>CAUYUJ010020978.1:87500-130000 GCA_963575745.1 Prorocentrum cordatum | reverse complement strand
GGCTCACGCCTCAGCGCCGCGCACATTCTTTTTTTAAATCCGCAAGGGTTTCACTGATTGAGGGCGGTTCCTTTTCAAAGTGTGGCTCTCGCCTTAGCGCCGCGCACACTCGTCTGTAAGATTTACAAGAGCTTCACGGATTGAGGGCGGTTCCTTTTCAAAATGTCGTTCTCGCCTTAGCACCGCGCACTTTCCTTCATAAAATGTTGAAGAATTTTCACGGACTCCCATGGTCAACGTACCAGAAACGGTGTTGTGGAAGGATTCAGGATTATGCGGGTGCAACAGTTATGTTGATTCGCGGTGTTGAAATCCCAAACATGGCGTTCTGGTACGATTCAGGATGGTCAAGACGCAGCAGTCAGGTTGATCCGTGGCATTGAACTCCCGAGAACAAGGTTTTGGCATGCTTCAGCGTCTTCCAACGGTTGTCTTACAACGGAGCAGTTCCCCCAATAGGAATGATACGTTGTAGGGGCCTTTGCTGAGGGAGCTTGCACGGAGGGCTTTATTCCAACCTCGTTGATGACTCTTGGGTTCACACTGGTCCTCCTCCTCCTCCTCCTCGTCCTCCTCCTCCTCCTCCTCCGCCGCCGACCCCCGCTTGCTGGGGGTGCAAAGGCATGTGAGATGATTGGCTGTCCCCGATCCCCCTTTCCACCTCCCCTCGGGTCAGAAATCCTGTTAGAAGGGGGGGGGCGGGGCGGGGGCACGAGCTCCCAGGCGAAGTCGCAGAGCCTCCAGAGCCTCCCAATCTACACTCCGTGGCATAAAAGATGCCCAGGCTGTCCGAAGGTAGCTCCGCGACGTTCCAAGATGGCTTCAAGACGGCATCCGAGGCCCCAGAGACGGCCCAAGAGTGATCCCAGAGGGCCACCGAGAGGTCAAACTCGTCCCATCCCCGTGGGAGGAGGAGCTCACGAAAGTGGCGACAGTTGCACAGTTCGCAGCCACCCAAGGAGCAGCCCAGCAGGAGACAGGAGGAGGGGGAAGAAGGAGGGGGCGGAGCAGGAGGGGGAAGGAGAAGGTGCGCGACCGCAGTGCTCTAACGAGAACCCGACACAGGAGGGTTGGGAAAAAGGAGCATCATACATACGGACATGCAGTCACAGAGGGAGGAACAATGCGTTCACGTTTGCCCCTTTGGGATAGACGAGTTGTTTTTTGACGAGAGAGGGAGGGGGTGAAAAAAAACAAAGACAAGGTGCATGAGAGAAAGAGAAAGAGAGAGAGAGAGAGAACAAAAAAAGAGAAATATAGAGAGAGAGAGGAAAAGAGGCAGAGACGGACAAATGGAGAGAGAGAGAGAGAGAGCAGGCAGGCAGCGCAGATACATGGAGTGAGCGGCAATTCCAAAGGAGGGGGGCGAGCGAGAGAGAGAGAGAGGGAGAAACAACAAGAGAAAGAGAGAGAGAGAGAGCGAGAGAACAAAAAGTGGAAAGAGAAATAGAGAGAGAGCGAAACAAGGAAACGCGAGAGAGAGAGAGAGAGGTAAAGGAAGAGGAAGACAGAGATAACAGAGAGAGATAGAATCGAAAAAAAACAAAAAAACGAAAACCAGAGGTAGTGAGAGAGGCCCACAGTATCCAACTCCTGTTGGTTCCTGGACAAAGCTAAGCCTGGAAATGCATGCGTGCATGCGCAGCGTAGATGTGCTTACACATGCTTTCATACACGCGCACATACATACCTGTAAGACCACATATCGGGTGATATTGAGGTTCGGGAAGGGAGGGGGAACGAACGTCTCGTTCAATCGATCTCACATCGACCAAACGCTCGATCTCTCAACAGATCTCACAATCGATTTCACAATCGATCCCACTATCGATCTCACAACAGATCTCACTATCGATCTCGCAAACGATATAACTATCGATTTGACAATCAAACTCACAACAGATCTCACGATCGATCTCACAGCAGATTTCTTTATCGATCTCACCATCACTCTGACAATCGAACTCACTATCGATCTCACATTCGGACTCATTATCAATCTCACGACAGATCTCATTATCGGTCTCACTATCGATCTCACAATCGATCTCATCATCGATCTCACTATCGGTCTCACAATCGATCTCACAATCGATATCACGATCGATCTCAGTATCGATCTCACTGTCGATCCCACCATGGATCTCACGAGCCATCTCACCATTGATCTCACAACAGACCCCACTATCGATCTCGCATCAGATTTCACTATCGGTCTCACTCGGTCTCACAACAGATCTCACAATCGATCTCACCATCGATCTCACTATCGATCTCACCGCGGCGCCACCGACGGGACACCCCGCGCCACCGACGGGACACCCTGGGCCACTGACATGACACCGCCGCGCCACCGACGGGACACCGACGGGACACCGCCGGCCACCGCGCGCCGGGGGAGGGGGGGGCGGACAACTGGCTCCACAGCCCCTAGCCACGGAGGCATCATTTCCCTCGCGCGCCCCAGGCAGCTTCGCCTCGCCCGTACTCACGACACGAACACCAAACCAAAACCGATTTCCTGGTAAAAAGCTCTCCGTTCCACTGCGACATCACTCCCTCACCTCCGATACCCAGAGAAAGGACAGAGAGAAAAAGAGCGAGAGAAAGGAGAGAACAGACAAACATGACTGACGTATAGGGACTGACAAAGTGGCGCATACGTCGATCGCTTTCTGGCGAGAGAAGAAGCGGGAAAGACACAGGGGTTGAATAAATACCTGTATAAAGCGATGGTGGCAGAATGCTACATTTATAGAGATATATATATATACACACATACATGCATACATACGCACACAAGAAGATGCTAACCTGTTGGCCGGAAGGAGAAGCAAGGCATGCATGTATGTACATATATAGGCAGATATATATGTATATATATGTGTGTATGTATGCATGTATGTATGTATGTATGTATGTATGTATGTATGTATGTATGTATGTATGTGTGTATATATGTATGTATGTATGTATGTGTTTATGTGTACGTGTATATGTATATGCATATGAATGTGTAAGCGTATCATGTACATGCACATGTACATGTGCATGCACATGTGTATGTGTATGTATGTGTGTATGTGTATGTGTCTATGTAAATGTCAATGTGTGTGCATATGTATATGTACATGGGTGTGGATGTGTAAATGCATATGTATGTGCAATTGTGCATGTAAATGAACGTTACATGTATATGTATACGTATATGTATACGTATATGTCTACGTATATGTATATGTATATGTTAGTGCATATGTATATGTAAATGTACATGCATATGTATATGTATATGTAAATGTAGATGTAGGTGTATAAGTATATGTATATGTGTATGGATACGTTTATGAATATGTATATGCATATGCATATGTATATGTGTGTGTTTGTATATGTTTATGTAAATGTATACGTGTATATATATATGTACATGTAAATGTAAACGTATGTGTATATGTATATGGAAATGCAAATGTATATGTGTAAGTGTGTGTGCATATGTTTCTGTATGCGTATATGTGGATGTACCTGTATACGCGTATGTATGTATGTATACGTATATGTGTATGCATCTGCATATGTATGAGTGCATGGATATGTAGATGTACATACAGATTCAACAGTACCTGTAAAGTTAGATGTACATGTATGTGTACATGTGTATGTAGATGTATGTGTATGTGTGTATGCACATGTGATGCGCATGCATGTATATGTATATACAGGGCAGTTTTTAACACGTAGAATTTCAAAACTATGGGATGGTTGCTATATGATTAATTCATTCATTAATGCTTGAACTCATCGTCGTTTTTAATACTAAATCCCTGCATTTGTATTACATGATCCGCACGCGGAGCATGTATTAAAAACGGCACTGTATAATGCGCGTGAGCATTTGTCGAGAGTCGGGTCAGCAAGGCCCTCGAGTTATGTGCGCACCAAAAGAAAATACACCAGTGTGTTGGTTGCGGGCTTGAAGAATCAACGGATGCGCGTTCTTTAGACAGGCTGCCACATTCCTGTTTCAAGACTCTTGGGTGTAAGCCACCTGAGATCTGCCTCCATCTCAAAACGGAGACTCCTGACCACAAAAAGTAAAACTACTCAGAAGGACCATTGTCCTCAAGAGCGAAGGAGGCCGACGAAACTGCAGAGGCACGGAGAGGAGGGCGATAGAGCTCCCCCCTGACCCAGTAGGAGGAGGTCTCCCTCTCCCCCCCTCCTCCTCTCCGTCCCCTGCACGGAGACCCCGCCCGCTCTCTCCTCGGGGGGGAGCAGGACCGACTGGTTGTTGATCAGCAGGAGCAGGGTGTAGAAGAGGAAGAGCATCACAATCGCGAACACTAGCACCACGTACCTTCCCGTCGTCGTCGTCGTCGTCGTCGTCGTCGTCATCGTCGTCGTCATAGTCGTCGTCGTCCGTCGTCCGTCAGCAGGCATCCGTCAGCAGGCGTCCGTCGTCGGTCCTCAGGCGTCAACCGTCGTCAGCCGTCGTCAGCCCTCGTCAGCCGTCCGGCGTCCTTCCGTCGTCGTTCGTCGTCCGACGTCCGTCGTCGGTCGCCCGACGTCCGTGAGGTGGAGGTGGAGGAGGACCCAGAAGAGGGGCTGCTCGTGTCACAGCGCGCCACCGTTCAACGGTTGCGCAGGTTGAAACTTCCCGCGCCATACAGCCTGAGGCAGTCTCAATCGATTGGTCCCGAAAAAGAGCTTCCGAATCCCCGACACTGTAAAAACTCAGGCCTTCTCTATTTTCCGTGACGCTTGATCTGGGGGCCTCGGATGAGCCATCCTGAGCGCGGCCGTCATGATGTGGCAGATACTAGGGAGCCAGATGCGAACCCTTCCCCTCAGAAATCGTAGGGGGTAGGGGTAGGGTTCGCATCTGGCTCCCTAGATGTGTCCAGGTCACCCACGGGAGCGCGAAGGGGATCACCGCGCTTGGCGCGTCGCGGCCCCGGTTGGAGACCTGCCCGTCTCCAGGAGGCCTGTTGGAGACCTGGCGCGAAGATATCTGCGCCTCGCCACGCGACGACGGCGACGACGACGGCGACGACGACGACGACGACGACGACGACGGCGACGACGGCGACGACGGCGACGATGACGACGACGCGCTCCCGAGCCCTCGGGAGCGCGCGCGGGAGCGCGCCAAGCACCGCCGGGAGGCGGAGGCGGGCGCGTGCCGACGCTGTCCTCCGTGGCGGTCACGCCGCACTCGCTGCTGAGGGAGGGCGGGAGGGAGGGAGGAGAGGGAGTAGGAGGAGGATCTGCGAGTAGGGGAGGGGACGGAGGGGCAGGAGGAGGAGGACGAGGATCTACGGCGACAACCTACGACGAGGACGACCACCACCACCACCACCACCACGAGGCTTCAGCCGGCGCTCGGGCACGTGGCGGGGCTGTCCTCCTTGGCGGTCACGCCGTACTCGCTGTTGAGAGGCTTCAGGAGATCGCTGAGGCCCTGACCCCACGAGAGCGGGGCGGAGCATCGAGGGCCGAGGAGAATCGAGGAGGGAGGAGGAGGAGGAGGAGGAGGAGGAGGAGGAGGAGAAGGAAGAGGAAGCGGAGGAGGAGAAGGAGGAGGAGTGGCTTCAGCAGGTCGCTGAGACCCTCCGCGCAGCTCGCGACTTCCCCGGGCAAGGGGGGGACGACAACCCACTGAAAGACTCGACAACCTCCACTCTGGACTCTGGAGGTCGGGCCTCCATTCTGGAGGAAGGAGAAGACCCCGGGAATAGAGGAACAAGACGCCTCAGGAATGGAGGTCGAGCGTACAATTTGGGGGCGTTCGATCCTCCGAACCCCCCCACACCACACATGAGGGGGAACGATAGGGGGGCTGGCTCAGGGGGGGGCATCACCTGCAATCGGCGAACAACGCCGCTGTGTTCAGAACCCCCGTGCCCCCCAATTCCAACGTTGAAAACGGGGTTGCCTTGGCGGTGGAGTTTGGGGCGTTTTTTATGCCGATGTTTGCGCACCGACAACGGCCACGAATGCAACATTGAAATGGAGGGTCCGGGGGCGGCACCGTCGAAGCAACGTCTGTGGATGGGCGCTTTTTACGCCACCAGCGGCATCGGCCATGAATGGGCGATTGGGAGTCGATGCATTCACGCCTGAGCCTACAGGTGTCGGAAACAATTAAGCAGTACTCATGCAGAACATCTGGTTTGAACTCCCCCCCTCCCCCCAGATGCAATGTTGGTTTCAGATCTTCCGATTTAGGGCCTCCGAGCGGTCTTCAAGGAACGTGCCAACTTTGAATTGCGGGGGAAGGAGGAGGAGGAGGAGGAAGAGGAGGAGGAGGAGGGAGGAGGAGGAGGAGCAGGAGGAGGAGGAGCGACCGTACCGAACGAAGGCGGGGGAGGAGGAGGAAGGCAGAGGATGCGGTGCGGCTCTCGGTTGAATTCCTTCCCTCCACCGTGTCCCCCTCCCCCCTCGCGCAGCTCCCGACCAGGGAGGCATTGGCTCACCAGCGGCCTGAAGGGGCCCTCGCCGGGGCCTGGGGCCGAGGACGAGCGGCTCAGGACGACCAGCCGGCGCCCAGGGGGGAGGGCCGAAGCCCAGGGGAAGGGGCCGCGCCACAGAAGAGGAAGGAAAGAGGCAGCGCCGCAGGAGGTGAACGTGATCGCAAATGTTCTCAACAGTGCAAGTGGATGGGCTCCCCACCACTCTGCTCACGGTGGGCGTGGCCTCGGATGCTACGCGCCCCGAGTCATAATGATACCAAGTGTGCATGGGTATCCGAGCGTCAACGGGCCTCTTTCGCCCAAAAATACCCCAAAAAACAAGACCTCCACCTGCCCCTGCCTACCAACCGGAAGCGTCACAGAAGAGAAAAAGGAAAGAGGCAGCGCCGCAGGAGGTAGTCGATCGAGCATCGCGGTTCGAGGAGGTTCGTGGGGCCTCCTCGGGCCTCCAGGGGCTCGGCACCCTCGTGGCCACGACTGGATCCGCCTCCACAACTCTGGTCGGAACGCGCCCCGAAACAGGTCTGGGACGTCGTCGTCGTCGCTGCCGCCATTATCGTCGCCGTCGTCGTCGTCGTCGTCGTCGTCGTCGTCGCGAGAAGGAGGAGGAGGAGGAGGAGGAGGAGAAGGAGGAGGAGGAGGAGAAGGAGGAGGAGGAGGAGGAGGAGGAGAAGGGCCATGGTCGTCGTCGTCGTCGTCGCCGCTGCCATCTCTGCCGTCACTGCCGTCTTTGTCGTCGCCGTCGTCGTCGTCGTCGTCGTCGTCGCTGCCGTCGCTGCCGTCGTTGTCGCCGCCATCGTCGTCGTCGTCGCCGTTCCACGCAAGAGAGCCCACACAGAAGCCGCACAAACGAAGCCAGGGAATCGAGGCGCGAAATCATCCTTGGACATCTGGGCTCTTCGGACCTCCGGAATCCAGAGGCAACTGGGGACCCTCGGAGACCTCCAGGGGACCTCCTGGAGGCCTCCCGCACGGGGCCAGGCCAGATAGGGCCCAAGGATCGCACCGCACCGCCGATGCTTCGATGGCGACGTCGGGACGGGGAAAAACCGCGACGCGATCATCCGACCCCGTCTGCGGCCCCCGCACGCACGTCACAAGGGATCCAGGGGGAGGATGCGGGACCCCGTGGCCTCGTCAACCCCTCGAGGACGGGGAGCGGTTCCGCAGCTGACGGACACACCGTCGGACCCAGGCCAGAAGAACATCCCTCGAGAGCACGAGACCCTCCGTCAGCCAAAACACGCCGAACATCCCAAGGTACCCTCCCCCAGGATGCACGAGAACATCCAACGAGCACGAAGAACACCAGGGCACCCTCCCCGAACCGACCTCGATCTCCTGCCCTGGTCCGACCGCATGGCACCGAAAACGCGCTTCGGACACCCCTGGTTGAGCATCGATTAACCGATCCCCATCCCCAGCGGCATGGCCTGGGCCCCGCTGGCCGACTTACCCCCCTAGATGGGGATATATGTCGTTCTCTTCGGGTTTCGAGGGGTGTATCCCCAACTGGGGTGGTAATTTGGTGGGGGTCTCGAAGGGGATGGAGATGGGGATGGGGATCGGATAAACGATACCGACTGGTCGCCCGACGGCCTTGCGCCTCGCTACGAGCGCGCGAGGCGCGCGGCACCGAGAGCCTCCGGGCTCCGACGCCGCACCCCCCCCCCCACAGAGGAGCAGCTCCCGACGGCCCAGGCCGCGAGGCGCGAGGCGCGGCGCTCTGTGGGCCACTGGCGGTGGCGCGGGAAGAAGCCTCCTCCTCCTCCTCCTCCTCCTCCTCCTCCTCCGTAGCCATTTTGGCTCAAGATGCTTAGTTCCACAGTGGAACAAGTGGATACCGCTAGTCCGCGGCCAGTGCCAGGGCTCTTGAGCCCGACAGCTTTGTCCTACCCTCCGTGTGCCTCCTGCAGCCCGCAGGTGAGCTTCCTCTGTTCCTCAGCTCGTCCATGGCGCCCCCGCAGCAGCGCAGCGCCTACGTCAAGTGCTACTCCTGCTCGTACGCCTGGAACTACAAGACCAACCAGACGTGCTACTGGTGCAGCAAAGCCTTGGCGCCGTGGACAGATTCCCCGCCTCCAGTTCAAGGTGCCTGGGCGGCCCGCGCCAAGGCCGCGGCCCAGACTGACTCCAGCTGCACCCAGCAGCCCAGCCCTGACGCTGGATGGGAACCGTGGGCGTCATGGCCCAAGTCCCGCCGCCGCCGCGGCAATGGCAATGGCAAGAACCAGGAGGACGACTGGTGGGCCAACAAGAACGACACCCCCAAGGCGCGCTCCGCAGAGGACATCCTTGCGGAGCTCCAGGCGATCGCCCCCCACATTGACAAGGCAGCCATCGACGGTATCAAGTCGCAGATTCCGCCGCCCCAGCCGCAGAAGCCAGCCGACCTCAACGACATCTACAGCCGCGCCCAGGCTACGGAGCGCCGCTGCAAGAACAACCTGGAAAGGCTGCTCGAGAGCGAGCAAAAGGCGCTCAGCTGGTACACCGAGCGCAAGGCGGCGTCGGAGGAGGCCGCCTACTAGTTGGCTGAAGCCCAGGCCGAGGCCCAAGCCGCTCTCGATGCACTCCAAGTCGCTCGCAAGGGCGGCACGGCTACTCCCACGACCTCGCAGCAGAACCCAACGTTCAACTTCACCAGCCTCCTCGAGGACGGTGACATTTCCATCGAGGCGGGTTCGGCCGTCGATCTCCAAGGCCTTGACATCGACGACAGCGACCGCCAGGCATGGGAATCCCTCCAGCAGCGCTTCGCAACGGAGCTCAAGGCCAAGGTCACCGAGCTCTTCGGCAACACCGCCAGCCGCATCAGCCAGCTCCGCGCAGAGGCCAGCACCATGCGCACGCGCTTCGCCTCCAAGCGACAGCGGTCCGACGAGGACGGTCATGCCCGAGAGGGAGGTGGACCACCGCCCGCCGCCTCGGCGGCAGCAGGCGAACCCCCAGCGGCAGCCGCAGCGGACGCTGATGGCGCTGCGGCCTCCTCGCCAGCGGCGCCAAGCGATGAGCCTCCCGCACCTGCTGCTGGCGCTACTTCTGACGGCAGCTGCGCCGCACAGCCTGTACCAGCGATCAACAAGGACCCCGACCTCGAAGACAAGGCACAGAAGATGCTCAGCCAGATGCGCAAGCCCACCGCGACCGCCGTGGCTGGAGCCCAGCAGCCTCTTTAGCCGACTACTACCCGACCCTGGACGGATTGGTGAGACGGGACGCCTACCGTCAGAGACCAAGAGCTACGACAACCCACCGATCATCAACACAATGGACGCAGTCCTCGACCCGTTCGACGAGCTGGCCGAGTTGGACGCCCACATCGATTTCGCAGCCACAGCGCAGTACGCTACCGCCCCGCCCGAGACGCTGTCCTCGGTAGGGGGCGATGAGGCGGCACAGGCCGTCGACACAGTGACATGGGACCCAGTGCAGCCGCAGCGTGCCGCGCGAGCCGACCCTGATGCCGCTCCGCCCGAGACGCTGTCCTCGGTAGGGAGCGATGAGACGGCTCAAGCTGTCGACAGGCATATGGTACAGGTACCAGGGGAGCCGTTGCCAACGGCACACCCTGATGCCGCCCCGCCCAAGACGCAGTCCTTGGTAGGGGGCGATGAGATGGCGGAAGCTATCGATTCGACCGCAGCGAAAGGCCCTTTGAAGCCCAGCAGCCCAAGACCCGACCCCAGACCCGCCTACCAAGACGAAGGCCTTACGAATCCCACGCCATCAGATCACTCCCTGTTCTTCTCCAACATTACTCAGTGGGGGCCGCAGTCGGAGAAATGGCTGGCAGGGCCAGGCAAACCATATCAGATGGTGGCATTGGTTGAAACACACATATCGCATGGAAAAGCCCCTTCCATCTACGACAAGCTAGCAGCGGATGGTTGGAGGATATCATCGACTACAGCCACACCGACCAGCAGATCCGACGGAGGCAACACGGGTGGCGAGATGATCCTATCCAGGTACCACGTCCAGGCCACAACCTTCAACCACCTCCGCGACCTGGCCATCTCCCAGCGCAGGCCCGACCCGTTCCGCGGCTTCACGCCCATGGTATGGCACAGACGCTCTGGCAACCTGGTTGTTATTGCAGCGTATCTGGAACCCCACAGGCAGATCGAGGGTGCAGTGCACGATAAGTTACTCTCGCTGGGAGCCTTCGTTACTATGCTCACTGACCCGTGGATCATCCTGGCCGACTGGAATATGACACCAGGGCAGCTCGCAGCAACAGAGTGGCCCGCCAAATGGAATGCTACCATCGTGCGAGCGCCTGGTTCCGCCACGTGCGACAAGGGCCAGGGACGCACGCTCGACTTCGCATTGGTCAAGACTGGCATCGAGAACACGTTCTCCATTCGCCAATGCCCCACCGTCCCCTGGGCCACCCACGTGGGCCTTGAAATTCGAGCAGGCAGCGCAGACCCCTGGTGGTATCAGTCGATCCATACCCCTAGGGCATTCCCCATAGTGGACAGACCCAGGATCCCACCAGACCCCAACAGCAAGACCGCCATCAAGAAGCGCAAAACAGCAGAAGCTCGAGCAGCACGACTACGCGATCTACCTCCTGAACTCCAACAAGCAGCAGCACAACTCCAGCCACAAGACGAGCCAGCAGCACAGGAGCCTATCCCGTACGCTATCCCGAGCGACCTCTGGGAGGAACAATGGCAGCAAGCTGTGCCCACACGTTGTAAGCAGCCTCACGCGCACTTCGTGTGCACCCACTGGGTGCACGACGCCGACGACCTCAACCTCAAGTACGCCAAATGGGTCATGGCGCTCGAGAACACCATGATCAGCCACCACCAGATCGACCCCAAGGAAGCCGCAGCATTCACAGGCCGAGCCCAAGGCTACCAATTGTCTTGGAAGAAGACGGCCGCCGCCCCAGGCCGCGTACATGTACATGACCCCCAGGCGGAATGGTGGGCAATCACGCTCACCCTCATCAAGCGCTACGCTGCGCTTCACGACAAGCCCAAGCACGCAGCGCTCATGCAGCAGCAGGCCTCCATCATCCAGCAGCGGGCGGACCACTTCAACACTCACTTCCACGACCTCCAGTTCGAGAAGGACGAGGACACCATTTTCCGCTGGTTTGCACTAGTCTGGGCCCCACACTTGGACAACGAGGACACCGACGACTTGGTCACCATTACCGCTACTTGGGCCTCCAGGGCGCTATCCGCAGCCCTCGCTAAGTCCAAGAGGGCTTACGGTGCTTGGCTCGCCAAGCAATGGAAACACCGCCCTGGAGTACTACACGCCCATGTCAAGCCTGCGCCCGTACGTCACATCGAGGCCTACACGACCAACCAGACCATTGCCGACCCCACCGTCATCATGGACAGCAAGAAGCAACAATGGCAACAAGTATGGCAGGCCACCGAGACCCCCGACGACATCCTACAGGCGCTGTCAAAGGCCAAGGCAGCAGCCGCTCGCCAACCACTCGAGCCCATCACAGCCGAAATCGTACACCGCTTTCACGGCCGCATGCCACCCAGTAAAGCACATGGAGTTGACGCTCTAGGACCTCGCTACCTCCATCGACTACCAGAACCAGCAGTCGAAGCGTATGCGGATATCCTCAACTCAGTAGAGCATGCAGGCATCTGGCCACTTCAAATCTCAGGCACTATTGCAGCCCTCGCAGCCAAGAAGTCTGGAGGCGACAGGGTCCTCGGCATGCTACCTCACATGGCCAGGCTCTGGTCACGCATCAGATCGACTGCATCCACATCCTGGACCCAAGGCCTGGACGACTTCTGGACTACAGCCATCAAAGGTTCCTCAGCTCTCCAGGCCGCCCTACACAGGGCCTTGTTAGACGAGACAGCCTCAGCACTTGGCATACAATCAGCCACATTGCTATTAGACATCCAGAAGTTCTACGACAATATCAAGCTCGCCAACCTCATAATGGTCGGCCTCAACTGCGGCTTTCCCCCCATCATTCTACTACTGGAAGTACAGCTATACCTGGCGCCAAGATTCTTGCGCAGTCGACAATGGGTGAGTATGCCTATCTTCGCCTCCAAAGGCACCATCGCAGGCCCCCCGCACGGCACGACCTTGGCACGACTCATATTACGTCCTATTTTACGGCAAGCCCAAGCTCAGGCAGAGCTTGCCCAGATGTGGACCTTCGTAGACGACACTGTCCTTCGAGTCGAGGGAGTCCTACGCACACTGCAGAAGCACCTCCCCCGTGCCGCCAAGACGCTCTGCGACGGTCTGAAGGAGTTCGAGCTGCCTATCTCTGACAAGACGGTCCTCATCGGCTCCACCCCGAAGGTCCGCAAATCGCTAGCCAAGAAGTTGCGGCAGTACGACATCCCAGCCACTGCGACCGCCACGGCCGTCGACCTCGGAGTCGACGCGGCCGCGGCTACTCGACGGGTACAAGCCAAAGCCAGGAAGCGACAGAGCTCAGCCGCAGCTAGGTTTCGCAAGATACACCGACTACGGAGCACTGCTCAGCAGGCTCGAATCTCAGCTGGACTGTGACGCACTGGCGCCCTCCCCGAAGGAGTGTTCGGTCATCAGGTGCACGGCCTCGCTCGGCACGCTCTACTACGATGGCGGCGTCAGGCCGCTATCGCGGCCACGGGAGCAGCAGCGGGCCGATGCCTCACCTCCCTCCTCGGCGCCACCTTCGACGGCATGGACCCAGGAGTTTTCCGAAGGATCGAATTCATCGAAGCTTGGCTGCAGCACTGGATACGCCACCCGAGCACGCACGCCAGGATCATCAGAGCATGGCCAAGGATCAAGACCACCTTGCTCGCCGCAGGCCCCAAGCTGTGGTGCAGGGTCAAGGGGCCCACTGGCGCGGCCATCGCGACCCTGCTGGAGGCCAGCTGGGACCCGACCTCAGCTACCAAGTGGAGACGCACGAAGGACGGCTACATCGAGGAGTGGAACCTCCCCCCCGCCGATGACCCTGACCTCCTCGACGCCGACATCCACACCGTATTGCAGGACCTCAGCGAGGATTTGCACAGGCTCCTCTGGACTCAGGCCGCTACGCATGACCATGGTGACACGCTGGCTGGAGGTGCGGACATGGTCACCATCCGCATTGAACAAATGAGGCTCCTCGCAAACGGCGAGTTCAGCGACTGGGCCCTCAACAACACCGTCATCAGTGGTGGGCAATGGACCAGAGACCGCCTCCACAAAGCGGGCTACCAGATCGACAAGAACTGCGACCGATGCAGCGCAGGAGTTCCTGAAACCTTGTTTCACCGAATGTGGCAGTACGAGGCGAATGTGGGACCTGAGTTTGAGGCCAGTGACAAGTTAATACCGCGAGCCGTGGCGGGGGCCAATGCTGACCCTGCCCTGTGGCTCCGTGGCACCCCCTCTGTCGCTCTCACTACGCCCGCGTTCGAGCCATTGACTGGGAGGGACGGGTGGGAGTTTGTTGGTGCGGTGCGGGAGGGGTTGCCGTCGTGGGAAGGAGCTCGTAACGCTGAGGGCGAGTTGTTTCTTTTTGGCGACGGGTCTGGCGGCGCCTTTTCCGACGACGTCAGGCGACGCCGTGTTGGCTCTGGCCTTGCGGCCCTCCGATGGGACCCACCCTCGGCCTCCTGGACCCTCCACGCGGGCCTCCTCGCCCCCCTCCCAGGCCCCCGCCAGACCGTCCCAAGAGGCGAATTGCATGCGTTTCGCCTGGCACTAGAGACGTGCCAGCAGGATTTTACGTTTGTTACTGATCACCTAGCTCTGCAGCGCGGCTGGCAGAATGGCAGATGTCTCAGACCTGGCAGCCTCAGAGGCAAGAATAAGAATGGGGATCTCTGGCTGAGAATTCGGCACCTCGTGCAAGATCGATCTGGCGGCTGCTCTTCTGTCACGGTGCTCTGGACCCCATCTCACGCCGATCCCCTCACGTTGCATGGTTTCCAAAAATTTCTGGCTCTCGGCAACCAGCAGGCCGACGAGCTCGCGGGAAGCGCGGCCCACAAGTCGGCCACCCTTGCCCTCCCGCCCGTCCCCAGGACCGATGAATACGACGCTATTGCAGCCATCGTCCGACAGAGGGCACGACTGATTCTACGTTCTTTAGGCAAGAATTCAGAGCCTCGAGGACAGTGGCCAGAAAGGCAATCCAACCAGGAGGCAGCCCCGCGCTCTCAGTTGCAGACCGCGATCGCGGCCTCTCAGCACAAATTCGAGCGGTGTGCAGACAAATGGAGATGCCCTGTCTGCCTCATCATCGTTGACGCTTGCCACGTTATTCCAGCTGCCGCCACAGAGTGTGTGCCGCCCTGCCCCCTTCCCGAATTCGCTGCTTGTGGAGAGGTGCTGTGGTCGAGGGGTCCCCGCGTGATCAGTGGCAAGTTGATCCACCCCTCCCACACTTTGGCCACCATCCCCAAGTGGCAATTGTTTTTCTGTGTGAAGTGCGGCCACACGGCCACGCACCAAGTCAAAAGCCTACTTTTGCCGTGCCCTCTCTCCCACCAAGTGGGAGAGCGCAGGGCCCTGGGACCCACGGGCAAAGGCCTCGAGAACCTCAGCAGGATCAGGCGAGGCCTCCACCCGTCCAGATCGGGTCCCAGCAAGTCAGTGCTAGAGGCTTTGCACGCTTCGGCAGCCGAAGCCGCGATCGTTTCCTACGCGGCGGGAGCTGCCTCCGAGTAAATTGTGAGGCCAGGGGGGCCTGTCGCGGTGGGCCGTGGGATGTCGCCCCCCACGGCCCTCCGAGAAATACTGGATGGCCCCCCTGGCGTCTCTGGGTTCCGTACGGACTACGTCCGATTGCTCCACTCCACTCCTCCTCCTCCTCCTCCTCCGCCTCCTCCTCCTACTCCTCCTCCTCCTCCTCCGCCTCCTCCTCCTCCTCCTCCTCCTCCTCCTCCTCCTCCTCCTCCTCCTCCTCCAGCGTGCCTCGAGCACAGCGACATTCGAAGCGGCCCTGCCTCGGACTGGCACGACCGCTGCACCCGAGCGCAGGACACGCACGGGGGCAGCGGCACCCGTGCAGGGCGCGCGCCCTCGTGGAGGAGGTGCTTCGGTGTACCCTCTCGCCCGAGTGGGGGGGTGCCCGGGGAGGGCGTGCGAACGCGCGTGCTCTGCGTACAGTCCCGCGGAAGGAGCGCACAAACCCGTCCTGGCAGACGGACGGCCTTGGGCCACACGACGGAAAGGACAGAGCGAGCGGTCCCCAGGAACAGGAGTTGCCGGATTAAGCAAACGTGGAACTGCCATCCCAGACCCCAAATTCTGACGCTTCCCAAGATCCGTGCGGATGCCGTTGAAGTTCGGCTTGCGCCTGGGCGCGTCGTAGGCGGTCATGTCCTGACGCTGGGGGTCAGGAGGAGGGCGAGGAGGACTTGAAATTTAGGATTGTAGATTTGTCGCAAGGCTCATGTGGAAAAAGGAAGGAGGAGCCGAGGGGTGGAGAAAGCGCAAGAACCCGACTGTCCTCCCACACGTGCGCGGACTTAGCTGACGAAGGCACGCTACCGATAGACCCTGGACCAGGCTGAGAGCGGGCGAAAAGAGGCAGAGAACGACGAATGGGCAGCGTGTTTTCCGAGATCGGCCGGTAAGACTGACCCAGCGATTGACATTGAAACTTTGGCAGTCCGTCGTAGTTGGTCAGGTCCTGGCGTGGGCGGGGGCCAGGGGCAGATGAGGAAGCAGACGAGAGCGGAAGAAGAGACGGCCCTGTCGCGCATCTCGGTCGTGATGGACCCGCTGGGTGCAGGAAGCACGGAGACGCAGCCCAGAGAGCCAATCGCAGAGACCTGGACGGACGGGCGGGCGTACATCTCCGATTGAACACGGCTTGGGCGATGGCTTGACCATGGGCATGCCCGCCCAGCCCTGTCACCAGCCCGTGCATTGCACCTGATCGTGATCCTGGACCACAATCGCTGCGACCCACGCCCCGCCCTCTGCACTCGAACCGCGAGGATGGACCAGGCGGACGATGGCTCAGCGAACGACGCTCCCCCCAAGGCAGACCAGCCTAGGCCAGCTCGCAGAATCTCAGCACAACTGAGCCAACATAGGCCCAGCTCCGAACAGCTCAATCTAGCTCGATCCAGCTCAGCTCAGCTCAGCTCAGCTCAAAGTAGCCCAGCCCGATCCAGCTTTGCCACGATGTATGCCTCAAGCAATCTGGCGCACCCTTGCGTCTTCCGTCAGTCAGGGTATCTGTGGTTCTGCACGCATGGAACCCATCGCCTCTGGTTGCTGATACGTACATGGGCATTGGTCGAGACTGAATGGACGCGCTGGGGGGCCCAGGTCGCTCGGCAGGACGATGCTCTAGCTGGAAAGACAAAGGTGGCATGAACACAACCTATCGAAGCCCCGCGCGGATTTCTCGGATCGGCCTTGGTCCCCCTCCCTAGAGCGCGGAACGCGCCAGGGGCGGCGCTGGAGGCGCTGCCAGGGGTGCCCAGCGCAGATCCAAGAATTTCGCGGGGAGCTCCGAAAGGTTATGTTCATGCAGTTTGTCTTCTTTGATTTTCCTCTCCCGCCCTCGTCTCTCCCCATTGCCTGCTCGGCGTCATGGCTGGGCTGATAATTTGTGACACACCCACCCCATGGCTGGCTCAGGGCACGCCGCTGGTCGGCCCGCTCTTCTCGCTGTTGGGGCAAGTGTCCTGGCAAACCTTCGCTTGCCTTCGGACCTCCCCGCTCGCGCCTCCCATCTCTACGCAGGGTGTCGCGGATCATCAGGGCACCGCCCTCAGCGCCGGTTCAGCAGCAGCATCAGGAGCGGAAGGGGAGGAAGGAGGGAGGCGACAAGAAGGGAAAGGAGCAAAGGGGCATCGACAACGTGAGCGGAGGAGGAGGAAGAGGAGGAGGAAGCGGCTTAGAAGGACGGGGGGAGAAGTGAGGGAAAGAGGTGAAGAAGAGTGGAGGAGGACGTATGGAAAGACCGCGCTGGCGACGACCACGACGACGACGACGACGACGACGACGACGACGACGACGACGGAAGCGATGACGGAGCAGCGGCGCCTCGAACTGGTTGTTCCGCAGCACGCCCGCGGACACGCTGGTCTCCCGCTGCTGCCGCGCGGCGGGGCCGGAAACGAAGCTGGGCCTCCGCGCCGCGGTCGGAGCACCCCCAAGGAGGAGGGAGTCCCACCAGCCCGCTGGGCATGAGTGGTTGAAGAAGTTTCCACGTCCAGCTTCCCCTTCGCCGAGGGGTTCATCACTGTTCCCTATTGATAAGCACCCCCTCCCCCAGGCGACCGGCAGCCAACCAGTCCCAATGACGGCGATCCCTCCCACATTCCCGTTCCCAAAACAATGTGAAAACCACTGTGGGGCAAAATCTTGGGTCATGATTGGGGGGGGCGCGAGCACTTTGTTTTGTTTTTGTTGGTAGGGACGGCGGGGGTGCCCGCATAACTATTGCCTGCTGCGCGCAGGAACAGCATCCCTTTCAAAAAAACAATACAACATGCACTTCGAGGCATAATCTGAATCATGTGCGGGGACATCACTGTGCACTGGTTTTTGACTGGGACGGCGGGGCTGCTGGCATATTGCCTGCTATGCGCAGGCCCACCAGACGCCATGATGGCCGCCCCGCCGCGATTGCGCACTGGTCTTCGACGAGGGTGGTGGGGGCCGACACGTTTCCCGATGTGTACTGCCACGTGCGCAGACGCACCTGGCACAGTCTGCGCGTGCTCTCAACGTGGCGCACGCGGCGCACCTGGCGCGGCTGGAGCATGCGGCACACATGGCGCCCGTGGATCACATGGCGCATCTGGCGACCCATTCTTGACCAGCACGCTTGGGCCACAGGGGTGCCTTGCGCACCTGGCGCGCCTGGCACGCCTGGCGAACCTAGCCCCAGCGTTGCGCACACGAAGTCTGTTTTGGTGCCCATTAGCTGTCCATCCAAAGACTACCGCTGAACACGCTGCGTCTCGGGTGCTACTTATGTGTCGGGAGGGCGGGTGGGAGTGAGTGAAACGGCTTGCGGGCTGGGAGGGTGTCTTGACCCCTCCCCGATGCCCCTTCCCCTGGACCTGCTTGGGGTGTTTCGCGGGTCGCTGGAGCGTCGAAGAGTGCCTCGGCGAGAAGGCCAAAATCAGCCACATTCGGGCCTCTCCCTCGTCGTCGTCAATCGTCGTCGCTTTCGCTCGTCATCGTCACTCGTCAGTTGCCGACGCCGTCGCCATCGTCGCCGTCCCCAATATCTTCGACCAGCGTCGCTGCTTGTCACTCGCCGCTTGTCTCGTCGTCGTCGACGCTCGTCGTCACTTGTCGTCGTCGTCGTCCCTCATCATTGCCGACGTCGTCAGCGCTGTTCGTCGTGACCGTCACTCGTCATTCGTCGTCTTCTTCGATCGCTGCCGTTGCCGCTCGTCGTCGTCAAGTGTCGTCGTCGTCGTCGTCGCCGTCGCCATGGCTGTCGACGTCGCAGGCGTCGTCGTTGTCACTCTTCCTGACTTGTAAACCGCCGCCGTCAACGTGGTCGTCATCGGCGTCGATACTAGTCGTCGTCATCGCACGTCGTCGCCATCGTCGCTTGTCGTCGCCGTGGTCGCCATCGTCGCCGTCATTCGTCGTTGATCCTGAACCGTCGAACGTCACCTGCCATCATCACTCTTCATCGTCAAGCGTCGTCACTCGTGAGTCGCCGTCGCCTCTCTTCGTCAACAATGATTACTATGATAGTCATCTCTCCCGGTCGTCGCCGTAACGCGTCGTCGTCTCTCGTCCCTCGTCGTCGTTCCTCTGTCGCCGTCGTCACGCGTCTTCGTCACTGGACGTCGTTCAGGACTTTGCGTCCTCACTCGTCGTCGCTCGTGGCTTGTTGTCTCTCGTTGTCGTCATGATTATCTGACAATCGTCCTTCGTGATCGTCGTCACTCCTTGTCGTCGTCGTCACCGTCATCACTCGTCGTTGCTCGACGCTCGTCGTTGTTCATCGTCACTCGTGATCGTCTTGCGTTTTCGTCAGCAATCGTCATCGTCGCTCGTCATCGTCGTCACTCGTCGTCGCCGCCGGCACGCCTCGTCCTCAGTCACCCGACGTCTTCACTCGCTGTCATCGCTGTTTCTCGTCGTCGCCGACTGCTGCAGCAGGTGCCGCCGTCGTGGTCGCAAAGCCCGCCCGACCGCCCGGATCGGCCGGGCCCGACCTGCCCGGCAGGGCACGCCCACCCGCTTGCGCGAAAGCCGCCCCGCCCGCAGGGATGTCCCCCGCGCCCCCGTCCATCCCGCCCGCCCGACCCGCCCGCCGGGGTCCGCCCGCCCAACCCGCGGGTCAAAAAGACGGCCCACCACCCGCCCCGCCTGTCCAAGAGACGGCCCGCTCGGACGCTCGCGAGCCCGCCCGCCTGCTTCCACGTTCCGCCCGCCGACCCGCCCGCTGAGGGCCGCTCGCCCGAAGGCTCCACCCGGCCCGCACGCCCGTGAGGCTCCGCCCGCACCGCGCGATCTGGAAGAGTTGGGCTCCCGTTCTAGATCTGTATATCTCGCCCCGAACTCAGCCAGGTCTCCGCTTTCCGCTGCCGTCGCCTTTCCGCTGCCGCTTTCCGCTGCCGTGGCCCTGGTGCTCGCTTTCCGCTGCCGTCGCCTTTCTTCGTTCCCGCCCTCTGCCCTTTGCCCTGGCGTCCCCTGGGGCTCCTTGCCACAGCTCAATGGCTTCTGGGCCCGCCCGGCCACTTCAGTGTGACGACCGCTCGACCCTCCCGTGTTTTGTCAGCCCGCCCGAGGCGACGAGTGCTGGTGGCAGCACGCGTCGGCACCGTCGGCCACCCGAGACGACGTCGCACCTGTTGCGCGGAGAGCCTTCTCGTGGAGAGTGACTGAGTCCATAACGTCACGGTGCAAAGGCAGATGTGATCCAGACCGCAGCCCCACACGTCGAAAGGTTGACTGGTGGGCGATGTGTCAAACGAGACAATGGCACAGGAAAGGACAAAACCGATTTTAAAGAAAGTACAGAAGAACTGGGGGGCAACACGCGGTGAGCGGCCATAAGATTGCGCTGGGAAGCAACTCATCGAATGTGGCAGATCCTCCAGGTGAAACATCAGACGAGAAAATGGGGCATCGAATCGACTGCCGCTTCAAACACAAATAGCGAAGGCAAACACCTGCACGGCTGGCAATATGCTTTGGCACGATTGGCCTGGCTCGGGCTCGCTTCTTGCAAAACGCACCGTTGCACCACTGTCGTCGTCGTGCTCGTCGACTTCTGACCCAAATCCGCTCAGAATCAGTCCCAGGGACCCCTTCGTGAATCCATCCTGGCCAGTTTTTCGGGCTGCGTCCTCTCCCGAAACGCCTTGACATCCTGAAGCGACGACCGTCGCCGTCGTCGTCGTCGCCGCCACCGCCGCCGCCACAGCCGTTCTGCGCCCAAGGGGTTTTGCAGGCACTCGATTCAGAACGGCAGGGTGTCTGCGGGTCAGACTGACTACGCCCTGCTCCTCTTTCCCAGTTTCAGCGATGCGCCATGGCGGGGGCTATAAGTCCTGGTGTGGCCCATCGCCGCAGCCGTCCTGGACAGCATCCTGTCCTTGGCGATTTCCGTGGTTTTCTCAGCAGCAGCAGCAGCAGGGACTGGACGCAGGGCCTCAAGGCAAGTGGAAGTGTGTGTCGTGCGGCTGCGCGAAGAACAGCAACACGATCAGCATCTGCAAGCACTGTGGCTCGACGCGTTCTCTCCCATCTCCCATGCCCCAGCCGCCGCCGCGCGGGGTATGGAGTCATCATCGCGACAATCCTCTCGTTCCTGGTCCTGTGGCTCCTCCTAGTCGTTGGCAGCGTCAGTCACTGCAGCCAGGGATTCAGCCCCCTGGACATGGCGGAGGTGGAGTGGTACATTGCACCGAGGGCCCCTTGGGCTCGAAGGACTTGCAGGTGGTCATCGCCGTCGCCAAGAAGGAAGGAGACAACGAGACGGTCGAGCGTTACCAGGCCAAGCTTGATGCCATGGTCGCCTCTGTCCCGAAGGTCGCGCCCAAGCCCCTTCAGGAACAGGTCAATCACTTGCACTGGCAGTTGGGCAAGCTCGACAAGCGTATGGAAGTGGAGCTCAACAAGTACGTTAAATGGAAGGAGAGCCTGGGTCGGCAGGAGGAGCTCCTCGCAGACCTGGGCCGTCAGCACAAGGCCATGCAGCAGCAGCACACGGAGCTGGTCCAGCGGCTGCACTCTATCGCGGTGGAGGCCGCGCCGCCCAAGCCCACAAAGGACACTGCAGGACCTGCTCTATGCCTGCGAGAGCTGTTGGAGGGTAAGGTCAACAATATCACCATTGACGACGGAGATTTGTTCAATGAGGATCTTGTCGGCGAGGGGCTTGCTCCGCAGGACTTGGAAGAAGCCAACCGCCGCCGTCAACAGTTCAAGGAATCGATTTCCGAGATGGCCAAGAAGATTTTTGAGTCCGCCATGGAGAAGACTGGCGCTGTTCGTGCAGAGCATGCGGCATAGTTGGCGAGGCTACAGTCTAAGCGTCGGAGAGGCAACGATGGCGAGGCCATTCCGACAGGCGGGCCATCAGGGCCAGCCTCAGGCACGCCCGTGGGCTCGGCAGCGGCGACCCCACCAGACGGGGACGCCAACGACGCTGGCGGCGCTCGGGCCCCAGCTGGGATGTCGCGGGTTCTCTCGCAGCCCGCGGTCCAGCGCGCGCGCGCCAGGAGGTTGGCCGCATCACCGCCATGGTCGACAGACGGGCTGCCGAGACAATTGCTGGTGAGCACAGTGACCGCGATCAGAATGGGCGCCTCCCCGTGGCCTCTGCCTGACGGGGGGGGGGGGGCATTCTCAAATTGTTTAGCAATCCTGGCGCTTTTGGCCAGAGGGCCTTTGTGGGAGGCCCTCTCCCACCTCCTGCACCTCCTCCTGTTTCTGCCGTTCCACCTTTCTGTCACCACGATGAATGGCAACAGCTGGAAGTCAGTGAAGGATTGGTTACCATTAGTCGCTACACCAATTGTGCTCGTCCAGGGGGATAAGCTGGTGACTGAAGAAGCTTGTTCCCGTGCCAGTCAGACGTACCTTTCCCTGGGGTGGAAATTCCTCTGGGCCCCTGCCTCCACGGGCCCAGGCGGAGGCCCCTCGGCTGGCGTTTCGATGCTGTGTCGCTCGGCTCTGGGGTTGCACGCACCAGAGGGAGGGCACATTGTGGTCCCACATCGCGCGATTTCTTGTCTCATTCATGCCCCCCAGGGGCGACGTTTACCCAGTTCTGTTCGGTGTACCTCTGGGATCCAGAAGGTCTCTCAGATAGGAACTTGGATATTCTGTCGGCTGCGGGGGCTCCTGGGGCTACGCGCGGGAGACCCCTCATCTGCGGAGGAGACGGGAACCTGGAACCCGCCACCTTAGAGCCCTCGTTGTTCGCGGCCAAGCTGGTGGGCCAGTTGCTCACCTATGGGGCCCCCACGTGCCACATGGGCGTCCCTCGGGAGTATGACTACTTTGTCTGTTCTGCTGGAGTGGCTGAGGGTGCTAAACAAGTGGCGCAGGTTCAGAATCATGGGTCGTACCTCACACGCCTGTCATTCTGGAGTTATACACTGGCTTGGCGCAGATGTCGTACCTGACGTTTAGACGCCCGCCTGAGCTCCCCACCATCGTACCTTTCGGCCCGCTACATGAACCCCGCGATTTTAGCCGAATGCAAGACAAGGTGGAGAAGTGTTTGTTCCGTGCTTTGATGGGAGATGACCGTTTCAATCCTTCTCGGCGAAGCGCATGGCGCGTGGGCCAATCTATGCGAGAAGGAGCTGTCTCGAGTCTTTGGCGTGGAGTTGCTTGTCTGGGGTTCTCCGAGCAAGGGGCCCGTCACTCACTGGAGGCCGCTCTTGGGCAAGGACCTGGGATGTGTGAAATACCTCCCCCCCATCCACGCCATGAAATGGCTGCATGCCAATATTTGTAAGTTTTCGGTCAGGTTTTCCGCCATCGGTAGGCCCGATGAGGCCCTGGCCGCTGCTCGCGCTTTGTCGGATCCGCTTCCTAAGGTTCGTGACGTCTCCGACCCCTTTCCTGACGTCCCCCGTCTTTTAGCAGGTGCCTCCCAGCTTGGACAGGACTGGGTGGACGGCTCGCTTCCGCATCCCGACTGCTCGCACCGCCTTGGCAGCTTGTGCGGCGAGGTTGCTGAAGCCCTCGAGCTTTGCACCAGGCACTATACTTTGCAGGCGCGCAAGGACTGGAGCGCATGGTTGTTGGAGAATGTTGAAAGCGGGGGCCGCAGAGCCCATGCTTATTCGAAGGGCCCTCAGGCGTTCAAACCTTCCACGACCCTCTCGTCCAAAGGCCGTGTGATTTCGGACCCCCAGGCTCTCCTCAGGGACGAAGCCATCCGCTTCAGATGCCTTTGGGAGGCCCAGGCCAGGCCCCAAGGGCTTCCTACCAAGATGTTGGATCCCCTCCCCCCCATCCCGATTGATGTGATCAGGAACGTTTCTAAATCTTTTGCTCACCGATCTGCGGTGGGTTTGGATGGTTTCCACATGAGACACTTTTCTGTTTTGTCCGACGGGGCCCTTGAGGCCCTCGCGAGCCTCTTGAGGCTTATGGAAACGACTGGTATGCTGCCGCCCCAGATCCGTGCCGTCATTATTGCCCTTCTCCCAAAGCCGACCTCGGGGTTTCGACCCATTGGCGTGTTTCCCAGTCTGTACAGGCTTCGGGGAAAATGCCGCAGGGAGTACGCCATTGCTTGGGAGGCGGCACACATGCGCACGCACGGGGCTGCAGGACAACACAAGTCTGTCAGCGACGTGGTCTGGCGCCGAGCGGCGCGGACAGAGCAATCCAGGTCGAACTCGGACTCGGCCTGTACCCTGCTGTGGGATTTCGTTCAGCACTACGAACGGATCCCCCTGGACCACCTGATTTTGCGCTGCGAACGTCACGGGCTGCCGCCCGCCATCACCTCTTTGTGCATCGCAGGGTACAGGTCGGCCAGGTTCCTGGTGCTTGCAGGTGCAGTTTCTTACCCCATGTATGCCAGGGTCGGCATCATAGCGGGGTGCAGTTTCGCGACGACCCACATCCGCATTTTTGCAGTAGACGGCTTCGACTCCCTTTCTATCCCTCCCCTCCTCTCGTTCGACGCTTACGTCGATGACATGGGTATCAATGGAGTGGGGAAGGAGCAGGAGGTTGCTAAGAGTATCTGCGATTTTGCTGCCGAGCTCGAAGCTGTCATTGGCAAAATTCTGCACGCGTCCATCGCGCTTGACAAGGTCGGCCTCGTCTCATCCCCCAAGTCCCTCTCTCGATCTGTGGAACGGAGGTTGGCAAAATTGGCAGGGAGACCTCAAGAGTCCATCATGAACCTCGGGATCGATGATGCAGCCGGTGGCGCCATACGATCTTGAGGGCGCAACGCGCGCACGAAGCTTCGAGCTACTCGTGCCAGACGGCGGGTTGGCCGACTGGTATGCCAGCGAGCTGTTCCAGGACGCAGGGCGATCAAACTTTGCATTTCGGGCCCACTGCCAGGAGCCACGTACGGCAGCGAGGTTCACGGTTGCAGCGACGGTGAACTTCTTAAGTTGCGGAGGCTTTGTGCTGCCACGATGAAACCCAGTGCGGGGGGTAGAAGCCTGACCATCCTCAGTAGGTTAGAAGGGGACCCTGCTTGGTTTGGTGCGGTTTCCCCCATCGTCCGCTGGGCCAAAGAAGTGTGGGCTCGACACACCAGAGCCTCGGATTTTGTTTTTACTTGGGCCCAGTTGCGTTCTTTGTGGAACGACAGCTTTCACCGCTCCTGGTCCTGGAGAAAAGTGGGTGGGCCCGTTGCGGCCATGCGGCTTTCGGTCGACAGGATCGGCTGGTCCATGCCCTCCCCTTTCCTCCTGGTCAGCGACCTTGGGGCCGGCACTCCCTCACCCTCACCCCCCCTGCCCTCCTTAAGAAGCTCTTGAAGGAAGGTGTCTGGAGGAGTCTCGAGCGGGATGCCGCTCAGAAGTATGGGGGCCAAGGGTCTACGGGGCTTTGTTCTGACGTGGTCGCCTCTGCCCTTAGGTCTAAGAAATGTACGCCCCTTCAGAAAGGAACCATCCGATGTTTGACCTGCAAAGGATTGTGGCCTCTTGCACGTGCGAGAGCTTCAGGCTATGATATTCCTGATGAGTCCTTTTTGTCATGCGCCTGGAGACACTCTTGTTCATCGCCTGTGGTGCTGTCCCGTGGTGGAAGAGACGAGAAGGGCTATCATACCTGACAGAGTTTTGAAGGCGATCAGAGTCGATCCCGAAGCTGGCACTAAGTTCGCGTTGGTTTCTGCTCTTTTCAAACACCCACAAGGTGTAGTCCCCCCCCACAGCCGACCATGACGACAGCCCCTACGGCATTTTGTTCAGATATTTTCCCGAGGGTTTCGAGGCGGAAGGGTGGGCCTGCCCTCCCGAGGGCTCGCGCCTCTTGTGGGGCGATATTTTCCTCGACGGGTCCTGTTCCAAATCCCCCATTCGGGACTTGTGCCGCGCGGGGTGGGGGCTTGCCAGCCTGGGCCCTGGAGGCAACCTCCTAGCTATGGCATATGGGCCTGTTTGGGACAGCTGCCCACAGACGGCCCAGGCGGGAGAGTTGTCTGCTTATGCTGTGTGTGTGGTGCTTTTCTTTCTCAGCCCAGTCGATTGTACAGCGACTGCGCCAACGTCGTTGGCATGCACAGCCTGCCCGAGCACGCCCGCCTCGCTCCCGATCGACCCTACGCGGGTTTGATAATGCAGGGGCGGGCGTTTGGCTGGAGGTTTATTCTGAGCTGCGATAAAGTCAAGGCACATCAGGCCTTGGACGACCCCAATATTTCTCCTCTAGAACGCACGTTGCGAGTCGGGAATGATTTTGCTGACCGTGCGGCGAAGCTTGGAGTTGCTGCGCACCCGTCCGCAGCAACTGCCACGCTCGATGATTTGGATTTTGCTGTGTCGGTTTCCACGGCGACGGTTCAATTGGCTACCGATTTACTCCCGTTGTGGCCCAGGACCGACTTAAACGAGGTCCCCTGGTCCCCTCCTGGGCTCCCTCGTTCGGCTGTTGACGCCAGCCCACACTCGTGGACCTGGCTCGGACCCCCGTGCGGGGAACAGCGTTTTTGGCAGTGCTCGTCTTGTCTGCGTACCAACCGCAGTCCCAGCGACACTTGCCCTCCCCCTGGCCATTGTACCGAGATCCGAAGTATTAGTGTCCAGAGGCTTCGGGATTTGAACCACAAGTGCGTTCTGTTTGATTGTTCAAACGACTCTCTTCTGGTCGTTTGTTTGCTTTGCAAGTGCTATTCCTCGGGGGCTCGCATCGCCACGCTCGGAGTTCCGTGCACGGGTCGCCCCGTGGACCCCAAGACTGGCAAGGAGAAAGCCCCCGCAGGAGCCTGGTATAAGATATGCAAAGGCCTCCACCCCAACGCGAGTGGAGTGACCTTGCTATCAGACACTTTCAGAGTGCTATAGTCATGCAGCGCAAGGTCGTGCTCCCGCCGCCGCCTCCGCCGCCGCCACCGCCACCGCCATCGTCGTCGTTTGTCATCGTTTGTCATCGTTCGACGTCTTTCCGAGATTTCCGACGTCGTCATGTTCGAAAACGTAGCTCCCCAGAAATCTGGACCCCCTCCTGGGGACAAACTTTTCATCCTGAGGCGTTTTTGAACGGCCCCAGGCCCCAGAGGCCGAAAATGGCTCAAGGCCTTCGGTCTTGACTTCTCCGCGACGCGAGGAGGCAGGGTCGTCGTCCTTGTCGAGGTCGTGGTCTTCGTCGTCGCCGACACCACCGTTTTCGCCGCCGCCGCCGCCGCCGTCGTCGCGCCCCCCCCCCCTCCCCAAGGCGCTCCCAGCGAGGAGCGCCAGGCCCATCACCGCGGCGACGCAGAGGGCGGCTGAGCGAGGCATGGCGTATGCCTCGCACGGGGTCGCCGGGGAAACTGACCCTCATTCGAGGAAGGAGGAGAAGGAGAAGGAGAAGGAGAAGGAGAAGGAGAAGGAGAAGGAGAAGGAGAAGGAGAAGGAGAAGGAGAAGGAGAAGGAGAAGGAGGAGGAGGAGGAGGAGGAAGGGAAGGAGGAGTTATAGCAGGGAGAAGGTGGAGGAGGGGGATGAGGAGGTGGAGGAGGATGGCCAATAAGGGAAAAGCGCATATGATAGCATCGTGAACTAGCTGGCCCTGCAGGAGCGCATGATCTGAGGCGTGGAAGGTAAATTGGAAGGATGCGGCATGGGGAGCAAAGGACTCTGTGAAGGAGGCCCTTGCGTCAGGGTCGTGGCAAAGAAGGGGGTCATGCGCGGGGCGTCTGGGAGTGGTATGGGCGGTATAGCTGCAATCCGCTGGAATGAATCCACATGTGACAACGGGGGCAGCGTGGCCGCGCATTGAAAGCGCCACAAGGAGATCCCTGTCCACCCAAGATCTAAGAGCTTGCCTCTCTAGTGGGAGAGCGAAATACATAGTCCCTCCGTCTCCAATTGGCGTCGTTGGCCAGGTCTCTGCTAGGAGAGATCCGCGCGCCGTGAGGGCTTTCGGCAATAGGAGAGGTGGAGGGAAGCCAAGATCCATCGTAAATTACAGTGTATTCGCGCCCCCGAAGCCACGATCCCTTTTTAAAATACACCATCTTCACGCTTCTGAGGCCACGATCCCACGATCTTTCGTAAATTAAACTGCACTCGTGCCCCCGAGACTACGATCCCATTTAAATTACACCACAATCGCGCCCCCGATGCCACGATCCCTCGTAAATCGCGCCACATTCGCGCCCCCGAGGCCACGATCGCCTACAAGAGGCCCCAAGAGGCGCCCAAGACGAGCCCAAGAGGCCTCCAACTTTGCTTATCCAGCGCCTGATCATCCTCCTCGTTCTCGTCCTCCTCCTGATCCTCGTCGACCTCCATCACTTATCCTTCTCCTCCTCCTCCTCCTCCTCCCCCTCCTCCTCCTTCTGCTCCTCCTCCTCCTCCTCCTCCTCCTCCTCCTCCTCCTCCTCCTCCTCCTCCTCCTCCTCCTCCTCCTTCTCCTCATTGATAACTTCTCCCTGTCACACCCCGAGGCCAGTCTTACGGGCGGGCCGGGCGTTTCGCCTGAGACTTCTCCACCATTTATGACTCTGAAGCTTAAAAAGTGATAACAGTTCCACAGATGGAGGGCGGATGGTTTTCAAAATGTGGCTCTCGCCTTAGCGCCGCGCACATTCGTTTGAAAAATTTGCCGGAGTTTCACGGATGAGGGCGGTTCCTTTTCCAAATGTGGCTCTCCCCTTAGCGCCGCGCACACTCGTTTTCAAATCTGCAAGAGCTTCACGGATTCCCATGATCGAAATACCAGAAAAAAGCGCGTTCTGGAAGGATTCAGGATTATGCGGGCGCAACAATTATATTACTTCGCTGTGTTGAAGTACCGAATATAGCGTTCTGGCACGATTCTGGATCGTCAAGACGCAGCAGTCAGGTTGAAAGGTGGCGTTGAAATCCCGAGAACAATGTCTTGGCACGCTTCAGGATCTGTCTTCCAACGAGGCAGTTTCCTCAATGGACATGAACCGTTGTAGGGGCCTATTCTTGGTTTTCCACTGGTCCTCCTCCTCCTCCTCCGCCCCCTCCTCCCCCTCCTCCCCCTCCTCCCCCTCCCCCCGTCCTCCGCCGCGCCGCTGACGCCCCTTCGCGGCGGCAGCGGCGTGCGGGAGGAGCGACTCGCGCAGTGCTGCATCCCACTCGCCACACCACCGAGGAGCGGCCGAGAGACCGGGAGACGGCTCCTGGGAGGTCCTCGTGGGAACGAGTACGGCAGGCTCGTGTCGTGGCGACCCCAGCGTTGGCTCCCTACGCCGCGGGGATCGTTCAACCTTGTGATCGTTTTTTACTCATTGTTTTGCCGATCGGCGCGGGCTCTCGCACCCCCCCCTCCCCCCCCCACCTGCAGTAGATCTTTGCAATTCTGGGCGCCTGTTTCAGGCAGGTGGAGCCTCCCCTCGTAGGATGCACTGCTCCAAACAGCCGCACTAAGCAGAGGTCCAGGGCCAGACCCCCCCTCCCCCACCTTCCGCCCAATGTCGAAACCCCGAACAATAAAAAAAACGTTCACCTTCAACGATCGGCCGCTTCCGAAACGTCAGATCGTTCAACATCGACCGATTCTGGGTCGCCTGCGGCGTTCGACGTTGAACGCCGGCGGCGGGGTCGCCGCCGGTCGACACGACGCGAACCTACCGTAAGGGCTATTGAGCCCGATTGAGAGGCTATGAAGTTAAACTTGGCCAGGTTAGGCCCAGGATCAAGCTATAATTGAGCGGGGCTGCACGGGGTTGAATCCCACCAGCCCTCTGGGCGTAGGTGGTCTAGGGAGCTTTCTCTTCCAACTCCCTTTTTCCCCTTCGGGGAGGGGTTCACCCCTCCCCCTTACCCCCTCCCCTGGACTTGGCCAGGGGTGGTCGCGGGTAGTTGGAGCGTCCAAGATGGCCCAAGATGGCTCCAAGAGGGCCTCAGAGAATGCAAGATGGCCTCCAAGATGGCTCCAGATAGTGCAAGATCGCTCAAGGTGGCTTCCAAGATGCTCCAAGAGGCCCCATGACCAAGACGGCTCCAAGTGGCCAAAGAGCTCCCCAAGAAAGCCCTCAAGAGACCAAATTCCTTCGAAAACCTCCGGAAAATCAAGATGTTTGGCTTCTCGCCTTTTCACTTCTGATGGCCATCCGAAGCCCCAAGATGGCTCCAAGATAGAGCTCCAAGACGGCCCCGAGAGCGTCCAAGAGCGCTCCAAGTGCGCCCCAAGAGCGCCCCAAGAGGCGGTTCGAGGCACTCTAGAGGGGCAAGGCTACGTAATTGAAGCTCCCCTTTTGTTGCATCGATGTGTTCCAAGATGGATACCAAGAGCGCCCGTAAAACTCCCAAGAGCGCCCCAAGATCGCCATAAGAGGCGCCCTGAAGGCCTCCAAGAAGCTCGCAACAGACCTCCAAAATGCCTCCACATGATCCCCGAAGCACCCAAGACGCTCGAAAACGGCCCTGGGCCCGTCAAGATGCCGACGCCTCAAGAGGCCTCAAAAAAGCTTCCAATCGACATCCGAGGAGCCTCCGAGACGCATTCAAGAGACTTCGGGCGCTTCTGTTCCTCCGCCTCCTCCGCCTCCTCCTCCTCCTCCTCGTCCTCGTCCTCGTCCTCATCATCCTCATCATCCTCATCATCATCATCATCATCATCATCATCATCATCATCATCATCATCAGAATCCTCATCCTCATCCTCATCATTATCATCATCCTCAGCATCATCCTCATCCTCATCCTCCTCATCATCATCATAAGTATCATCCTCATAATGATGATGATGATGATGATGATGATGATCATCATCATCATCATCATCATCATCATCATCATCATCATCATCATCATCATCATCATCATCATCATCATCCGCTGACTGCTCCTCCTCCTCCTCCTGCTCCTTCCTCCTCCTCCTCCCCTCCTCCTCCTCCTCCTCCTCCGCCTCCTCCTCCTCCCGTCCTTTCTTCGTTATCCTCCCCTGTCCTCCTCCTCCTCCTCCTCTTCCTTCTCCTCCCTCCTCCTCCTCCTCCTCCTCCTCCTCATCATCATCATCATCATCATCATCAACCTCATCATCATCATCATCATCATCATCATCATCATCATCATCATCATCATCATCATCAGCATCAGCATCAGCATCAGCATCAGCATCATATTCATCATCATCATCACCATCATCAGCATCAGCATCAGCAGCAGCATCATTATCATTATCATCATCAGCAGCAGCACAAGCATCATCATCATCATCATCAGCAGCAGCAGCATCATCAGCAGCAGCATCATTAGCATTATCATCATCAGCAGCAGCACAAGCATCATCATCAGCAGCAGCATCATCATCACCATCATCGTCATTAGCAGCAGCAGCACCATCATCATCATCATCATCATCATCATCATCATCATCATCATCATCATCATCATCATTAGCATCATCAACCTCATCAACACCAGCATCATCATCGTCATCATCATCAGCATCATCGTCATCACCAGCACCATCCTCCTCATCATCATCATCAACATCTTCGTCGTCGTCATCGCCATCACCTTCATCATTATCAGCATCATCATCATCATCATCATCATCATCATCATCGTCGTCGTCGTCAGCAGCAGCAGCAGCAGCATCAGCATCAGCATCATCATCGTCGTCAGCATCATCATCATAATAATCATCATCGCCAGCAGCAGCAGTAGCATCAGCATCATCAGTATCAGCATCGTCATCATCATCAGCATCATCATCATCATTATCATCATCTTCATCAGCATCATAAGCATCAGAATCTGCAACATCACCATCAGCATCAGCATCATCACCACAAATATCATCATCAGCATCAGCAGCATCATCATCATCATCATCATCATCATAGTCATCATCATCAACATCCTCATCATCATCAACAGCAGCATCATCATCAGCATCATCAGCAGCAGCATCGTCAGCATCATCATCAGATTCATCATCATCATCACCATCATCAGCAGCATCATCATCATCAGCAGCGTCATCAGCATGAAGCAGCATCATCATCATTATCAGCACCATCATCATCATCATCATCATCACCATCATCATCATCATCACCATCATCATCATCATCATCATCATCATCATCATCCTCACCATCCTTTTCATCGTCCTCATAATCGTCATCCTCCTCATCCTCAGCATCATCAGCATCAGCGTCATCAGCATCATCATCATCATCGTCATCATCATCAGCATCAGATTCAGCATCATCATCAACATTAGCATCAGCATCATCAGCATCATCATCAGAATCAGCATCATCATGTTCAGTATCATCATCGTCATCATCATCATCATCATCATCATCAGCATCAGCATCAGCATCAGCAGCAGCAGCATCGCCATCCTCAGCATCATCATCATCAACATCATCATCATCATCCGATTCCTCCTCCTGCTCCTCCTCATCCGCAAGTACGTCATCCTTCTCCCGCCTCCCTCCTCCCCCCCTCCTCCTCCTCCTCCTCCTCCTCCTCCTCCTCCTCCTCCTCCTCCTCCTCCTCCCCCTCCTCACTCGAACGATAACGACTGTCCCCCATGTTGCTCCTACGTTTCCATGCGCGTCTCAACTCGCCTGGGCGTCGGTTTGGGACGGGCTGGTGGGAAGACGCGAAGCGTCAAGAAGTTGTCCAAGATGTACATCAAAGCCGATGGTGAATACACCCACCCAGGAGTTAGTTACAACCTAGGAAAGACGAGGAGCGACCAGAGGACTGCAGGCTTCGTGCGGACCTGGCGTATCCAGCCTCCGAGACGTGCGAGCCTGCACTGCACCGGTGGGGCTGAATCGTCTCGGCCCAGGAGGTCCGAGTTTCGCAAGTGGCCCCAGAAGGAGAACAAGCAGGAGCCGGAACAGCAGCAACAGGATGAAGAGCAGCAGGACCAGGAGCGGTAGGAGCAGGAGTTGCAGCAAGAAGGAGGAAGAGGAATCTATATATATATATATATATATATATATATATACAAAACTGCATTGGCGCTTCGCGCCATGCACCTAGGTCCTTGAAGCTTGGCATGCAGGCGGAATGGCAGAAAGGTCTAACAGACAATTTAGCGGTAACTCTTTGTTGCCTTTTCTGGCATCGCCGTTATACTAATGTTATTCGTTATCCTTCCTCCATGCTTCTTTTTCCTCATTCTCGCCCTACTCTACGAATTCTTCCCATCCTCCTCAGCTCCTTTTCTGCGGAGGCTCCTCATTGGAGAGCCTCTTGGGGCCTCACGGAAGTTGTTCAGACTTTCGTAAGATCTTCTGGAGGCCTCTGGAGGCTTCCTCGGGCCACCCTGCCTCCAACCGCGGTCTCCCTGAACGACCGGGTGACGATTTGGAATGCTTCGGAGGGTGTCTTGGAGCCATCTTAGGCCGTCATGGGGCTCTCTTAGGCCATCTTGGAACCCTGTTGTGCCGTCTTGGGGCTCTCTTGGACTGCCTGGAAGCCCTTTCGAATGGTTTGGGGGCGATTTTCGAGCCTCTCAGGCGGTCTTGGGCGTCCAGAAGACCGAAAGAACAGGGCGTTCCCAAAATCACGCAAAAACTTTGGAAAATCAATGTTTTTCTACGATTTGGAAGCCTCTTGGGGGTCTTCCTTGGGTCGTCTTCGGGCGTCTGGTGGGTGTCTGGTGGATGTCTGGGGCCTCATGGGGCCTGGGGGCGTTCGGCCGCCACTGACCGATTTGGGTCCGTTGCTTAGGCCTAGCAAGGGCTTCCAAGAGCTCTGAAACGCCTGGGGGGCCTTCTGCAGGGGCGTCCAGGGGGTCCCTGGGGCCACAGATCCGGGGGGTACAAACAAAGAATGACAGAGAGACGGAGACAGAGACGGAAACGCAGACGGAGAAGAACACAGACAGAGACAGAGAGAGAAAGAGAAAATAAAAAAAGGGGATAGAGAGAGATGGAAGGCAGAAAGATAGACTGCAGCCCAGGATTCTACTGGCAAAGAAATACAATACTTGCGCCTGCTGCGTGCGGAGGAAAGTCCTCTTTGCCAACGGATGAGCAATGCGGCTCATTCCAGAAATATCAAGAAGATCCGTATCACCCTCTTGTTTTACACGGCAACCCTGCTTTCCCCTCTCCGCCTCAGCGTGCCCACATTCGAAGTGACGGCGTTTTGTTTGCGCCTCGACGGGAAAAACTCACGACAAGACTGGCACGAGGGGATGCATACGGGGCGCGGCGCTCGCCATGCGTCACGGGAAACTGGTGTGCCCACGGGTCGGGTTACACAAAGGCTGCGCAGAGATGGTTGCCGTGAAAAAAAACATGCTCACTCTGACCGCTCCTGCACATGAGAAATCACCTCGCCGACCCATTTTGAACCCTTGGCGCCTGAGTCTACAGCCTGTAAGACTGGAGGGCTGCGCAAGCGGTGAGCCAGGGGGGGCGCTGAACTGCGAGCGCGCGCGCGCGCGCCGGATTCAGAACGTGGCCCCTTGTCCCGGGATCGGAGGCTGGGAGTGAGAACGTGGTGGTCCCAACCAAGCAAGCAGGTCGAATTTCGTTCCATATCGTGCGTGACGTTCGCGCGGGCGAGGCGAAGCTGCATGAGCGTGCGAAAAGGGATCGCCAGCCGCAGTTGGGGGCAACTTAGGTCAACAACTCTTTGCGACCCCGCGGTGGTGCTGGGCGTCCCGCTGGTTCCCCCTGGATGTCCCGTGGATGTCCCGTGGTTGTCCCGTGGTTGACGCGATTGTCCCGTAGCTATCCTGATTGTATTATCTTGCACCTGCTCCGACAACTGTATTTCGGCACGGCACAGCACGGCACTGGCGAGCACTCAAGTTTGTGCTGGCATCCGGGTCGCGCGGGTGGTGCAGGATGTCGTCCATCAACCGTTCGAGGTCCGTTCTGGAAGCGTTTGCCTCCCATGCTGGTTGCTCTCTGCCTCCAAAATGGAGGCTGGGCTTCCGAAATGGAAGTGTTAGATCCACTGGGATCCTGGGGAGCACTTCTGGGCATTCAGGGCCTCATCGTCGCCACGGCTGGACTCGCCTCGGGTTTCTGGTCAGGATACGCCCACGGGGCCAGGGGATAGCGGCATCGGTGTGGCAGATTCGCACCACGATGGACGTTGGCGTTTGTTTCTGGCACCGCGTAGACCGTTGATCTTTGGATATCGGCCGATTCTGCGCCACTGCAGGCCCTCAAACCTCGGACGCCCCCGCGCTGGGGTCGCCGCGTCGACGCGACGCGAACCTGCCGTACGCGGGTCCGCCGCTGGGATACAAACAATCGGGGCAGCGACAATGTGAACTCTACCCTTGCAGGTCAGAGGTCTGCGGGGGAGCAGAGGTTGAAGAATGACTGCAGCCGAGCGAACCCCTGCAGGGGCATCCAATATCCCAGCGAAGGTTGGACCCGCAGGGTGGCACTCAAAGTCTTGCCACCAGGGGCCTCGGAAAAGAAACGAAGCCCCTGTTGGGCCTGCGCGGTGCCCAGGTGCACGAGGAGCGTTGGAGGAAAACCTGTGGAGGAGCAAGCACGAAGAACACTGGGCCCCTTTCGAAGTCACAGCTCGAGGTCAGCACAACCCACCCCCAGCCAGGACTCCAGTTCCCAACCTGGTGATCTAGGTGGTCCTGGCGGGGGGTGCGCGAGGAGCTCGGGCTGGCACGTCCCGACGGCGGATGCGTCCACCCCGATCCCCGGCGTCGTGGGGTGCTCGACTGGACCAGAGATTTGGGAGGCCCAACTCCCTGGGATGCACGATCTGTCGGGGGGGCGGGTTGCGAGGGCTCTCGGGGCCCCCAAAAACCACACCCACCCCCAGCCAGGACCCCCTGGATCACCAGGCGGGGAGTGGGGGTCCCGGCTGGGGGTGCGGGTGGGCTGCGCTGTGCTCCGCGCCCTCCTCAGCGGGGGGCCGCGCACTCCTCCGCGGCGCGCCCCGAGGAGTCAGGGAACAAAAAAACGGCACAAACACAAACGGTCGCTGGTCCACGCGGATTTCTCGGATCCGCGCTGGACCGCCCTCCCCGGCGCGAGGAGCGCGCCAGGGGCGACGCCAGAGGCGCCGCCAGGGGGGCCCAGCGCAGATCCAAGAAATCCGCGCGGACCTCCGAAAGTTTATGTTTATGCCGCTGTCTGTTCTTCGGAAGAGGGCTCCCCCCCCGCAGCAGGGGCTTTCTGCGGCGGGAGGCCCGCGGCGGCGGCGCGCGCGCGGCAGCACGGCCCCATTTGCCCACGACCTTGGAACGCACGCCGTCCCGCCGCGCCGCGCCTCGGCTGCAAAAACTCACGCGCGCCCAGCGGCCTCCCCTCCGCCGGGCGCGGCTCCCCCTCGCTCGGCGGCGAGCGAGAGCGGGGAAGTGCGAAGAGGCGGGCCTTCTCAAAGGCTCGGAAGTTCCTCGCGCCTTCCGAGAAGCCCTCTGAGCCTTCCCCGAAGACGCAGAAAGCGTCTCGGAAGTCGCGAGGGCTTCCGAGGAGTTCCGCCGCCTGCTGAGAGGGTCTTCTCCGTCTCGCTCCCCCCCCCCTCGCCCGCCGCCGACTCGCCACGTCAGCGCTCCCCGAAGAAGAAGTACGGCAGGAAGTTGGCCACGTACTCGTCGAACTCGTCCTGGGGGCGGGGGGGGTCCCCCGGAGGAGGGGCGAGGTGCACACCAGGGGAGTAGCAGGCGGCGCTGCCCCCTCCCGCGGGAGGGTGCGGCAGGCCACGCGGGGAGCCTGGACGCGCCGATCGGCAGCCACAGGCTCGCGGCAGCGACGGCGAGACTTCGAGTCGCCCTCGGACGCTTGGAGTGGATCGAGGTCTTACGCTGCAGGTGGCCTCGTATGACCAGAGGACGGCTCGGCTTGTCAAGGAGCTGGCGGCAAAGAGCGTCAAAACACATGCGCACACACACACACACACACACACACACACACACACACACACACACACACACACACACACGCATGCCCCATGTGGGCCGGGCATTCCAGACTTAGACAGCGTGAGCAATTACCCGAGTCAAAGTTTGAGCATCTCGCAGTACCAAGAGTCTGGAAGATGCCATCCGACATCAAAACACGTGAAAGAACTGTGGGTATTGAGTATGCGCGTAGAGAGAGGGGGATCTGGAGCGCGCTTGTCAGAAAGGTGCACATGTCATAGCGGGGGGGAAACTGAAAGCGTACAACTAAGATGGAGCCAAGGCCCAAAATTACATCAGACAGCAAGACCTTCCCGTGTTGTCTTCGGCTAGTTGAGCACGAATCATTGCAAACCTGAGCACTACACTGGCAAATTGGAAGTTAAGGGTCGATAGCATGAAAAAACAAAAACAAACAAACAAACATGATACGCCGAGGATTCAACTACATCGCGGGCTAGGGATCCCGTTTGAGGTTCGACGCTGGTTTTCGAGATGTGCCAGACCGATGAGACTGCTGAACCATATTGCTCGCGTCCTCGAGACTCACTCATCGAAACCAATTGCCCTAGCCAGCCCAACCAGCCAGCCCAACCAACCAGCCACCCAAACAACTCAACCGGCTCAACCAGCCCAACCAACCACCCCGCAACCCCAGCCAACCCGCCACCCCGCCAACCCGCCCACCCCCGCCGCCTGCCCTCCGTCACCGTCAAGAGGGGGGGGGAAGTGTTTCTTACAAGCGAAAACCACAAAAATCACCCTCACGGGGTCCGGCGGGACAGCGGGGGGAGGGGAAATCGCACCGTACTATGCGGGAGGGGGATTCGCGCCCGAGGTGCCCGGGGACGATTTTGGGCCTCAAGTGCGACACTGTCGTCACTTTATGACCTTTCACCGCGCTCCCCTTCTCAACGGAAAGGCTCCCATCCGTGAAACTGTCGTCATTTTTCAGCTCCCGAGAGAGGCTTCTGAGAGGCCCCCAGAGGCTCCAGGAGGGCCCATGGCGGCCTCGGGAGTGCCTAGGAGATCTCCGGAGGGCCCCAGGAGGACCCACTCTGCACCGCGCCCCCCTTCTCAACGGAAAGGCCCCCATGCGTGAAATCGTTTTCATCATTCCGCCCCCGCGAGAGAGTTCTTAGAGGGCCCACGGAGGCTCCAGGAGGGCCCATGGCGGCCCTGGGAGAGCCCACGAGATCTCCAGAGCCCCCAGGAGGACCCACTTTGAATTACACTCAGGGAGCTCCAGACGGCCCAGGAGGCTCCAAGAGGCCCCAAGAGGCCCCGAAGAACCCAAACAGGCCACAGGACCCCCAGCACGCTCTAGGAGAGCCAAGGCGACACCAAGAGGCTCCATGACGGGCGTCATTCCCTCTCCTCCTCATGCTCGTCGTCGTCATCCTTCTCCTCATCCGTCCTGGTTCAAATCCTTCCTCCCCGTCTTCCTCCTCCTTCTCCTCCTCTTTCTCCTCCTCCTCCTCCTCCGCCTCCTCCTCGTCCTCCTCCTCCGCCTCCTCCTCCTGCCTCATCCGTAACCTCGATGGCTCCGATAGCGCCGTGAGTGAGATCCGCCTCCTCCCCATCCGTCCTCTTCCCTCCTCCCTCCCCCTTCCCTCCTCCATCCCCCCCCCCTCCCCTCTCCCGGGAGCGTCGCAAAGAGGCCCTCCGAGGATAATTTCACGAAAGCAAGGGCGCCGACACGATGAACAGACACCACGTCGGGGCTCCAGGCACGGAGTCGAAGACGAAACCTCGAATAACTTGGTCTTCAATGTGCGGGGCATTTTTCTGACCACCTGCGAGCCTTGTGGAAACTCCCGAGAGCCTCAGAGGTGGACGTCTGGAGCAAGAACACGAAAGGCGGAGGAAACAACACGACGCTCCACGGAGTAAGCTGCACCAAATTGGTTTCTACCCCCGTGAGGGGCGTTACAGGGTATAATGATACAGTTAACCACAATAATTCGGCCTGACCTCTTCAAGTTTTCCATGCAGCGCCGTCAGGGCCATTCGCCGAGATCGCTTAGGGGGCACCACGTGCCTTCCAGACACTGCGAGGACGCCTCCCATCCGAGCGCCGCAGTGGCCCGAACAACACATTGGAGCTCCACGAAAAAGCCATGCCAAGACTGACTGAAACGGGGCAACACCGAACAGCAGCACAAGCGAGACGCATCGACGTCGACCGCCGCGGGCCTCTGGCGGCAGCAGCACGGACTGATTGTTAATCAGCAGGAGCAGCGTGTAGAAGAGGAAGAGCATGACGATCGCGAACACCAGCACCACGTACCTGGGTCCAAACAGTTCGCGCTTCGCACCGCGCGAACCGGTTATCTTCGCGCTCTCGCGCGGACTCCCACGGAGATGGACAGCTCCCCAGCCCAGGCCGCGACGCGAGGAGCGCGGCTGCCTAGCTTCCGCACCGCGCGGGGCGCGAGGCGCGATGATCTTTTGCGCCCTCGCGCGGACCCCCCGTGGAGGTGGACAGCTCCCCGGCCCAGGCCGCGACGCGAGCAGCGCGGAGGCCTGCCGTCGCGCCCCAGCGGATGGCCTGCAGACGCGCCTGCCCGGGCACCGTCTGGGCCTCCGCCACGTGCGCACGCCCTCTCCTGCTCCAGGGACCCCCCGCACCCCTGGGATGGGCGCTCTGCCGCGCCGAACGAAAACTCACCAGACCCCACTCGAGAGGAGAGAGAGAGAGAGAGAAGAGGGAGGCAGAGAGAGACGGACAGAGAGAGAGAGAGGCGCTCTCTGGTGATGCCTGGAGATCTCTGGAGGTCCCCAGAGGTCTCCACGGAGGTCTCCGCGGAGGACTCCTCCTGGAGGCTGTTGGAGATCCCCGGAGGTCTCTGGAAGTCCCCAGAGTTCTCCACGGCAGCCTGCGGATGCCTCGGGAAGATTGAGGATACCCGAACACATCCAGAAACATGGATCCGCCAGGTGGATAAAGAGGAGGAGGAGGAGAACGAGGAGAAGGAGAAGGAGCGAAGTGGCTGAGAGTGAAGGAGTGGCAGGCGGAGAGGAGGGAGGAGGCGGAAAGAGCAGAGGAAAGAGGGGGGGCGAGAGGAGGGGGAGGCGAATGAAGAGGACAGGGCGACGGGGTCCCCGACGCTCAGTTACGCCGCCTCCTCTGCAGCGGCGTCGGCAGCGAAGCACTGCCGGAGGCCGAGGGACGCAAGAAGCCAGGGGGCGAGGGCTTCGGCACGGGTGTTGAAGAGAATGCCCTTGACCCCGAGCAGGATCGTCGAGGAGAGCAGGAGGATAAGGAGGATCGAGGATCGCTGTTCTCCCAAAAAGATTGTCCGTCAGAGCTCCAGATGTCTGCGTAGAATCACATATACAGATATGTGTATATATATACACATATGGATGTATGTATGTTGTCTGGGTCCTGGCCTACCCCCCTGCTAAAATGAAAACTGTTTTTGATTGGAGACCCGTGGACCCGCTTCCGATTCGTGAAGTGGCCAGGGCCCATATACACATGTATACCACATCTCGGTTTCGCGGATACGCCAGAGCCCATGCAGCGAACCCAGTGTGGTTTTAGGCTCTCTGTCGGCAATATGTCCTTCAGCGAGGCCTCTGCCAGTCCAGAGGTTGTGTTGGTGCTCGTGGTACTGGGGAGCCGGGCGGGGGGGGGAGGGGGGGGAACATGTGTTACCTTCCCCCCCCCTCCGTCCAGTGGGAGCCTCTTGCAAGGAGGAGAAGGAGAAGAAGGAAGGGAAAGGGGAGTGAGGAGGAGAGGGAGGAGAAGGAGTAGGGTGAGGAGGAGGTGGAGGAGCTTTCCTGATGTGTGCTGAAATGTGTTTGCCCATGTGGTCCTCCGAGGCCTGCGGAGCCCCCAGAGATCCTCAGATCCCACGGGACCTCTGAGGACCTCGTTGTGTCGTCTCCCCCTCATCCTCGTCCTCGTCGTCCTCGTCCTCCTCGTCCTCCTCCTCCTCCTCCTCCTCCTCATCCTCCTCCTCCTCCTCCTCCTCCTCCTCCTCCTCCTCCTCCTCCTCCGCCGCCGCCGCCGCCGCCGCCGCCGCCGCCGCCCCTCCGCCTCCGCCTCCGCCTCCTCTAACATTGGTAAAAGAATCACGCTGCTTCTCTCGTGTTCTGCAGGAACACCTAGTGCTGGGAGGCAGCATCCCGATCGCAGCAGGAGGGAAGATAAGGAGGAGCGAAGAGGGGAGAGGGGGACGAGGAGGAGGAGGAAAAGAAGAAGGAGAAGGAGGGGAGGAGGAGGAGGAGGAGGAGGAGGAAGAGGAGGAGGAGGACGAGGAGGAGGAAGGGGAGAAGGCGGAGGAGGGTAAGGAGAGGGAAAGGGAATGGGGAGGCGGAGGGGAAGAAAGTAGGAGCAGGAGTGACCCCCGAAAGGCCCCCCCTCTTCATCACTACCCTCCCTCATCCACATCCTCCCTCTGCGCCCTGAAGATCTGGATCGGGGCCCCTCAACCTCACTCCTCCTTCCCATCCTCTTTCATCAGAATCCCACCAGCCCTTTGGGCTAAAGTGGTCATCTAATGGGTTGGATAGTACTCGTCCTGAAACCCTCTTCCCTTCTGGGAGGGTACTCCCCCTCTCCCCTCTCTAAGGTTGTTGTTGTTGTTTGGGGGGTCGCGATGTGTCAGCGTTCTCGCCTTTTCGTTTGCGATGGCATTCCGAGGCCTCAACATGGCTCGGACGGCAAGGTAGTATAGGGTGTTTGTAGGGTCGTTGTAGGGCCGTTGCAGCGTCGTTGCATGGTCGTCGCAGGGTCGTTGCAGGGGTATTTGCAGGGGCATTTGCAGGGTCTTTGCAAGGAGGTTTTCAAGAGGCTTCCAAGAGGCTCGCGCAGCGAAAGCTCCGCGACGGTTGCATGGTTGACTCGTCGTTGTCGTCGTCGCCTTCATCGTCGTCTCCTTCTTCCTCCCCCATACATCTACTGGTTAATCCTCGTCTTCCTTCCTTCCTCCTCCCGTTCTCCGTCACGCCTTCCTCCTCTCGTCGCCCAAGATACCCTCCCCGCCCCGAAAGGGATGCAGTGTAACTCCAAGAGGGACCCCAGAAGACCCCAATGAAACCGCCGCGCCATGGGAACATCCGTTACATCATTCAACAAGTGGTCCCGCCATTGCAGCGCCCCAAAAACACGTTCAGGGTGGTTGTGTCTCTGCATGCTTCTACACTTCCCTGATCAAGGCAACTCACCTGGCGATATGTGTCTGGATGGGGTGGTGGGGATATTTGTTTGGTCGGCGGCCGCGCGACGACGGTCTGGCGGCGAGAGGCAATGTCCGGGGCGGGCGGCACAAAGCTAATTGCACACAGAGCGTGCAGTTGCACATGCACTGAACAAAATGCTTAGCATTCACCAGCAGACGCACCTAAGCGCCGCCCAGTAAACCAGGTGGTGGGGATATGCGGAGCGTCAAGAATGTGCGTTCAGTCTTCCAAAAAACCCTCTTCCTTTCGGGGAGGAGTACTCTCCATATCCCATCCCTGAGGCTGCTGTTGGGGGGGTCGCGATGTATCAGGGGATTGTTGTTTCGCCCAAAATGGCTCCAAGAGGGCATCTTATGCTTCAAGATGGCCTCCAAGGCGGCACAAGATAGACGAAGATGTTTCAGGATAGCTTCCAACAT
>CAUYUJ010020978.1:0-85000 GCA_963575745.1 Prorocentrum cordatum | reverse complement strand
TACTCGCTGTTGAGCGGCTTCAGGAGGTCGCTGAGACCCTCTTGCCCCCGCGGATGAGCGGCGAGGCGGAGGCGGATGATCGAGGATCGCGGATCGAGGCTTCGAGCCTCCAGCTGCGCCCTCAGGGAACCCCCAGAAGCCTCCAGAGACTCCCCGTGACACGAACCTCTGGCCAACAAGCGCTGCTCTGTTTCGCCTCGGGGGGGGGGGGGGGGCGGTTTGGCCCCGGGGAACATCAGAAACGGATCCGAGTCGAGAAAATGCCCCTCCCAGGGACAGGACCCAGACCGCTTGGGACCTCCTCGTCCAGGGGTGCGCGAGGCCCTGTGGCCCCTCGAGGCGTGGTGTGCGTGGAGGCCGACTTGACACCCCGAGGGACCTCCGAAGGCCCCGCCATCCAGAGAGAGCTCTTGAGGCCTCGGGAGACCTCCTCCCCACAATCGGGGCGAGGCGAGGCGGAGGAGGCATGGGCCTGAGCTGGATCGAAGCGCGAAACCGGATCGGATCGGAAACTGATCGGACCGACAGCGAATCGTCCCGAATGGGATAGAAATCGGACCGCCGCGCTCGGCTACGGCTGACCCCGGCCGACGCCAGCAAATCGAACCAGATCGAATCGAATCGGAATCGCGGCCCCAGCCGGCGAATCGAACAGCATCGAATCGGATCGTGGGCGGCCCTGGAGCGCAGCTGTCGCAAGACTCTGAGAGCCTTCTCGGGGGCGCCCTCGTGGCCACGGCGGGGGTCGCCTCGAGATTCCGGCCGGAGCATGCCCCCAGAGGTGCGGGGTCGCCGCGCGCGGGCAGGAGGACGGGGAGAGCACTGTTTTGCCCGCGGGCACCAGGGTGTCCGAGCCGGTCAGGCGCCAGTCAAAGCGAGCGGTGGGCTGCACCGGAAGCTAATACAGGCACGCAGCGGACGAGCAAGAGGCGAGAGAAAAAGACAAAGACGGAGCCCGATCAAACCATGTAGGTCGGCGCGGGAGTGCGAGGAAATGTCCTCGAGGCCTCGCGTGGCAACTTCGGAACCAATTCACGTCGGATCCACGTCGGATCTTCGTCGGGTGCACGTCGGATTACGTCGGATTTAATCTGGATTCACGTCGGATTCAAGTCGGATTTGCGTCGGAGCATCGCCGCGCGAAAGTCGAACTGTATCTTACGCGCAAGGCCTCCTGCCATGTCCCTCATGGCGGAAAGATTTTAAAACCTCTGCAGAGAAGGAATAATGAAAAGCTAAGAAGAGAGTGGCAGCTCCGACGGATGGAAGCTCGGGCCATTTGATTTCCAACATGCCACTACGCGAATGTTCTCCCGTTTGGCCCCCCACTGGGCGCTGCGGACATCGATGGCTCGCGCCACCTAGACCGCACGCCCCACGACTGAGGCACTGGCTGGGGCAGGAGCGAATCTAAAACTGATTGGACATGCCACCAGACAGAGGGGGGGAGGGGGGGGGGGGGGAATGACGTAAACTGGCCAGGGCTGGAAAAAGTGAGCGTCTGTCCTCAGCCATGATTATTCCAGCTTCGTTCTGGCACGATTAAAGATCGCCAGGACGCACCAGTAACGTTGATTCGCGCCGCTGACGTCCCAGGAACAATGTTCTAGTACGGTTCACGATTTTCAAACGGTTGTATTCCAACGGGGCACCTCCATCAGTGAAAATGAACCCGTGTAGGGACCCATGAAAAAAGAAATTGGAGGGATGGTTTCTTGCGACATCGTCGATGGGTCTTGGGTTTACATTGGTCTTCCCTCCTCCTCCTCCTCCTCCTCCTCCTTCTCCACCTCCTTCTCCCCCCCACCCCCTGTCTTCGGACACCCGCTCCCCCTGGGACCGTGCGGATGCCGTTGAAGTTCGGCTTGCGCCTGGGCGCGTCGTACGCGGTCATGTCCTGACGCAGGCGAAGGAGGATCGACTCCCGCCCTCCTGTGGCTCCGCCTTGTCCACTGTCTCCCTCGCCTCTGGGTAGGCTTCAGTCGGGCGTGTCCCCCTACAGGGGGATTTTGGCCTCAAAAATTGTCAAAAAAATCGTCCCCTGACTATTTTTTGACTATCTTGGAATATTCCCCCTGCAGAGGGACACGCCCGACTTCAGGGCAGGCCCCCTTGATCAACGGGCATGCCGCGCTCCTCGCGGGATGCCATAGCTCGAACACCACCGCCAGCAGGCATAGCGAGCGCCCAGTTTGATCACCCCCCCTTAGTGGCGAAGGTCGCTATGGGGGAGGGGGGCGGCAGCGTTAGATCCCGACGCTCATGCTGGCCGCGCCGGCGCCAGGATCGCCGGCGAGCGGGGGGAAGAAGTGGAGAAGGAGAAGGCCTTCTCGGAAGGCGGCGGGATGTCTCAGAAACCCTCGTGCCTTGTGAGAAGTCTTCTCTGCCTTCGGGGAAGGCTTAGAGAACTTCTCAGAAGGCTAGGGGACTTTCGAGCCTCCTGAGAAGGCCCGCCCCTTCTCACTTCCCCCCCTCGCTCGCCGCCGACAGGAGGATCGAAGATCGAGGATCTAAGTTTGTATTGCTCTTCATGGGTCTCTGGAGGTCTCTGGGGACCGCCAGAGAACTCACGAGACCTCAAAACTTCCAAAAACCTCTGGGAGAAAGGAGGAGGAGGACGAGGAGGGGGGAAACGACGACGACGACGACGACGACGACGACAACGACGACGACCCCTGGTGGAATCTTGAGGTCTGCGGAAGACCCCCGGAGGACCTGAAGCATCCAGACACAAACGAACACGAGAGGCAGACCACCACTGCAATGGAGCGATGACCTCAACAAATTCTGCGAACATATTGGCGCGCATTTGTTTGAAATAGGCATTGCAAACACAGGAAATAGGGAAGCAGTAGACCGAGTTCTGCATGAACAGATGGTGATGCTCCCTCTAGATTGATTGCTCACCCACGCCCTGCATTGGGCCGAGTAGCCAATAGGCCTGCCTGTGAAGCTCTCACGCGTCCAAATCTGCAAATACCTCGACCTTCGAAATGCGCTCAAGACTGGTCCCCTCCAGGGGTCCGTCCTTTCCCGTTTTTCCAGCGGCGTCCAGACGTGACGACGACGAAAAAACCCGAAGACCAGAAAACGAGGAACGAGGACAAGGACGACACAGAGGACGAGGATGATAAGGAGGACGACATTAACGGCGACAGTGATGAGGCCGCTGACGACGACAACAAAACCAGCGACCGACGACAAGGACGACAACGACGACGACAACACCTGTCGCCAGAAGCCTCCCAGAGGCCTCCCTAGCCCCCACAGGGGGGCAGAAACGGGCAAATAGCCTCGAGGCATGCCGATGTACGATTCAAACTGATATCTCGCTTGACGGGGAGCCCTGGCGAACACAAAACGGAGGTGTGACGGGGGGGGGGAAGGAGGAGAGGGCTGCCCAAAGAGGACCACGCAGCGAGCAGATGCGGACAGGGAAGAGCGAACTGGAGAGCAGAGTGCCTGCACGGTGGAGGGGCGGGGGGGCAGCGGTCGACCCTCTGCCATGCGGCCCTGGACCCTCGGCCTCCGATTCTGGTCGGGGGGGACAAGGAAAGGTGGTACCGATACCGCCGCTGCCCGGACCTCTCCTGGGGTGCGCTCTGACCAGCACCTCCCTTGTGGCTGCGAGGGCCTCCCAGCAGGCCCCGAGGGAGGCCCGAACGAGAAGGGGCATGGGCATCCACACCCCTTCCTCCCATGATGTCCCTCGCTCCTGGGCCCTCGCTCCCAGGCCGTCCCTCGCTTGAGTATCGTTCATCCGACCCCCATCCCCAGCGGCATGGCCTGGGCCCCACTGGCCGACTACCCCCCAAGATGCCTAGATGGGGATATAGGCCGTCCCCTTCGGGCTTCGAGGGGCGTGTCCCCAACTGGGGTGGTAATCTGGTGGGGGCCTCGAAGGGAATGAGGATGGGGATGGGGGTCGGATAAACGATACTGATCGCTCCTGGGCCCTCGCCCCCGGGCCCTCCGTCCTCGAACTGGTTGTTCCGCGCGGTGTGGCGTGGCGGCGGGGGGGCGTGAGTGGACAGAAATATTCAAACCCCAAAGCACCGCCTTTACTGAGATCAGCATTGATGTCCGGGGCGCGGGGGTGATTTACAGTCTCCCTCGAATGTGTGAGGGTTCGAATATACTGTCCATCTGCTGTCCCTCGCCCCCGGGGCCCTCGCCCCCGGGCCCTCCGTCCTCGAACTGGTTGTTCCGCAGCACGCTGGCGGACACGCTGGCCTCCCGCCGCTGCTGCGCGGCGGGGCCAGAGACGAAGCCGGGCCTCCGCGCCCCGGCCGGGCACCCCCCCCCGAGGAGGGGGGAGTGCTGTGCTCCAGGGCTGAATCTAAACGGTGTTTTTCGTTTTCGTTTTGCTTTCGTTGTCCCTCGTTTTGTCTTCAATCCGCCTTCAACGCAGAACGAGATCGAAACGAAAGCGGCCCACGAAATCGCCAAAACACCGTTTAGATCTACCCCTGCTGTGCTCGTGCTGCCACGAGGAGCACCGGGCTGAGGAGCGACGGGAGGCAGGGAGAAGGGAGGAGGGGGGGACAAGCCGGGTGCGCTCGCGTCATATCTGACGTCTTGCCCCTCCCTCGCATCCCTTACCGTGGCGTCGATCTCCTCTCTGTTCGCACCATCGGATGTCGCAGCATGGCATAGCATGGTGTTGAAGATTAACGCGTAGCATGGGCATTACATAGCATGGCGTGGCGACGCTCCAAAGGGGGGTGGTTCGCGGCCCAAAAAATCAACGAGTCGATACCGAATGTGTAATCACTCCCGATGGTTCTTCGGGAGACAATGTTTTAAATTTGGGGGCCTATTTGGAAGGACCGAAAACCATGCCGTTGCATGGCTTTGGAAATAAGGACGCCAGCGCCACAGCGGGCCCGAAAATGAGGCCAGCGCTTCAGCGAGAGCAGCATTTTGAACAAAAACCCAAGCGCGAAGCGCGGAAATGAGGACGCGCAGCCTGACATAGCATGGCGTGGCGACGCCCCAAAGTGGGGGGGTTCTGCGGCCCAAAAAATCAACGAATCGACACCGAATGTGCAATCACTTCCGATGATTTGTTCGGGGGCCTTTTTGTAGCTTTTGGGGCCAACTTGGAAGGACCGAAAGACATGCTGTGGCATGGCGCTGGAAATGATGACGCCAGCGCTACAGCGGGAGCACGACTCGGAACGAGCGGAAGCCAGGAAATGAGGCCAGCGGTGCAACGAGAGCACGATTCGGAACGAGCGGTAGCCCGAAAATGGGGCCAGTGCTTCGGCGAGAGCAGCATTTAAGCTACACATATATATATATATATATATATATATATATGTATATCAAGAACCAATACGCGGAAGGGGGCCAAACAATCCTTTGACGCCACCAGGTGAGAGAGGAGACTAGTGTTCACATTGTTTCAGCGCGGACGGGCGAGGGAGAAGGCCTCAGAGAGGCCTGGCCCAGGCGGTGGCCGGCGCGGGACCGGGAGGCAAAAACCCCAGGGCCCGGAGGTCCCGAGGCACGACGGGTGTGGAGGGAGTCCCTCGTGCGTCCCCTGGCTGGGGGGAGGCGGGGGAGGGAGGAGGGCGGGGGGCGGATGAGGTGGATGAGAGGGGGGAGGGGGGAGGAGGGGGGCGGGGGGGCGGGAGAGGAGGGAGGAGGGCGGAGGAAGAGGAAGGAGGGAGAAGGGAGGGAAGGGGAAGAGCGACGGAGGGTGTCCAGAGCGTCCCCCTCCTCCTCCTCCCTCCCTCACTCCATTTCTCCTCGCTCCTTCTCGCCCCTACCTCGTCCTCTTTCTTCCCACTCCTCACATCCTTTTCTCTTCTTCTCCGCCCCGACCCCCCTCTCCTCCACCTCCACATTATCCTCTTCCCTCCACCACCTCCACCTCCTCCTCCTCCTCCTCATCTCATCATCATCATGAGCATCATCATCATCATCATCAGCAGCATCATCGTCATCATCGTCATCATCGTCATCCTCATCATCAGCAGCAACATCACCATCATCAGCATCAGCATCATCATCATCCGCAGCATCATCAGCATCGTCATCATCACCAACATCAGCATTATCATCATCATCATCATCGTCATCGTCGTCGTCACCATCATCACCATCATCATCATCAGCAGCAGCATCATTATCATCATCATCATCAGCAGCATCATCATCATCAACACCAACAACATCATCAGCATCGTCATCATGATATTATTATTCTCCTTACTCATCAACATCATCATCATCATCATCATTGCCATCATCATCACCATCATCATCATCAAAATCGTCATCATCATCATCGTCATCACCATCATCGCCAGCGTCATCATCATCAACATCATCATTGCCATCATCCGAAGCATCATCTGCATCATCATCATCAGCATCATCCGTCTTTCCTCTGAGAATCGGGGTAAGATGACAAAGGAATTAAGGTCTCGTGTTGACTCTGCTCAGTAGTAGAGGATAAGGGATGAGACATCAGTGAAACTGCAAGTAACCGTTAAGCAGCTGTACTCAGGAATGGGAAGGGAGGGAGCCGGCGGGCCGACGACCGACGACACGCGGCGGCCGAAGGCTGGCGCGCTCCTTTTCTACCCTGCAAGCACAAACAGCTGCGGCACAGAGCCGCAGGGTCAAGGTGTGGCAAGGAAGGCAGCGAGAGAGGCAAGTGTAAGATGAGGCGGAGAGGAGCATATTCACTCCCCCCGCGGCGGCCTTCGCAGGGCCCGTCCAGCCACAGCTCGCCTGGCCAGTACATATATACAACCACCGGAGCGAACCGCAAAACTTTTACCGCTCGAAGGTCGCTGCCAGGAAGCTGAGGGCCGAAGAAACCCGACGATTCCCACCAATAGTTAAATAAATTCTCTCTGCCGATACGACTTTGTCGATCGGTTGGGCCCGCAGCGACTTGGTCGCGCGGGCTCGGCTTCTCTCAGATCTTGCTCTAAAGATATCCTCGCGATGGCGGAGACGGAGGTCTCGGATGTGAAGATGACGAGCCTCCCGTCTGATCCGCGGACCAATAGGGCGAGCGGGATCTGCATGGCTTGCCACGACCAGCGCAAGGCGCTGGCCTGTTGTGCTTGTCCTTGTTCTTGTTCTTGGAACCCTTTTCTTCTCTCTGAAAGCGGCAGTTGTTGTCATTCACGTACACCACAGGTCACACACGTGACTGGTTGTCCCTCGGGCTCATCCAGGATATCAAGTCCCGGTGAACCCAGTATCCATCCAGCACATCATTGTCGCAGTGTGGGCAGTGCTTCGAGGGGTCGTAGCCGGCAGCCCCGCGGCCGACATCCATGGCTCCGCCGCGCGCGCGCGTAGGCCTCGACCAATCCCGCGTGTCCCTGTCAGACGAATACCATGAAGACTCATCTCCTGCCGCAGCGGTTTGACCGCCGGCAGAGCACGGGGAGTCCGTGACTTCATCGTTAGCCCGATCGTCTTGGACGTCGGGTCTGCGTGGAGGAGGCGGCGGCCTGGGCCTCGCCTTCGCCAAAGCGGGCCCCTCCGCATCGGCTTGGCCGTCGGGGGGCCCATCAGCGCCTCCACTTTCACGAATAGTCAGCACTCGCTTTCTGGCGAATCTAATAATATCCCTTGCGGCAGTAGCAACAAGAATACCAAACTTGCCGCAGGCGCCACGAAAGTGGCCTTCATCTTTGTCTTGAAGCTCAGTGGCTTCCACACGTGGGTACAGCCAATAAATAGCTTCTTGTAACTTCATGCCCTGTCGACGGATATCGGCACGAGCCTGTTTGCCCAAGTTACGGGCCCATTCCTCAGTGAGGCCATCTGTCTCAATCGCCACACGAATTCGGCAGTCAAGGGCGCATGCATCCTTTCGACGCTTGTCATCATCGCACTCGACGCTGCTGCCTTGGGCAAGAAAGTTAACCCCAGGATTTGCAATGCAATGTCCCTCGGCAATGAAGCAACTAATGATCCCGCGAGCAATCACAATCACACGTTTAATGCGAAGACCCAACTCCAGTGCTGGAATAGGGACCTTCCATATCCAATCAATGGTGCTCCGCACATTTTCTGGGATTTCGTGCGTTACTGCACCCGATAGTCGTAACCTTTCAGGGTCATTTGCCTCCGGGCGATAGCTGGGTATTCCATGCCATATTGAGTGGCCACTTCTTTGGCTCCATCCTCGGTCAACGTGATGTTCAACGATTTGTCGTCGCGATGGGAATACACGTACCCATTGGGCTGATCAAGATTGATTTTCCCGCCAATTGTCTGCTCGGTCTGGGACCCGCAGACTGCAGTGAAATCAAGGGTCATGTGTAGGTTCTCCTCACCTGCCGTCACGGTTGGACCGGCGACAGGTTTGGCATGCGTGCACACTGAAACGAGAGGATGTTCGGAACACATTCTATTACGCCTGCTGACGGACTGGGAAGCACGACGAGGACGTGCCGCAAAAATATTTGCCTAAGCAACCGGTGGACGTCCACGTAGGCTGGGCCCCGTGACGCCCATGGCGTTGCTCTGATCAACGGGCAGCCAGGGTGCTGTTCCACCTATTGCATTGCGCAATGTCCGAAGCGTTGGCACGCAGATGTTCGCATTAGCCATGTTGCGCTCCCATTCGAACCCACCTTCTATTGGTTCAAAGCGTCTGTCAGGATCCTCTGGCCACTCAAAGGCAGCCAGAGCAGGGCAAGACATGGGACGCGCATACAGGTCACTTTCTGTTACCCAAAATAAGGGCCACCACTCTGCGATCGTTGGAGCTTGAGTCGCTTCTCTCTGAGCCAAGTGTGCGAGCCATTTGATCAATCGCCTCTTCAGGGGCTCGAGGCACTGTAAGAAAGGACCGTGACGCGCCAGCGGCTGGGCCGCGGCGTGGTCAGGAATCCAGCCAGGCACACTACCCGCGCGGCTGTTTCCAAAGGTTTGACCCGAAGCAGCCAAGCGAATATACTGATTATTCGTTGTCCATTTGCGCTCCTGTTGCAGATTGTTGCTGATGTTGTATATTACATATGCCGAAGCTCTCCGCTGTCTGTTTACTCGCGCTCCAACACAAAGATCACGCTCGTAAGGGAGCTGATCAAGGTCGACAACATGCAACAAAATGCCATGTTTCTCAAGCGAAGTTGAAATGACCTATGTCGGTACGACTGAAGCAAACAGTCGTGGGCAACCTTGTATTTATACTTGATCGGATTGTTGCAGTGGGGGCAATGTCCAAAGCCAGTTCGCACCCAGTGCAAGTTAGCGCAAAGGAACCGACCATCGTCCTCCGAGGGGACAGACTGAACAAATGCTTCTGCTTCGGGAGGCAATGGAGGCATATGATCTGGCATCAATGACAAAGTCTCGTCAATATGAATCCAACCGAACATTGAGGTGTTATCAAAACTTACCTCGTATGATGTCCACTCTTTGTTGAAGACAATAGGCCGAGACAGTTTCTTTTCTTTGTGATCATACAAGTCGCTGACTTTGACAAGGGTGGCGGCTTTGTCGATATCAGTGAACCTCGGCACCTCACGGGACACATGAGCCCCGCCCTGGCAAATGCGGTACGAAAAACGAGCGAGCACCCGGCCATTGAAAACAAAAATTAACGGCCAGGACTCTCTGTGAGTCGGAAGCTGGCCCCACAGAAGGACTGTGTCCCCTGCGGGCCATGCTCCGATTGATGGTGGCTCTCCTGGCTGTGGGCTATTCCCCGTGGCCGCGTGCTTCCTCACAGGAGCAGGGTCGCCATACCTCCGCTGGCTTAGCCACGAAGGAAGATGATCTTGGCCTTGCATACTTGGACCCTTCTTGGTCGGGAGAAGCCTCAGCAATTCGTAGTCCGCCTCGAGGCAAAGCCCCGAGTCTCTTTTTGGGAACTGCACTTTTCCGACCATGGATGCCAACAGTGTCTTCATATCAGTGATACGGAGGAAGGGCCCATGACACCTGGCTAGGCCAGGGTCATAGGGCACGTACATTCTCTCAGCTGAAGCAACAAAAGTGGAATGCCCCTGGCATGCTCGATAGAAAACAGGAATGGGAGAGGTAGTCCTCTCCGACCCTTGAGAGGGCCATGTTTTGTAGTTGCGCCACATTATGTAAACGGTCGTCTCACTGATGCTGGCACTGCCGTCAGGAAGCACACCGAGGACCTCCACAGCTTCCTGCTGCAACGCGGCTAGGCCGTGCGCAGCAAGTGGATATGTCTGATATTCAAATCCGTCCGCGGTCATCGTCTCAACCAGGTCTCCAAAGTAGACCCAGCCTCCCGAGGACCTCGCGTAATCAGAACAATGCCTCGCAAGATACGTTGCGCAGTCACCAACGCGCTGAGCGAACTCGTCTACTCGGCAACTTTGGGTCTCCAAAAATCCGCACTGCCTAGGGCAGCCGGATTATTGCTATCATCGACCCCAACAACCGATGGTTTCAAAAACTTAAAAAACTGAGGATCAAATCCGTCGGGAATATCGTCGGAGTAAAACTCAGCACGGAGAAATTCTCTCGCCAAATCGAAAGTGCCCTCATCTATGGAAAATTTGCTCAATAATACAAATATGGGATCTTCAACGAATTCTGCAATGTATCTGAGCGCACTAATCGACTGATTGCGAATGGCCTCAACCCGCGTGGGAACAGGACCAGTCATATGGGCCTCTCGAACCCTCTGCCTTAGATCGGGGGGCGTGCACTGAATAACTCGAATGCGTTCATCCGGCGAAATATAAAACTCTTTGCCCCTAAAGTAGTCAGCGTGCCCGACATTGATATCCTGGTCGTCCTCTTGGGGCGGATCATCCGTCGGTTGACGTCGCCGCTTATCAGGGGCAGGTGGCAACCTCTCTCTGCAGAAGAAGTTGGCAGAGTCTGGGCCAGATCGGTAATGCTCTTCCTCAGTGGGAATGAGCTCAGGGTCCGCTTGATACGGAAGGTCATTGAGTTGGGTAAGATCTGGGCTGGCCTCAAGGGGCCCCGGAGTGTCTTGGACACCAGGGGTTCGATCCACGGAGGGAGGCTCCGCCGCGCGATGCCCACTTGGAGTGGCAACTGGCGGCGGCGCCTTAGCAGCGGGCGCATCCCCCCCCCCCATCGGAAGAACATGGCTTGGCAAGGGGAAGACTCGGCAACCTCTTGAGGCGCAGCGCGTGATGCAGCACCAGCGCCCGAGTCTACCATCATCTCGTCTTCCTTCGCCTGTTCGGCCTCCGCTGTGGCTGGGCCAGGCGGAGGCGTAGGTAAGCTCGCCGTCGCGGCTGGGCCGGACGGCGGAGCAGGGGGAGGAGGAAGTTTGCTTCCTCTCGCAACATCTTCGCCCTCAGTGCGAGGCTTTGAACGTTTGCTCTTGGCGGCGATCACAGGAATAGGAACAAAATCTGGCGCGACCGTACGGATCTGTTCAACAACGACATTTGCAAACTTCTTCCATGGTTCCGAGTATGTTGCCGGCTCATGTTTCCCCGTTATCTTAGCCTTCTCGTATATCCTCTTTGCAACATACTCTTCAATGTCTAGCAAATCATCAGGATATTCGGCCCCTTGCGGCCGGTCAGCAACAGTACGACGCCACTGGTAAAAGAAATCCGTTTCTTTCCTCAGTGCTCTACGCGCTTGCCTGCCTGTGAAGTGCGTCTTGGAGATTTCTCTGAGAGATCTGCGAATGACGGTTGCAGCGTCGGCCCCCCACGGCTGAGGTGACTCCTCTGACGAGGATGTTCCATCCGTCTGCTTCGGAATAGATGCCGCAGGAAGCTCCAGCCTATCGCTGCCTCCGTGGCGATCAGAGCTCACATCCTCGGCAGTTTTGACTGCTGTCTCGACTGCCGCTGCCTTTGCGGCGGAGCTCTCTGCCTTCGCAGTCTGGACCATCCCAGCACTGCCTTGGTCAGGCTGGGAAGATCCCGGGCCTCGGCGCCACTGAAGCGCTGCCTTGGGCGTGGCCTCTGCTTTCTGAAGACTTTGGTCAGTTTGCGACGAACGATCAAAATTCCACCTGTCAAGCCTGATAGAAGGGTCGGGATCACGAAGGCTCGGTGCCCAAGGCTTGGGCGGGCCTTCCGCTGTCTCCGAGCCCCCCGGTTCGGCCGGTGGCTGTGCAACTTTAAATGCAGGAAGATCGTCATCTCCAGTATCGAGGCGCGCCATTTTGGCCGGCGGGGGCTTCGGCGCACGTGCCTCTGGACTCGAATGAGGTGGAGGCGGAGGCTTCTTCGGCGCAACGTCCCTCTTCTCTAGTGAAGGTGAGTCCTTCCTCGGCACGACGCTCGGCTTTTTCGCCCTTGGCTGCGCCATCGCATTGGGTGGCGGAGGTTTATTAGGCACCTCGCTCGCTGATCCAACTGGCGATGGCCCCTCCCTCGGAGGGGGAGGAGGCATAGGCGCTTTCGCAAGTGCACAAACTTTGGAAGTGGAGGCCGCGCCTCCGCAACGGCCTTGCCGGGCGGAGACTTGGGCGCTCTCCCAACACGCAACGTAGGCTGTCCCAAAGGTGGGAAGTCCTCTATACCAAGCGAAAAGGATGCGCCGGACGGCTTTGCCGCCGGCGACTGATGCTGCGCACCCGTCGCCGACTTGGCTTTGGCCTCTTGTTAGCCTGGACGAGCGCCTTAGATGCATCCGAGGCCTCATCTTTGTGCAACGGGTGGATCTTTGTGAGCCTGACTCCTTTCTTCTGGAGCCATGGCCAAATATCGTCGAAGTTACTATTGTTCTCAAAATAAGGGCCTCGATCCTTCTGCCAAACAATGGGTTCCAAGTTTGGGGCCCACTGTCTCTGTGCCTCCCGGACTTGGTCCGTGGCATCCTCCCTTGCTTTGTCGCGATGCCGTTCGACCCCGAAGTCTAGCTCCAAGGGCCAATTATTCTGTCTGGCGACATGCTGCAGGAAGGCATAAGCCGGCGTGACATGAAACGCCGCAGGAGTCCAATGGTACAGGCGAAGCTCATACAACACCATCTCAGATGGTTCGCTAACACACTCATCTGGTTGTCCCTTGATTATTGTGGGCTTTGAAAAGCAAACGATCTCCGCAGTTACCCAGATGCCGTCTCCAACGGTCTCCTCTGCGACAGAATATGTCGTATGAGTGGCAGGATTGTTGGTGCATGGAAAAGAGTACACACCAACCTTGTGCTGCTTAATACTCCCACCATATTGAGGGTTGGAAGTAAGCAGCTGGTGGCCCTCCAGAATCGAATGGAGAGCGGTCACAGACGTTCCATGGGACTGTCTGGTCCAGCCTGTGGATGGGTCTTGGACCTCCACAAGCTTTTCGTCCGTTACATGGAAGGGCAAAGTCAGCTGAACGCAGTGATTGATGCCCGCCCTGTGGGTCTTCGTTGACAATTTCGCCCAATTCAGGTTAGCAACAGGGGCCGTTGGGTCCGCACACGATCGACCGGCCTTAATCACAAAGAAACGTGCCCAATTCGGAACCATAACTAGGTACCAAGACTGGGGTCTTTGTGGACTTTTGCAGCATCTGAAAACCCAACCACGCCTCTCCATCAGCGCGTCGCTGAATCATATTGAATTGCTTGCTGCGGGCCGGGTTATCCCCTAGCGCCACTCGTGCAACGCGGTATTCTTCCCCCGGGTATTCATTCGTAGGCATCATGCGTCTGTAGAGCTCACCGCTCGCTACAGTGAATGGTCGGAGGAAATCGTGAAAAACTAGTTCCTTGTCAGGCGCGCTTTTGTAGAACAATTTCTTAATTTTCTGGCATGTCAGATGCATAGGCCAATCTAGTTCCCAATCTTCAGGGCGGTCAGGATCGTCGCCTACTCTCAAGCGCTTTGGGAACTGCTACCTTTGGCTGATCGTGGTTGTCTGCCCGACAGGGCATTCAATGAGGAGAGCTTCCTCCGCTGCTACGCCAGGTGTCTTAACATCCTGCACGCCCTTTGCAGGGGCCAGAACGGGTCCGCGGGACGGCTGGGCCGCCCGCGCGGCAGCAACGTAACCCGAGGCGGCTGCGCCGCAGGTGCAGTAACGTCTCCCGAGGCGGCTGGGCCGCTCGGCGCAGTAACATCACCCGAGGCAGCTAGGCCGCTCCGTGCCGTAGTAGGTGCTGCCTTCTTCAACTCATCAACTGCCGTGCGCATGTGTTCGTCATTCGGCACTCCTTCAGTTGACAGTCGAAGGCGTTTCCCCCTTGGGGGCATTCCTGGAACAAAAGATCTGACCACGCGGCATAAAGTAATGATCATCTTGCCAAGGGAAAAAAACTGTGCATGCACTCCCTCGCTTCAAAAAGTCAATGAATGCATCAGAAAAATAAGAGTGGATCGCCCCGCCCCCTGATCCGTCTTGGACGGCTGGGAACTCAATGGGGTACAAGGCTACTTTGAATGGGCGAGCATTGAGCGAGGACTTGGGCACATCGCCTCCTGTGGGGCCCCAGTCTTGCCAGTACATGACTAGCTCATCAATGGCAGTCTCTTGCAATGTATACCCATCGGCTCTTGTCGTCTTTGATGTGCCACCCCCCTGAACGACTGGGCCACCGGAGGGTTGGCAAAAGAACAACGCGGCGAGCTTAGCGGCCTTAAACATGTGCTCAGCGCACAACTGGGCCGCTTTCACATTCACCATTTGTCCGTCCTTATCCATCTTGTAGTCACTGTGGTCGGAACAAGAGTGGTAGAAATCCCCTGAGGGGTGCCGCAGTCCGCGGTAAAGGCTCACGCCGCCAAGGATCATGATGCGCGGAAAAATCTCCATAGCTTTGTAGCTTTCAATCCGACGGTTCATTCGAGCCCTGACGAGAGTGGCAACATCATCCCACATCTGGCTTACGCCGGATCCATCCGACCGCCAGCATTTGTGGTCGCCACCAACGCACATGATCTCTATCGCTCCGTCCTTTGCGCGGGTGATCGCGTCATTTACCAGACGCTCCGCCGCCTCTACCATTATTCGGAAGTTTCCAACGAATACTGTTGGATTTGTTTGCCGCTTTTCCCCCGTGCCGACTCCATTCAGTTCGCCGGTTCCGTCAACAATATCATTGAAGTTCCAGAAGATGAAACGCATCGGCGCGTGGATCCCTTTCTGGTAGTACTTATGCTCGTCCCATTTGAGTCTCTTAGCCTCTTCCTGAAGTCCAGGGGCCATGCATTCACCCATGATCTTCTGTGCAATGCCGTGCACGTGATCCCGCAAATGGCATTCAGGAAGAAGGCTGCTCGTGACTCTCTTGGACGCATTCCGAAACGCGATCGTAGAATCAGAGGCAATGTGGACAGAACAAGACAAAAACTTGTATGTCCCGTGATCCATCCAGCAGAAAGGGCGGACAAAATCCTGAACGGACTTGCCTGCGGCCATCATGGCCGCAACGTCCTCGCCAACAAATGGGCTCCATGAGTGCCCATTCTGTCGGGCGATCTGTGTTATGGCCTTGCATTTCTGGGGGAACGACAACTTTAGTGCCCAGTTTTTCAACTTGGGATCTGCAAGGTCCACGCAAAGCCTGAGAATATCATTCAGCGTAGATTCCCAGTCATTCGTCGGTGGCTTGGGGTTCGGAGCATACTCTCCCTTTACCCAATAATAGTCGAGGACGTTCCAGGGCCCCGCCCAAAATAAGGCGGGTCATCACCCTCGCCACTCGCCATCGTCGACCCCGCATCTGGGGGCCCACCTCCACCGCCGCCCCCAGCGGGGTTGCCGGAATGTGGGGCGCTTCCCGAGGGAGAGCCACCTGGGCCAGACGGAGCACCTCCACCACCGGCTGGGCCGGGAGGAAGGCCTCCGCCCTCCCCGCCACCGGCTTGGCCGGGCGGGGCAGTCGGAATCGAGGCTGACCCAGCGGATGATCCGCCGGCCGCCTGCCGACCAGCACCAGGATTGCCCAATGACTTTTGTGGGCCGGATCCGGCCGAAGGCTGCGCGATGGCTATGTTCGCACGGCGGCTTACCGAACCGACTGGGTCGATCGACATCTCCACTCCCAAGCGTGGCCTTTTCGGCGCCCGGTCAGGACCCTCCTCTCTGTAGTCAGGAGGGCCTTCCGAGGGCGCCTCAGGGCGTCGCTGTTCGGAATTTTCAAGCTGATCTGGCCTCTCTCCAGCAGCGACTGGGTCGTGCTGGTCGGCCTCAGTCTCTGCATCTGGCTGAGGCGGCTGCTTCTCATTTAAGTCAGCATCGCCATCAAGGCCATCCTTCGCGAGCCATGCATCGAAGTCGCATGGTCGCGTCCACGAAGGTGCAGCCTTCCGCCAATGCACCGCCTGCCGAGGGGAAGACTCAAAATAATTTGCTCCGGCTGATTTGGCGAGAGCCTCCTCAACAACATGCACTGGCGTGCAAGACAGACCTTCGACAACAGGCAGGGCGTATATCGCGCCCCAACCGCCCCCATTGGCTTTGCCACGGGGAGGCGCATGTGGTGAAGGGCCCGAGATGTTCATCCACAAAACGGGAGCACCTTCTGCCCTGGTGCCCCTTACTGGGACGCTCACAAAGTCCCCGTAGATCGTCTTCCGCCGAATGGCTGGGCCAACAGTGGGACCCACGACCCCTCCCTTTTCATGGGTTCGGACGAAACGTCGAGTCTCCCCTGGCGCATTGGTATACAATCTGCAAACCAGCTTCGTCATTTCATCAGGGTGCGACTGAAAGAAAATACCCACTGGGATCTGGTCAAGTTCTGGGGGAGCACAATCAAAACGGCACGTTGCCATTCTGTCGAATGTAGTCCAATGGACAACCCACGGGTCATGTGAGACTTGGGAAAACAGACGCTCAAAGATCGTCTGGGATGTGTCTGCTAAATCTGCCTTCAGTGCGGTAACGACTTGGTCGCCCCGTCTGTATAATATGTTGATTCTCCACATCGTGAAGCGCCAACTCCATCCCTGTTCCCGTGCGAACTTGATGGCCCCGGCATAATTAGGCCTGGACCATTCTCTCTTGTCAGGAAAGCAACGGAAGATGGATTTCTCCTCGCGGGAATTGCAGTCCCCCTGCGAGGAGATAGCTGTCCTCTTGGCAGGCTTGTTGTCGTTAATGGCAGCGTCAGCAGCTCTTTTGCGAGCTGCGATCTCTTCTGCGTGAATCTCTACGCCCGCCTCCATTTCGATGTCGTCATGCATTACGACATCGCTTGGACTAAAAGGATCAGCCACTTCCCCAGCCGGCTTGGCCGGCGGGGCGGCATCCACACTCGGCTGGGCCGGTGGGGTAGCCTATCGAATTGGATTGGAAGGAGCCTTTCCTTTGGGCTCAACCTGGGGTTCACCCTCCTCAGGTGACTCAGAAACGGGTTCGTATATGATATCATCCGAGCAAACCGAAGCCATGTCCTCCCCCGACGGCTTGGCCGCCGGGGTTCCCAGCGGTTGGCACATGGGTTTGGTCGACGACCTCGCGGGCGCGCGGGGGCCGCAGCAGGCAAGGCCCGCACAGCCGCAACAAGGCGGCCGCGCGGTCCGAGGGGGAGCCGGCCGCTGGGCAGCCCGCGCAAGCTCTGGAGACAAAACGGCAGCGGCACAGACGAAATCGGAGGATGAGACGGGACGACGACGAGACGACAGCACGCGCTCCGCGGCACGAGCAACAACGATATGAACCTGCTTGGCAAAGGCATCCGTGTAATCCTCAGCTGACTTACACTCTCGCCTTCTGGCCTCAACATGCTCGTGCGTGCCGTCACATCTGCGCTCAAGTCCGTCCGTCACGTCGGGAAACGTGGATGCAATTGTCCAAGGCTTTTTCATGAAATTACCCTTGCTGTGCCTCAATCCGTACGAACATCCATGCAAAGCCGTTTTGACAAACTCCAACTCTTTCATGAACTCTTTCACCTGGGGATCCCTCCAATAATTACACGGAGTTGGCCACTCAATGCAAACAGTACCCCCCGCTTTGTGCACAGCACGGGCAATCTCGCGAAAATACCAAAACAGATGTCTAAAGTCTGTCCAAATGCCTCGAAGCCTACGCATCGCTCAATGGTTTCCAATACGAAAATAATGGGCTTCGTTCACGCACTGCCAGGGGGAACCCCCTGTGCAGGGCATAGAGCCCCATAGCGCGATGTGTTTTCCTTTGAACGTCCCCATGTCATTCAGAGCCAATCTTCGACCCTCATCGGTTCTCATATCTTCCTTCTCCGTATACCGAGTTACCTTACACGAATCGTCGACAAAATCTTGGGGTTTCCGACCCTGCTCTGAGGGCCACTACAATATTCTAACAAGAGTCGGTCCCCGGTCCACTGGGTGGCCGGAGCAGTCTTCCCGGATCCAAAATTCCGCCCAGCCGGTCCATCTACTTGGGTGATAGCCGCCATTGCTGGAATCGCCATTCGAATTCTGCTCAAAGGGGCGATGATATCTATTATCTTCGTCGCGCCAACTATCCGCACGGCCTACAGTCAAACCATGTTGGGTGTTGATGGCATAAGTACGACGCTTATCATCTAATCTATCCGGGCCAACGGGGCAATCGGTATTCGCCGGTACAAACGTGACAAGTCTGGGAACAAAATGCCATCGAAGACTCTGTCCACGTTGTGTCCAATGGCCCCTCCTATCCTGGAAGTTAGCAACAGCAGCAGGCGGAAGGTGAGGAAGAAGAAGGTTGTAACCGAGCATGTCTTGCTCGATATTAATTGGCTCAACGCTCGATCGTTCTTTACATCTCTTTTAACAAATTCGATGTATCAGATTCGGTTCCGCTGTCGGTTATATCAAACATCGCTCTCATCTCAGTCTCGGAGCTTTTCTTGGTTATCTCCTCCATCGTTCTGGATTTCTCGGACCTTGTCCTGGAACCTTCTTCGGTCGTAAAAGGAGCAGTTGCACATGCTCCCACGGCTTGGCCGGACGCATTCACCACAGCTCGGCTGGGAGCGTTCGCCACCACAGCTCGGCTGGGAGCGTCCGCCACCACAGCTTGGCCGGGGGCAGCCTCGGTAACAGCTGGGCACTGGGCGCCCCCAGGTGCCGCTGGGGTATTTATTGGTTGCGAAGAATGCACAACGGGCTTACCCTTGTTGGGGCGCTTCTATCTCTTGTTCATCTTTTTGCTAGGCGCAACAGCTCCTCCCCGCAAAGCCGAACTCGGACCTAAGCGGGGCCTCAGAATCCCCCCGGTTTTCAAGGGAAGTCCGCATGAAAACGTCGAATCCAAATAATAGTGGCACCGCTTGGCGGCCCAAACCTTGGGAGTCACAGCGTTGACGAGATATAATACCTTAACCCAGGCCAAAGGGTCTGTGAACCTCTTCGTTCCAATGTCGGCAGCTTCGTCTCGAGTCCTTTCGTACTGAAGCTCAACGATACCTCGAGAAAAATGTTCAGACACAGCTGCAGCATCAATGCGATGCGTTCGCGGTAGATGCGTGAGCTTCATGGACCCTCCAGCTTTAATGACTTGTCATACCGCCTGGTTGTCCTCTAAAAACAAACAACGCATTGCTCTTCCAAGCAATATTTCCCATAGCGGAAGGGCTGCAAGCAGCTCTTTTCGTAGGGCAAGGTCAGCAGCCACAATCTCTGCCTCAAGAGTACTCTGGGAAACGCACGTCTGTCGCTGAGATCCCATAGACTGCCCAGCTCTAGTGCATGGGCCCCAAATTGCTTGATAACTGGCACTCGTGCTCCTATGTGTTCGGATGTCACTGGCCAGGTCCGCGTCAGAGTAATGTTTCAACAAGACATCCTCCATTCTATCACCTACCCATGAAGACATACGGTGAAACATCTCCATCAAGACTTTCGCCGCTATGGGCTGGAACACTCCCGACTGGATCGGTGGCTCCGGGTCATTGGGGCCGGCCGCTGCGGCGTCAAGGCCGTGAACAACCATTTCTTGATCTGGGGGCCCAACGTCAACTTTGCTATGTAACGCGGCGGCGATTGCCTCCTCTGCGGGAGAGCAAATTTCACCTCTAGGGCCGCCTTGACCGTCTTCGAGGTCAACAAGTTCGGGCCCAAACGGCGTACCGGCAGCGGGATAAGTAGCTGGGTCCGCATCCGTGAGTTGTGCATATAAAATGACACAGAACTCGAAGAATTCAGTCATGTCGTATTCTATGACTCCGGCCTGTTTGGGTTCTCTCGGTTGGCGTAGCTCGGACGGCTGGGCCGCCGAGTCACCCCCCGTTTCCTCCTCGCTACTCTCGTCTGGGACGGAGGCGTTCTTTTTGACTTTAGGAGGCGGTGGGTCCAAAATCGTGGGCAACTCACCTTGCCACTCAACAAACTGTGTAGACAGTCTATGTTCACAACCCAAATATCGTCCGACCGCGGTCGGAGGGTCTGTTTCTATACCTTTCGGGCAATTGTCAGATGGGGTTTGTAATAACCTCCAACCTTCAGCTAGCTTGTCTGCGGGACCAGACAGCTTGAAATCGTCAACGTAAATTATCAGAAATAGTTTCAGCTTTTTATGAAAATAGCAGCTGCGCCACGGGCTACATGTCACAAATCCTTTAGCCGCAACATGCCCTTCGCAGCGTTGCTCCCAATATCCTCCCGGATCAGGGCGCCCGTATAAAGATAAAAACAACGGGCAGACGGGATTGCGCATGTGCGACCACTCTTTGGGCCACTCATCACGGGGCGAGAGTGCCCACGTTGGGGTGCCACCCAATTTGACTGAGTGCAAGCCTGACGGGCGTCAGCCTGTTCAATACTACGGCCTTCGAAAAGCCCGTAAGTGTCAGCTGCCTTGCTTGCCTGCATAGTAGCAGGACTGCTGGAAAGTTCTTGAAACAAAGCAACCTCCTTATTCTGATCTCTCACGCTCGAACCATCGAAGACTACCCGACCATTGTATTTCCGGTCTTTGTGTCCGAGTGGCAACTCTGAGTTCTTCTCGACAAGGAGTGCGAGCAAACGACCAAAGTGAGCGGTCTGTTCATTGAGCTCCGCAACAACATCGGAATATTCTCTAACCCCTTTCTCGTTCCATGTGCCTATGTCTCGCAATATGTTCCATTCCTTTCTAAGAGCGGCCTGGGCATCTTGATTAGCCTTGGCCTCATTTTTTGAAAACAGAGCGAGCTACAGCAGCATCGATCTTAGCATGTTGCCAATCGCTGGGAAGTTGGAAGGGCTCGTCAACAACTGAGATGAGATCATTAGCAGGGTTGTATAAGTAATCCCAATCGAATCTTCCCTTCTCACGGTGACTAGGCATTGGGGCCGAGCTGTTCTGCAACGGCATCCGAGGCACGCTTCGCCGCGACGCGGCGGCCGCCGGACTCGATCGAGGTCAGGCTTGCCTCTTGTGTCACCTCAGATTCATCGGATAGCGGGCCCCTACCGGCTGGGCCGGAAGGAACACCGCCATGTGCTATGGCACCACCGCACCATGTTTGCTTCCACCAAACATCCGAAAGATTTTCGTCGGAATCACCCCCCTCAGAGGATTCGGTGGCTACAGCTGCGGCTTGGCCGCCCTGTGCCGCCGCACGGCGGAATCTCTCAGCAACCCACGGTGCGGCTAGTCTTGCCTTTGGATGCGCCGCAAGATAGGCAGCGGTCTCCGCAGAGATTGGACGGACAGCAGGTGGCTGGGCCACCGCGGGCTCGGGCGGAGTCGGCGGACCATCCACATCCAAGCCTATATCACGCAGGAAGCCAAGACAAGGACGAGGATCGTCTATACCAAAGAATCCTCTCTTCTCGGCCTTGTATTGTTCGACGGCCTCCCGGCGTTGAGCTTGATTCATGCTGAACCAACGTCCAGGATGAATTCCAGGATTGGTGGATTCTGGCAATTTCTTCAACCACTGAGCACCGTACTTAGGATCTGGATCTGTGACCCACACGCGGGTCACTGGAACACAGTCGGGATCATAATAGAGCACAACTCGTATGCTGCACGTCTCCCGACGGCCTGTCAATGGGAGCCTTTGTGTCAACTCCTCTCTCGTCAGACCAACGGCGATGCGCCTATCCTCAAGGTATTCCATCGCATCAAGGTTCTGGGTCGTACGAGCAAGGAGCCGCCATTCCCCAGGGACCTTCTCACGCGGCTTGGCCGCTGAGAAGTTCGATTGTCGGTCCAAACGGTACTCAATATGAGCGAGACCTACCTAACGTCTTGTCTTTATCTTCGTCTGGGTGGGAGTCTCGCTGTGGGCCCCGGCCATCAATCACCACAAGCTCGTCATCCACACATAAGCCCCCCGGACCGTCATCATCATCGGAACCGGCCTCGGAGTCTCGCGGTGGAGCGTCCTCGCCTTCTCGAGGAGGCGGTGGCATAATAATGGCGGGTTCATCTGCACCGAATAGATTGTCCGATCGCACTCCTGTCATCTGCCGCGGACCGCCCGGGACGGCCGCGGCCTCTCCTGCGGGAGGGATCGCGACGGAACGCACCTCAGTCATTGCCTGCTCGTACGCTTTTCTCAAAGGAAACTGAGGAGATTGATCTTCCGCAGTGCCGTCCAAGGTGTTGCTGTATACCTGATCAAACTTCTCTATGGTGGGTCGTTTGCCCTCGGGCGTGCGCCCTGATTCCATATTAAGTCCGCCCAGTTGTCTCAACGGCAGAGCGTAACTTTCTGGGCCAACCATGCCCCCCGCTTTGTGCACATATCCCAAGTATATCCCAGGGACCATTGCGCCGCCAGTCCCGGCTGTTCTGAATCTTGACTCCGGCGGGGGTACATAGCGCACGAGAGGCCCGAAGGGAAGAAGCGGGGCCTCAAACATGTGTCCGAATCGACGTTCCCAGCTGGACTTCCCCTCTTCAGGGGTCCTGGCGTTGTAGCAAAGACAAAAGTATCGAACGGCATGCGTCCAATATGGTGGTGGGAGACCCGCCTGCATGAGCAGCGCTCGGGCCCCCATCTGCACCACGCCCATCGCACGTTCGGCGACAGCGTTTTGTTTATTTCCTGGGATGGTAGGACCATGTACAATCTTGAGCTCGTACTATGCCCTTGCAAGCTCACGTGCACCATCGGTATAACAATGCTCGAACTTCTCTCCCGGGGCTTTGAGGTTTACTGAAGAATTGTAAACATGAACCGCAGACTTGTCGTGCACACCCTGCGCGGGGAAATCCGCTGCTCGGTCGCGAAAAGTCACGCACGCGGTCTCATCATGCAGCCCCCGCGAGAGTTCATCCATCGCAAACCAATGGTCCATCGTCGCCAGGTGTCCAAACGAAGTGGGGTTAGCGTATGGGCGGGGAACCTTCAGCCCTTTGTTGCGCGCTTTGCGCTGCTGTCTTCTGATAGCTTTGGCCCAATTGCACACTGAACAATATGGGTTCTTGGGGGTATGAGTTAGAAGATGCGGCAGGGAGGCTGCGGCCTTTTTGAGCCGCTCGGCAAGGGAACCCGATACCTCAACCTCTGCATCATCTGGGTCTAGTTCCGGTGGTGCGTCGACGTCGACTAGGTCGACGCCGTCAGCGTCTCCAACTTCACCCTCCTCGGGCCCGGGGGCCGCGTCGCACGCAGTGGAGTCCAACCCTTGATCCATGTCATAGGGGAGGTATCCTGAGACCCCGTACTAGCAAGGGCTCTTATATGCGGCTGCGCAGGCCACGGCTTTGCCGGGCTGCTCGTCGGTCTGACCAACGGCTTGGCCGTGGCAGGGCAAAGTCGAAAGACATTTGGAGGCAGCAATGCCGGTCGGTGTCCGATTCCAACCGCTGTCGCTAGCCTTGCGAGGCGACTAGTAGAAATAAGTGATGGTATCCGCAGAGTCTAATGAGGACGGAAAAACGGGCGCGAGCTCAGTCGGCCGTCCGTCAACGTAGCTGTGGTTGCCAATCGACTCGTGTGTATGCAGGTCTATGGTCACGCGAGTCTGAACAGCATGGGGCGGAGGGCCTCCCGCACATTCCACATTGCCCAGAAATGCCTCGGCGCCTGGCGCCACGCAACACCACCGCTCGGGAGGTTCACCCTCCCCAGCGGCAACCGCGCACATCCACTGACCCAGCGCCTCTTTGCCTGAAAGGGTCAAGTATGGTATCTTGCCCTCAACGATCAGGTCCACTCTTTGACCGTTGGGCAACAATAGGTAGGGTCTTTGGCCTGCTGGACAGAAGAAACTAAAGCCGTGGTCCATGCACCGCTTTCCTACCGAGATCACGCACGGGGTCTCCGGCATGACCAAAGCGTTAAAATTACCACCCTTAAATTAAAGGCATGCGATGCGAACTGAACCGAGGGCTTTTGGCTCTCCCCCGGCAGTATTCAGAGTGATCGATTGCGGGAGCTTCCGAATCAACATCATTGCACCTGCACTTTTGATATACTTTTCCGCTATGAGGTGATACCCACATCCTGTATCAATAATAAAGCTCAGCGCCCCAAGATACGCAGCATCCTTGTCTGTGCATCCCGCGGCGGCTGTGCCGCGCGGGCCCTCTCCCCCCTCCTCAGCCCTCAACCAAAGGTGCCAGACGTCATCTTGGAGGTCTGACGCCCTGATCAGGGCCTCCGCAGCAGACGCTCACGACTGAGTAGACATCTGTCGGCGCATTTCTCCTGGGAACTTCCACCTGTCTTTGTCACTCGAGGGCAACTCTTTCAGGTTGTGGCGACGCGCCTTCCTGCAAGCGATGGCGGGCCCCTCAGTCGAGGGGCGAAATCGGACGCGGAACTTGCACCGACCCTTCATCTGAGATCGAATGCAGCTTTTACTAGGGGGGGGCGCTCCAGTACATCTTGATAGCGCCCCGAGAAAGAGGAAACAGGAAATTTGCAAAGATATTTACAAGATTCTCAACTTGCCCCCTGCATTCGTGGTGCAACTCTCCGCCGGAAGGATTCCTGTCGACTCCTCCGCTAGGATCTATAGAGGCCTTTGAAAAATGAGGCCGGCCTGCTTCTGCCCAGGAAGGCCCCGAGCTAACGGGGCGGGGCGCGCGATGGCACCCAAGCTGACTCCGTCAGTGGACACCTTCCGCCCCCCCCGCTTTCGGTCTGACCGACGCGGGCGTCGCCACATCCACCGAGCGAGGAAGATAAGAAAGAGCATCCTTAACAAATTTATACGAAACAGCTCTCCATCACTGGCGGCTGGGCCGCCAGTGCGAAGCCAATGTCACGGATGGCCAGTCGTGGTCGCGGCAAACCAACAATCTTTTCCACGCGTGCATTTGCCTGTTTCCTTGAAAGGGCGACAAATCATATCTTTGCCTTTGCCTCGGCCCTTGTTATTGTATCCGTCTTTCTTGCGTTTCTCTGAGCTGTTACTAGAGGCCCTAGAGCCACTATCACCCGCAGCGGAGGAGACGTCGGCAGCCGCGGCATTGGCCTGCTTAACTGTTCGCTCATGTCCTAGAGACTGTCCGGCATCAAGCTTCGCTTGTTCATACTTATTGCGCTTAAGCTCTTCTGCATCGGTCAAGCCTCTGCGTTGCCTATTGCAACCGTCTGCAGATCCACGACAATTCTTGGGATCCCGCGACCAAGCATAACATGGCAGCGTACTCTCTTTTCCGCGCGAACGGTTGGATTGGCTCCTGTTCCGCGGTTGCGCTCCTTTCCCACGGCCACCCGTCGGGGTCTGTGATCGGCTCTGCCCCATTCGGCCTCGGCCATCCGTTTTCTCAGATCTCCCTCTAGGATTATTGTTCTGAGCCGGAGCAGCATTTGACTTGGCCCCCGCAACCGGCTGGGCTTTGCGTGCAAACTTGCACGTCGTCTCGCCCTTGGTCAAACCACCCTTCATCATACCCGTGGGTTTCCCGAGACGCGCTGAGCCTTCTGCCGGAGCGGCTTTGCCGTTGGCATTTCGACGATTGTCATAGCCATTGCCTCCACCTCCGCCCAGTCGCGCCTGTCGGGCACGTTGGTTCGGAGTACTCCCACGCATACTGATGTTCCATTCTTCTTTGTCACGCAACATCATCCCTTCAATCTGAGTCATGGGCCATTCGCAAGACCTTACGCCTTCTCCTAACGTGTCTTTGGACAAGTCGTAAAGTTGGCAAGCGAAATCTAACTTCTTGGGCGTCCTGCATTGCTCGATGAAGTGTGCAAGAATCGAAGCTCGCATCTCATCAGATGGGGGTCGAACGCCGTAGAGCTGTTGGTACACGTCCGTCCATTCATTGTAGAAATGATATAAGTCAGCATCTGGCTTATTGGGGTCAATGACTACCTTGAAGATATCACGCGAGATGCGATGTTGACCTAACTCCGATCTAACAGAACACCAGTAACAAATGGCTCGTACCATCTCGCGTCCCGTTAAGAGCCTCTCCTCATTCTGGGCGCCGTACTCCATTCGACTGATCTGTTGAAGGAAGTGCATGTGATGACTGGACAGACCGCGATTCCTACGCATGTTGGTAAACTTCTCAATCAAATTTGTGGCGATCATGATGTCAAGACGTTGGGGGCGACCTGTGTTTTTGAGCTGTTCATCATCCACTGCAGGGCCCATAGCTTCCGTGATCCAACGCTCTGCTGCTTGAATCTCAGGAGATGATCCAGAAATCGCGCGGACTGCATGCATCTGCCACTCCCGTATGTTTGCAACATCGGGAATGTCCATCAGATCGACTTTCTGATTGTTTCCAACCTGTCTCCACTGGCCCAACGGGGTACTCTCATCAAGGCCTCCCGGGTCACGTGGCCCTCCTGGGCCCTGAGGTCCGCCACGACCGCCTCCACCGCCTGGGGATCCAGGTCCCCCCGGACTCCCTGGGGGCGGCTTCTCTGGCCGGTCGCGGATAGCATCATTAAGTGCCGACAAAATCTCAGCACTTAGTGCGACACTACTGTCATCCCCATCTTTGCCCCGCCCTGCCCTGCCAGGAGGCGTTGCCGCTGGCGCATAATCTTTGTTTCCGCCAGACGGCTTGGCCGCTGGCGGTCTCACAGGTCCGCCCATGGAGAACGGAAGATAATCGACAAATACCATGTCGTCATTGGCACTTGTGAAATTCATATTGATTGGCAACCATTCTCGGAGGTGCTCGGCTTGGCCGGACCTTCGATTGCAGGACCAGGAACAGTAAAGTTGGGTCGCATGACAGGCCTCACGGGCGCTTCCTGTGAAAGCAAAGGCATATCAAATGAACCAAAGTTGGGCTATTTGCCCTATTCCTTCTCACCATATGGAAAGGGCCTTGTGATGATAGCTTTGAGCTTCATCACTTCTCTCTCTGATGCAACTGCGCGGGCCAGAGCCTCATGCTTCTCCCGGATGTTGGCAACTGACCTTTCTGAGCTCAGTTCAATTTGCTCCTCAGCTTGCTCTTTCATCTGATGAACATTAAGTTTGCCAGCGTTACATCCGTCAAGAAGCTTCTGCTGTTGGGCCCGAAAGTCATGATCGGCACTGTGCTTTCGCCATTGCTCGTCCCACTTCTCCTGGTCTGCTGGCAAGCCCTTTCTTTGAGTACATGCAGAACACCGTTTGGTGCCCGCATCGAAATGATCTTTACAGCTTGGCAGTCCACAAGTGGCGCAATCTCCTGCTTTTGGATTGAAACAAAACGAGCAACTCTCTTCATCATCCCATTTCGCGGGCTGTGGCTGCGGCGCAGCTCTCACCTTCAGCATCGGCGGCATCACGCCTACCATGGTTGTCGCGCCTGACTGGGCCTGCATGGACGTCACGCCGGGCGGCTGGGCCGCCGGCGATGGTCGTCTACTAGCCCCAGCCGGCTCGGCCGGTGGGCACGCACTGTCGCTCAACTGTACACTCTGAAGATGCTCTGGCATTCTCATGTTATTTGAGCTCTTCTCGATATTGATTATTCTGACCAACTATCGTCGCAGCTACAATCTAGGCATTGGCCACTTCCAGCCTGGCAGTCGGAAGTTGTTCTTGGAGTGTCTTGCTTGCATTGCCCTGGCTGTGGCAATCCTTTCTCCTTCGATTCTCGCCACCGCAACAGCGGCGGATGCGGCCTTGGCATCAACAAACTGACTGTTCGCCGTCATAACGGCCTGTCGTTCGGAGGCTATCATCTCAGCATATCTGTTCTCGGCTTCTTCTTCCGCGCGCTGCTTGGCAGCCGCGGTTTGATGGGGCATCTGTTCCACCAGTTCTTGTTCTCGCTCTCTGACCGCCTGGGCCATTGCGAGTCTCTCAGCCTCGAACGTCTTCCGAACGTCCTCAACGACTGTATTCACATCTGCTCGGTCCAGTCGGGCTTTCTCGGCCCTCTGGGCTTCACGGGCCAGGAATTCTTGCTGGGTTTTGGCCTCAACAAATCTAGCCTGATCTTGCATCGCCTGGATGAGAAGGCACGAGCAATTGTGCTCTTCCATCGGCACGCAGTCTACACACAACCACTGACTGCTACAATTCGGGCACATGTCTGAGCAACTTCTACATACTGGGCGCCTACAAGCTCCATTTGGCTTGCGGGTTTTCCCCGGGCACCTGTTCTCCGCCTGGGGCGGGCAGTTGGGGCCTCAGTTCCAGCATGTCTCGCGCATGGATATCGCGCTGCTGCTCCTCGAAATGGATCGAGCTCCAGATCTGGGCATCTTGGGCCTTCCCCGGCTCGAAGCATTCGATCTGGGACGTGTGTACATACTCTCTGGCGGTCTAGCCGCCTCTCGAAGCTCCTCACCCCTTTCGTCTTGTCTAACCAACTCATCTAGCGAAGCCGGGGGGGTGATCATTTCATCATCCTCAACTACAACGGGTATCGATGGTTGCCAATCGCCTGCGGCGACGGCAGTTCGATGAAACCCTTCCTTAAGCGGGGAATCATTCAAGTCATAATCCTCATTTCTTTGCTTCTTGAGTTGAGGAGCGGGAGTTCGTCCTGTGATCTCCCGGTCATGCTTCGCTTGAGTCTGACATTCCATTTCCACCTCGACCGCCTGGGGCGTCAGGTCACTTATCTCAATGTCCGAGTCTGGTATTGCAAATGCTTCCCCGAGGGCTTCTACTTGATCGTAGTCAACTGTATCCTGCCCAGGGGACCACCTCTCGTCTTGGACGGGGCGGTCTGCATCAGTTATCGAGGACAAATCTCGGCCAATTGACACTTGATAGTTGGCATACTCAATGTCTTCCTCCATGGAGTTAATATCATCTCGATCATCAAGCTGTTCATCACTGTCTTGGCCAGTCTGTCCGTTCAGGGCTATCAGGATGGGATGAGTCCCTATAGGGTTTCCCCATCCGTCTGGGACGGTAGGGCACACGCCTCTGGACCCTTCAGCTTCACCCGACCCACTGGCTTGGCCAGCGGCCGGCACAATAGTCATCGTGGCAATCGGGCTGTAGTTTGTTGTACCCGAAGAGTCGGCAATCTGCAAGTAACCGTCAAGCAAATGTACTCAGGAATGGGAAGGGAGGAGGCCGGCCGGCCGACGACCGACGACGCGCGGCGGCCGAAGGCTGGCGCGTTCCGTTTCTACCCTGTAAGCACAAACAGCTGCGGTACAGAGCCGCAGGGTCAAGGTGCGGCAAGGAAGGCAGCGAGAGAGGCAAGTGTAAGACGAGGCGGAGAGGAGCATATTTACTTCATCATCACCATCACCATCGTCATCATCATCATCATCAGCAGCAGCAGCATCGTCGTCGTCATCATCATCATCATCATCATCATCATCATCATCAGCATCATCATCAGCATCATCATCATCATCATCATCATCATCATCATCATCATCATCATCATCATCATCATCATCATCATCATCATCCTCTTCCTCCTCCTCCTCCCACCATGGCCCAGACTGACACCACCTAACTGCTGCACATGGCCGTGGTGCAGCAAGGGGGAGCAGCACAGAACCCCGACCGTCTGCGTTGGCGCAAATGGCTGTGGAGGAAATCGGTAGGAGGAAAAACGGGAAGCGAAAGAATGAGCAGTAAAGAAATGAAGGGGAAGTGAGACTAATAGACTGGTAAAGACCCCCTGCGGCTGTACGTATCACACCAGCAAGCAACAGGAGATGGACCTAGCAACTGGTACGAGCGGACGAGCGGACCAGCGGGCACAAGCGCAGCCCGACCGAGCCCCAGAGCGGACCGGTGGAGGCTCCGAGGCGTCTGGGCGGCCAGGCGGGCCGCAGGATGCCTGGTCGGAGGGCTGACGATGGGGCCCGGGGCCCTCCATGATGCTCGAATTCGGCCCGAGCACACCACCAGACTCAGCTGGCGGGAGAGAGAGGAGTGGGGGGACGAGAAGAGGGGGACCACCCAAGGCTGCCGTCGCACAGCGATGTATCCTGCGCGGCCGGCCTGGACTGCGAAGATCTCTGAGGCCTCCGAGGTACTGGGACCTCTGAGGGCCGTCGCCGCCGACGCCGCCGCCGCCGTCCGCCGTCGCCGTCCTCTCGGCCTTCCCAGGGAGCCCCCAGAAACGCGCTGGGGCCGCTGAGAGCCCACATTTGATCCCGCCGCAAGCCTCTTTCTCCCCAGCCTCGTCCTCGTCCTCGTCCTCGATCTCCCCACCCTCGTCCTCGTCCTTCCCTCCTCTTTCGTCCACCCATATTCCTTCTGGGTAAGTCCCCCCTGTCGCCCCACCAGACGCGTGCGCACGCTGGTAAGTTGGGCGTTTCGCTCGGCACCTCATTACAATGCACGATCCTGAATCTCAACTGCTGCAACGGTTACGATGCGAGGGTGCCAGTCGATTCCAAAATGGGGCTCTCGCCCCAGCGCCACGCACATTCGTCTTAGAAGCACAAGGTACAAGGACGGAAAGCCTGCTCGTTCTTGAGATGGGGATCTCGCCTCAGCGCAGCGCACAGTCGTCTTAACATGCTGCTACAGCTACAAGATTGAGGACGGCTTCAACCGCAGGGATCCCCCTTAAACCTTTCACAAACTATGTGACAGCTACACGGGTGGAGGTCGGCTCCTTTCTTGCATGGGCTTCTCGCTCGAAAACTCCTAAACTCTGATGCTCATTTAGGTAAACTTGTTTGCAACATTTACACAAAGAACTTGCGGCGTCAAAATACGGCTCTCGCTGGATAAACTGTTGAACTTTATGTCCCAACCGTGTCGCATTCCGCGTTGCTCGCTAGAAGGATGCGAGGAAGTTCCTTTCCAAAACGGTGCTCTCGCCTGAATGGCATGCCCATCAAACAGGGAAGCTTTATGCTTCCTGTTTGGGGGGCGATTCTCTGGATCGACGGCAGACCGAACGACGACGACCGACGACGCCGACCCACCCAGCGGACCGACGACAACGACGACCAACCGCCTGGTCGGCCGACGACCGACGACAACCGACGACGACCACGACTACCGACAGACCGACCGACTGGCCGACAAACGTCGACGAGCGACGACGCCGACGAAAGACCGACCGATCGACCGACGACCGACCGACCGACCGACCGACCGCCGCCGCCGCCGCCGACGACGATGACGACAGACGACCGAAGAGCGACCAACCGAAGCGACAAACCGATCGACCGACGACGGCGACGACGATCGACAGCCCGGCCGACCGACGACGACGACAAGCGACGACGACTGACCGACCAGCCGACCGTCCAACCGACCGACCTACCTCGACAGGACGAGGCACAAGTTCTTACCCGGTGCGAGACATCCAACCAGCCCTCTGAGCGTAGGTGTTCTAGAGCGTTTCCTCTTCGGGCGGCGAGGCGTTTGAGCGTCCAAGATGGCCCAAGACGGCTCCAAGAAGGCCCCTGAGAGTCCAATATGAGCTCCAAGATGGCTCAAGATAGCGCACGATGCCTCAAGATAGCTCCCAAGATGCTCCACTAGGCCCCAGGAACGTTCCAAGACGACTCCAAGAGGCCTCCGAGACCTCCACGGAGGTCCCCAAGAAGCCAAAATCTTTCAAAAACCTCAGGTAAATCAATGATTGTTGTTTTCTCGCCTTTTCGATTCCGATGGCCATCCGAGGCCTCAAGATGGCTCAAGAGAGCCCCACGACCCCAAGAGCGCCCAAGAGGGGCCCAAGAGCGCTCCAAGAGGGGTCCAGGAGGCTATGTTCGGTGCTCCCGAGGGGGGAGGCTAATTGGAGCTCCTCTCTCATTTATCAACGATATATAAAAACAAGGGGGCCGTCGACAACTGTGACAATAACCGCACCATCAGCCTTCTGTGTGTCGCGTATAAGTTCATAGCTGGCCTTCTTCTTCGGCGATTACAAGATGCAGGGGCAGAGGACAAACTATCACCAACGCAGTTTGGCTTCCGAAGAGGGCGCTGGACATCAGATGCTATACACGCTGTACGCTGGTATATTGATTTAGACTACACAGACAAACATAGGGGTACAGCATTTATCGCTTTGGATTGGAATAAAACTTTCGACTCGTTGAACGTCGAGTCGCTGCTGGAAGCATTGGAAAAGTTTGGAGTTCATCGGCGCGTCCTTACACTTACTGGCCACATTTACGAGAGCAGAAAATTCAGCATGGCGGATGACGACACCAGTCATCGGAACAAAAACAGTTATCCGGGATCTCACAAGGTTGCCCGGTATCGCCGGTCTCATTCATCATGGTAATGACGATGGTAATTCGAAGTGCCACACACCACGGAAACGCAGAAGTACGGCAAGCTTTGGAAGACGTGTCTTTGGGTATATTGTTGTTCGCGGATGACACCTTGCTTCTAGGTCGCAGTCCTGACAATATACAGTCTGCTGGGGACAATTTCTAAAGCAAGTGCACGAGTTGGTATGGAACTACATTGGGATAAATTTCAACTCATGCCGGTTCATTGCGACATGTCTCTCTTGACGCCCTCCGGCGTGCAAATCCCGGCAAAAGACTCAATGTTCTACCTCGGGGCCACGCTTTCATACTCTGGTCAGTTGCGCGGAAAGTTAGGAAAGAGATCAGGAGCTGCGTGGGGCAAGTTCTGCAGATACAGCCGCGCCTGGAAACTCATGGCGACCAGCACGACTAGAAAGCTTTCATAATTTCAGGCGCTGGTGACGAGTAAGGTCATGTACTCGCTGAACTCGGCGTGGCTCAACAAAGCTGAACGCATAAGATTGGACGGTTTCCAGGCAAGGTGCCTACGCGGAATCCTGTTCATTCCCCACTCGTACATTTCAAGAGTCTCAATGAACAAGTGCTGTTACAAGCAGGCCAACAGCCCTATACGGCACAGCTTCTGAGGTATCAACTGTTGTGGTATAGCAAATATGTAGAGCGAAAGATTCCGAACTTCTGCGTCGCCTCACATTCCAACCAGTAGCGCGCAGCCAGCCACAGACGCATGCGTCCGAGCACGAGGCCGGCCCAGGAATGAGTGGGCGAAGTGTCTGTACAAAGCTGTCGCTCCGAATTTTTCATCAGAAGAAACAATAACTAATGCAGTGCGTCTGTGAGTCAGCAGCCTGGCGCAGATTCGTGATTGATGTTGCGTCTCTCCCCACTCCTCCTTCGCCTCCTCTCCTCCCTCGTCCTCAAGCAGCGCGCGGTGTTAATTAAGAGACAGCCGACAAGCAACCGCTCCCGCAAAGCGGAGAGTCTTGGCTGGCATTGTTTTCCTTTTGCCCACGCGCTCTGTCTGTCTGTCTTTTTTGATCGATGTCCTCCAAAATGGCCCCAAGAGCGCCCCTAAAGCTCCCAAGAGCGGCCAAGGAGGGCCCCAAGAGGCGCCCAGACGGCCCCAAGAGGCCTCCCAGAGGCTCCCAAGAGACCCCATACGAGGCCTCCAGATGATCCCCGAGGTACCCAACTCTCCCTCCTTCTCCTCCTTGTCCTCCTCCTCGTCCTCCTCGTCTTCGCCCTACTCCACCTCCTCGTCCTCGTCCTCCTCCACCTCCTCCTCTTCCTCCTCCTTCTCCTCCTCCTCCCTCGTCCTCCTCCTCCTCCGACGACGACGACGATGACGATGACAACGACGACGACGACGATGATTCCTCCTCCATCCTCCCCCTCTTGGGGTATATGACGGCTTCTCCCGCCCTCTGTTATTCTGCGTTCTCCCCCACGTCCCTGATCACCTCAACTCCCGTGGGCATCGTTTCTGGATGGGCGCCAACAATCTTACAATTGAGGCTTGAACCGCGACCCTTAGACCCGCAACCCCTGCCCCTGTAGAATCTGAACGCGAGCAGCACTGTCAGGGGCCATTATGATTTCCGTCGGGTACCCCGCTGTAACTTTTCACAGCATTGACTGAGTACAACGAGGTATTAGACAGATGTTGGAAAAAAATACGTGTGGACATAAAAATCTAGCACTTGCATCTGCGAAGCACGAATTTCGATCCACGCGAACGGAACTCTGATACAAAAGCCAATGGTAACCAGCATTGCAACTGAGCGTCAAAAAATAAACAAAACAGGAAAATCTGAAGGCGAACTGTCCCTTGTCTGAATCCGACAGGGAACAACTTATGCTTTCGATTTTTGGTGGCGATTTTCCAGCAAGACGACAGACCGACCGACGACGCCGACGGACCCAGCGACCGACCGACCGACCGACAACGACGACGACCGGCCGCCCAGCCGACCGACGTCGACAACGACCGACGACGGCGACCAGCCGACCGACCCTCCGACCGCCCGCCTGGCCGACCAACGACGACGACCGACGACCGACAACGACGACCAGCCGACCGACCAACGACTACCGACCGACCGACCGACCGACGATGACGACGACACCGACAGACCGACCGACCGACCGATCGACGACGACGACGACCAACGACGACGACGACGACGACGACGACGACGACGACGACGACGACGACTAACCGAGGCGACCGACCGACCGACCGACTGACCGATCACGACGAGGACGACGACGACAACGACGCCCACCCGCCCGCCCGCCCGCCCGCCCACCCGCCCGCCCGCCCGCCAGGCCGGCCAACAGGCCGACCGACCGACCGACCGAGCAACGACGACGACGACAAACGACGACCAACGACGACCAACCAATCCACCGAAGCGACCGACCGATCGACCGACGGCGACGATGACCGACCGCCTGGCCGACCGACGACGACGACGACAAGCGACGACGACCAACCGACCGGCCGTCCGTCAGGACGAGCACACAACTTCACTTGATGTTTGAACCGCGAGACGCCGAACCGCAACCCCCGCCCAAATAGAACCTTAACGCGAGCGGGCACTAGGGACTTGGATCTGATTTCCGTTTGGTTCACCGCTGTGATGTAATGCTATATAAACTTCCCACGTGGTCTGAAAAAAATCGTGTGCAAAAACATGTATGGTCATGAGCTCCGCGAAAGACGATGTTCGATCCACACGGACGGTGATCAATTCCAACTCAATGCCAATCGGAACCAGCATTGCAGCCACGCATCAAACAAACACTTTCATAACAAAACGTACACAACAAATTCGCAGGCCTAACTGGCCAGAGGCGGGTCAAGACCTCTGGCAACAGCTTTACAATAGTTCTACTGGGGCGGCCCCTGGGGATCCGCGGACGAATAGTGCGCGGACGGACACCCGGCAGACTCCGGATCAGAGATAGCCGAACTCCTGGGCGCGGTTCTGGCGGCTCCCGGATCGCTCCAGGAGCGCCCCAAAGAAGATCCAGAGGACTCCGAGTCGCACGCAAATCGCTCCCAGATGTCTCAGATGACCTCCAGATGGCCCCACAGGCCTCCACAATGTCGAAGACGCCTCCAAAATGTTTCCGAAGAGAGCCCCAAGAGGCAAAAATCGTTCCATCCCCTTCGTAAAACGTATATTATAGCCGATTCTCCTCCTCAGCCTTCGCAATGTCCAAGACGGCACCAGGGCTCCCAAGATCGCCCCAAGACAGCCGAAGAGGCCCCCAAGAAGGCTCCAAGGCAGCCTGACGGCTCCAGGACCCCCCAAGACTGGCCAAGACGCCCTCAAGACTGCGCCAACAGGGGCCCAGAGGAGGAGCCAAAATAAACATTTCGAACCTGCGGGCCCCAGACGCCCCAAGGAAGCTCCCAGAAGCTTCCAAGAGGGCCCAAGAGGCTCCAAGAGACGCCTCCGAACAGAGCCCCACGAGCACAAATCGCTCCATTCCCTTCGCGAACCCTACATTTTTACCAGATTCGCCTCCTCAGCTTCCGTAGCGTCCAAGACGGCCCCAGAGGCTCCCAAGATCGCCCCAAGACCGCCGAAGAGGCCCCCAAGAAGGCTCCAAGGCAGCCCCAGGGAGCCTCAGGACGGCTCCAGGACCCCCCAAGACTGGCCAAGACAGCCTCAGGACTGCTCCGCGAGGGGCCCAGAGGATGTACCAGAACGGACATTTCGAATCTTCGGCCCCCAAACGCCCCGAGGAAGCTCCCGGAAGCTTCTAGGAGGCCGCAAGAGGCTCCAATTGACGCCTCCGAACAGAACCCCAAGAGGCAAAAAATATTCCCGACGTAAAACGCATATGTTTCCCCAGCCCGCCTCCTCAGTCTTCCATCGTCTAAAACGGCCCCCGAGGCTCCCAAGATCGCCCCAAGACCGCCGAAGAGGCCCACAAGAAGGCTCCAAGACAGCCCCAGAGCCTCGAGACGGTTCAAGGAGCCCCAAGACTGGCCAAGACGCCCTCCGGACTGCGCCAAGAGGGGCCCACAAGAGGAACCAAACCAGACATTTCGAACCTTCGAACCCCCAAGACGCCCCGAGGAAGCTTCCAAGAGGCCCCAAGAGGCTCCAAGAGAGCCCACAAGAGCCTCACAACGCTCTCAGAAAGCCCCCTGGGGGCCCCCCAGAAACTGAAAAACTCCTTCCAAAACGTTTTCGAGAAGCCTCCCTCGAAACTCTATCAGCCCTAAATGGCTTCAGGCACATCATTCGGGCACGGTGGTTGTATAGGCCCACGGCTACTCGTAGGTGCCACGCCCAACGGCCTCACGCCAAACGCGCTCCAAATTTGCCGACGTTTCTTCTTCCGTCTCCTCCTCCTCCTCCTCCTCCTCCTCCTCCTCCTCCTCCTACTACTCCTACTCCTACTCCTACTCCTCCTCCTCCTCCTCCTTCTCCTCCTCTTCTCCGAGTGGCCTCAGACACACAACCCAGGCACGGTGGCGCTAAAAACCTCGTCAAAATGAACCTCAAAAATGTCTTACGTGGCTGAACTGTTTGTGGCGAGATGAGTAGCGGTGACTGCGAGGTACTTGTATGCGCCGCCCCTCAAATGGCGGTCATCATCTGACTTTGGAGTCGTTCCCGGTCAGACCACTTTTGTCCTGGCCCCGACAGTGGAGGGGCGTCTATCGACATTGAAGGGCGCGCCGACATCGCAAGGGCGTGGTCGCCATTTTTGATGTTAATTTTGACGAGGGTCGTAGTAAGCGTCAGCTCCGGCGGCCCAAAGGGCCAGAGGCGTGCTAAGATCTCTGGCAACTGGAAAACTAAATATTTCTAGTTCGCGAACGCAGGGCGGCCCCTGGAGGTCCGCGGCCGACAAACAATTACCCCGAGCAGGTCCTTGGCAGGTCCTCAGCAAGTTTTCATCAGAGATGGTTCTGCTGCTAGGCGCCGCCCTCAGAGCCTCCGAAGAGCCCCAAGAGCGGCCCTGAGGCCGCCAAGAGGCCCCCAAGGGCACGAGAACACCACCACGCAGCCACAGTGATGCGAAATGGACCGGCGGAATAAGCGAAGCGATTACATAAATCCGCCGACCCTGTCGGCGTGTGGACCCCCTGTCGCCGTGCGCTCAGTCGACGCATCCGTTGTCCTCTTTCCCTGCGTCTCCGTCGTCCCCTTTCCCTGCACCCTCCTCTCTAAGCCTGCCAGCGAGAGAAAACCGTAGCAACCTCGTACTGAAGTCGAAGGGAAGCCCCGTCCCTTTGATCCCTCCCCCGCCGAAGGGGTCCCTTGGGGGTCCCAGGGGGGTCCCGGGGGGGGGGTCAGATACGCATCCGCCCCTGGGCGTCCGCGAGCCCAAAAAAGCGCCAAGACGCGCCAAGAAGGCCCCAAGCAGGCCCAAGAAGAGGACCACGAACCGACATTTCGAGCTTCCCGCCCCAAGAAGCCCCCGGAAGGCCCCAAGAGCCCCTCAAGGGGCCCGAAGAGGCCCCCAAGAGACCACCAAGAGGCCCAACAGAGGCCCCAACAGGACCGAAAACATCCAAGATGCCTTTGAACCACAACCCCAGCAAGGTGGCGGGAAGGGACGCAGGCCACAAGGCTCCATGTCTGTCTCTGCTACGACTCCCTCGGCCCACATGGGGAACATCTCCTTCGCCTTCTCCTGCTCCCTTCCACCATAATCCACCTCCTCCTCCTCCTCCTCCTCCTCCTCCTCCTTCTCCTCCTCCTCCTCCTCCTCCTCCTCGTATTCGTCGTCGTCGCCTTCAGGGTCGGCGGCACTGGCCGTAAGGCCTTAGCAATAAAGATTCATTGTTTCCTGTCTGACACGGTGTCCGTCCTTGGAAAACGGGCTCCGAAAAGGAAAGACAAAACTTGGGACGAGAGGATGTATTGCAGCATCGTTGGCGCAACATGGCTTAATTCTGGTCCTCTTCATCCCCACTGGCAAACTTAGATCAACTGGGATCGTATCGTCTGGTCGGTATACAAAGGAATACTAACAAAAACAGCTATTTGGGCGAAATAGAAAACACCGAAGACCTCAGAACGCAGCGGTGAAAGTATCGGGAATGAGGCTGTGAAATGCAGAGTGGCCCGCTAGGGCGCAGAGTATGCGTGTCGAGGTCCTTTAGGAGGGAAATGGAAGTGATCATGCTCCTCCTCCTCCTCCTCCTCCTCCTCCTCCTTCTCCTCCACTCCTTCTCCTGATAAATACTTTCTCCCTATCGCACCCCGAGGCCAGTTTTTAGGGCGTGCGGGGCGTTTCGCCTGGGACTTCCTCACCATTTATGACCCTGAAGCACAAAAACTGGCAACAGTTTCACGGATGGAGGGCGGGTGGTTTTCACAATGTAGCTCTCGCCTTAGCTCCGCGCACATTAGTTTTCAAAATTTGCAAGAATTTCACGGATTGAAGGCGGGTCGTTTTCAAAATGTGGCTCTCGCCTTAGCGCCCTGCACATTCGTTTTTCAAAAAAAATGAAAAGAGTTTCACTGATTGAATATGGTTCCTTTTCAAAATGTTGCTCTCGCCTTAGCGCCGCGCACATTCTTGCTTAAGCATTGCAAGAGCTTCACAGATTGAGGGCGGGTCGTTTTCAAAATTTCATTCTCGCCGTAGCGCCGCGCACATTCGTTATCAAAATTCGCAAAAGTTTCACGGATTAAAGGCGGGTCGCTTTCAAAATGTTGCTCTCGCCTTAGCGCCGCGCACATTGATTTTCCAAATGTGCCAGAGTTCACGGATTGAGGGCGATTCCTTTTCAAAATGTGGCTCTCGCCTTAGCGCCGCGCACATTCTTGTTTACAAACTGCAAGAGTTTTCACGGAGTCCCATCATCAGCGTACCAGAAATAATGTTTTGGAAGGAAACACGATTTTGAGAGCGCAACAGTTACGATGATTTGCGAAGTTGAGGTCCCAGGAATGGCGTCTGGCACGATTGAGGACCGTCAAAACGCAACAGTCAGATTCACCCGTGGCGTGGAATATCGAGACAAATGTTTTGACATGCTTCAGGGTCTTCAAACGGTTGTCTTCCAACGAGGCAGTTCCCTGTGTCTTCCAACGAGGCAGGTCCCTCAGTGGAAATGAACCGTTGTAGGGGCCTATGAAGAGGGAGCTTGGGGGGAGGGTTTATTCCAACATCGTTGGTGACTCTTGGGTTTACACTGGTCCTCCTCCTCCTCCTTCTCCTCCTCCTCCTCCTCCTCCTCCTCTGCCTCCTCGTCTTCCTCCTCCCCCTCCTCCTCCTCCTCCTCCTCCTCCTCCTCCTCCTCCTCCTCCTCCTCCTCCTCTCGAAAGAAAGAGAAGGCGATGCGGACCCAGCCCCCCTGCCGCTCCCGGCAAACAGTGCCGCGCCCGCCAGCGCGGCGACGCAGAGGGCTGCCAGACGCGCCATTATGCCTCCCAAGGGGGGCGGAGCGAGGAGCAAGGGGGCGAGGAGCGAGTGAGCGAGCATCGAGGGAGCGAAGGTCGAGAGTCCAAGTCGCGGAACGCGGCTCGAGGAGCGAGTGCCAAGGATCGCGGAGCGAAGAGCGAGGACCGAGGATCCAAGTCGAGGACCGCGGAGCGAGGAGCGAGTGCCGAGGATCGCGGAGCGAGGAGCGAGGAGCGAGGGTCGAAGATCGAGGATCTGCCTCCCAGGGGGCGAGGGACCGAGGGTCGAGGCCTCCTGAGCGCGCCTGGGCCCCTGCCTCCCTCGGGTCGGACGAGGGGGGGGATGCGAGCGAACGAGCGAACCATCGGTGGCAACTCATGGGAGCCTTCCACACCATCTTGCTGGCTCTTGCGAATCGACGCTAATCGACGCTGCATCGACGCTGAGCAACGCTAAGCGAAGCTGAATCGACGCTGTCTAATCGACTACCAGGGGCCAGTCAACGCGAATGCTCCCTAAAGGGGAATTGCGAGGGGGCACAAATCTCCCATGATTTGCCACCAAACGAACAGCCAACATCGCGCAGGAGCGCGTACCTCAGGGGATGAGCGGAATAGGCCGCAGTCTTCAGAAAACCGCCGACCACTTGTGGGTCTCTAGGCGTGTGAGATCATCCCCCCTCCAGAAGCCCCCCCCCCCAGGGACCCCAAACCGGCAATTTGACCCCCCCCCCTGGCCGAGCCCGACCCCGGACCGAACGCGCCACGGGGGAGCGGAGGGCTCCAAAACTGGCCAAGAAGGCACCAAAACGCTCCGCAGACGGTCCCAGGGGGCCACGATTCGCCGAAATATCGCCCCTGGACGCCCACGATGGCCTCCAGGCGGCCTCCGAAGCTGCCAAGACGCCCCACAAGGCCCCCAAGATGTGCCCCAAGAGGGTCCCAAGAAACAAAAATCGTCCCATGCCATTGGAAAAATAAGCATTTTTCGCATGCTCGCCTACTCGGTTTTCACGACTTTCCAGACGGACAAAGAAACCTTCAATATCGCACCCAAACGGCCAAAGGGACACCCAAAAAGGGTCGAAGAGGGTCCAACAACAGCCCACGAAGCCCCCCAGACAGCCCAAGAAGGCCCCAGACGGCTCCAACACGAAGTCCAGAGGGCACCTTTTCGAGCCTTCGGCCCCAAGACGCCCCCAGCCTGCCCCAAGAACATCCCAAGAGGCCCTGAGGGACCCTCAAGAGAACCTCAAAGGCCTCCAAGAAGCCCCCAGGAAGCCCCCAAGATGCCCCAAAACTTGGCCCAATATGTCTCGAGGCGGCCGGATATGGCCTGCAGACAATGCCACCAAAAGGCCACAAAAGAGCACCAAGAGGTACGATAACAGCAGCGAAGCAACAGGAAAGATGTCGAGCGCCGTGTCATGATCCGGACAAGCCTCGTGTAATGCAGTCCTGGAGGCGCAATAGTTTATGTAGGGGGCGGCGGATGTGGCGTAAGCCTATAGAATCGGAGTGCTCGTAGTAAACTCACCGATAGCAGCAGAAGTCCTGCTCCATGTCTCTCCACCACTTGTTGTTTGGGCTGGGGGATGGCTAAAGGGACCAGCTCGCGCAGCCAGCTTTCCCGGCGCTTCCCAGCGCCAGAGTCGAGAACCGCCGAGAACCGATGAGAATGTCCGAAAACGCCCCCCCCCCCCGCCCCTCTTCGTCCGACCCCATCCCCTGGACCTCCAGGGACCCTGGACCTCTGGGGACTTCCTGGAGGGCCCAAGGGAGGCCGAGACCGAAGCCCCCGCCCAGAGGCGCGAGAGGGCTACGCAAGTCCTACACTGGTCCTCCTCCTCCTCCTTTTCCTCCTCTTCCTCCTCCTCCTCCTCCTCATGCTCGTCGCTGGGACTTCGAGGAGCGGCGACCGCGAGAGACCCACGCACGTACCACGCCAGTACACTTCTCATGTACCTCCTTTCCGAAAAAGGGTGCAATCATGAGTTAGAAAAGGTTTAATATGGATTAAACCTTGTTGAACTTGTACCTGCAGTGCTTCACCATTGGAAAGGGTTTACTCCAGATTAAACCTTTTCTACATCTGAAGCGCTCCTCTGGCGACCATGTCGCCTCTTCTCTATCTCCGCGGCGCATGCTCTTTTCAATTCCTGGGCCCCGTGCTCGAAACATTCTCGCCCTGGGGCTGGCCATTTACGGAGGCGCAGTCGCTCCTTTCATTTGCCCTTCGGGTCTTTTGTCATCGGGGGTTACTTCTCTGAAGTTGCGCCGGCATCTCTGCAATCGACTCGTTTTCCTATCCAGTTCCACAGTCTTTCACGTTATGAACGACGCTTCGTTAGGCTGCTCAGGAGGGTGGGTCTTGTAATTTCAGTTCTGCCGCCATCCTCTCGCCCTGCTGTCTGATTATGAAGACACCAATTATTGGGCCACCTCTCCTCGCTCTCCAGGCTTCCTTGCTCCGAAGGTTGTTTTGTTTGGGGCTGCTGGCTCTCAGGCTACGTCGGCTCCTTTTTTCAGATACGAGCGCTCTCTTGCTATGAATCCCTTCTGCCCTAGTTTTCCAATGTTTCTGGCTCTGGAGGCTTATTTTTCCAGCTCTGCTGGCCTGTCTGGTTTTCGAAGTGTTTTTCGTTCTGCAGGCTTGCTGATTCAGTGCGCGCGTTTCTCTTGCCCTGCAGGCTTTCTGGCTCTGGTCGCTCGTCACTCTAGCTTTGATCTAGGGCGATTGCTTCTCACACGCTGCGGGCTTTCTTGTTTCATCGGTTACTTCTCCGGGGTCTGCAGGCGCTCTCTTCAACAACAACAACAACAACAACAACAACAACAACAACAACAACAACAAACAACAAACAACAAACAACAAACAACAAACAACAAACAACAAACAACAAACAACAAACAACAAACAACAAACAACAACAACAACAACAACAACAACAACAACTACAACAACAACAACAACAACAACAACAACAACAAAACTACAACAACAACAACAACAAAAAAAAAAAAAAAAAAAAAAAAAAAAAAAAAAAAAAGGATGGGGATCCTCCCTGTGCCCCTTTGCTGGGGCACAGCCGGACCCCTCCCCCTTTGGGGGCTGGGACCCTTCCCAGGCCCCGGGGCGTCCGGGGACCCCCCCCCCGGAACAACACAACAGAACAACGGTCCAGGTTTAATAAAAAAACTCCACCTCTATCAGAGGTGGATCCATCCTTCATGCCATGTTGCAATGTCTGCACCAGCGAAGCTCTGGAATCCTATGGGAATCCGATGGGAATCCGATGGGAATCCGATGGGAATCCTACGAATCCTATAGGAATCCTAAGAATCCTATAGTATTCCTAGGAATGAATCCTATTGGGAATCCTATGGGAATCCTACGAATCCTATGGGAATACTACGGGTATCCTATCGCATTCCTATGGGAATCCTACAGGAATCCAATAGAAATCCAATAGGAATCCAATAGGAATCTTATGAGTCCTGTAGGAATCCTATAGGAATCCTCTATAGCTCCTATATGGATCCTGTAGGAATCCTATGGGGATCCTAAGAATCCGATGGGAATAATCCTATGGGAATCCGACGAATCCGATGGGAATCAGATTGGAAATCTTATGAATCCTCTGGGATTCCGATGGGAATCCTACGAGTCCTATGGGATTCCTATGGGATTTCTACGAGTCCTATGGGATTCCTATGGGAATCCTACGAGTCCTATGGGATTCCTATGGGAATCCTACAGGAAGCCTCTTAGGATTCCGATGGGGATCCTACGAATCCTAAGAAGCCTCTAGGAATACTATAGGTATTCTAGAGGAAGCCTCTAGGAATCCTGTAGGAATCCTAGGAAGCCTCCAGGATTCCCAATATCCTACAGGAATCCTATAGGAATCCGATGGGAATCCTATAGGAAGACTGTAGGAATCCTATAGGAGTCTTACGAATCCCATAGGAGTCCTATGGGAATCCGAAGAAGCCTTTGGGAATCCTATAGGAAGCCTCTTAGGAATCCTATAGGAGTCTTACGAATCCCACAGGAGTCCTATGGGCATCCTAAGAAGCCTTTTTGGGATCCTATGGGAAGCCTCTAGGAATCCTATAGGATTCTTACGAATCCCATAGGATTCCGATGGGAATATTATAGGAATCCTAGGAAGCCTCTTAAGAATCCTATGGGAAGCCTACAATTCCTATAAGAATCCGAAGAAAACTGTAGGATTCCGATGGGAATCCTAAGAAGTTTCTAGGAATCCGATGGGAATCCTAAGAAGCCTTTAGGAATCCTATAGGAATCCGATGAATCCTATGGGATTCCGATGGGCATCCTGGGAGGCAGGAAGCCTCTAGGAACCCTATAGGAATCCTAAGAATCCTACAGGGTTCCCATGGGGATCCTAGGACGCCTCGAGGAATCCTATGGAATGCTATAGGAAGCCTTCTTGGGAATCCTATGGGAATTCTATGAATCCGATACCACTCCTGCACGAATCCGACACGGATCCTATAGGATCCTATACGACTCCTCTACGAATCATATACGAATCCAGTTCGAATCCTATACGAATCCGACGCGAATCCTGAAAAACACATGCGGAACACAATAGAAATCCAATCGGAATCCTATGAAATCCTATACGAATCCTTGGGAGTCCTTTAGAAATCCGATGGATCCTATATGAATCCTGTCGGAATCCTATGGGAACCCTATAGGGATCCGATGAATACTATACGAATCCTATCAGAATCCTATAAGAAACCCATGGAAGTTCTACGAATCCTATATGCATCCCATAGGAATCCCATAGGAAACCTATGAATCCTATACGCATCCTATAAGAATTCAATGATTCCTATATGAATCCTGTAAGAATCCTAAAGGAAGCCTAAAGGAATCCCATGAACCCTATACGAATCCCATCGGAATCCCGTAGGAATCCAATGACTCGTATAGAAACCCCAGAAGATTCCAATGCATTATGAACGAAGTCCGTAAGAATCCTATAGGAATCCTGTACGATTCCCAAAAGAATCCTATAGGATTCCGAAGAATCCTATGAGAATCCCATAGGAATCTCATGAATCCTACACGAACCCTTGGGAATCCCATAGGAGTCCCATGAACCCGATATGGATCCTGTAGGAATCCTATAGGAACCCTGCATGGATCCTATGAATCCTATACGAACCCTATGGGAATCCCATGGGAATTCTATAATCAGATGCGAATCCTATGCGAATCCTATGGGGATCCTACAGGAATCATATGACTCCTATACGAATCCTGTAGGAATCCTATGTCCTATGTGAATCCTCTAGGAATCCTTTAGGAACCCTGTAGGGATCCTACGATTCCTATACGAATCTCATCGGAATCCTATAGGAATTCTGTAGGAATTCGATGAATCCTATAGGAATCTCATAGGAATCCAATGAATCCTGTACGAGTCCCATAAGAATCCTATAGGAACCCTATACGAATCATATAAAATCCTAGAAAGGAATCTTACGAATCCTATGTGAATCCTCGAAGAATCCGATGGGAAGCCTGCAGGAATCCCATGAATCCTCCACGAATCCCAAGAAGGAATCCGATAGGCATCCTAAGACTCCCAAAAGGGAATCCCATAGGAATCCTGTAAATCCTATACGAATCCTTAGGATTCCTATACAAATCCGATGGATCCTATATGAATCCTGTCGGAATCCTATAGGAACACTATAGGGATCCGATGAATCCTATACGCATCCTATGGGAATCCTGTGGGAATTCGATGAATCCTCAGCGAATCCTGTAGGAGTCCTACAGGAATCCTCTGAATCCTATACGAATCCTATAGGAATCCTCTAGGTCCTATATGGATCCTGTACGAACCCTGTAGAAACCCTATAGGGATCCCATGGAATCCTATACGAATCCTATAGGAATTCTACAGGAATTCTATGAATCCTATACGAATCCTACAGGAGTCCCATAGGAGTCCGATGAATCCTGAACGAATCCTATAGGCATCCTATAGGAAACCGAAGAATCCTATACAAATCCGATGCGAATCCTATAGAGCCCGTGGATTGTGAGAAAGTCTCAGGCGGGAGCCCTCGGCGTTGTTGTTGTTGTTGTTTTTTTGTTGGGGGGGCAGCCCGGGGCACGACCGTCCCTATTCAACAACAACAGCAACAACACAGAGGTAGTTCGCGCTCCCCTCCAAGAGGAGTTACCTCCAGAGTTAACACTTTTACGCAATAATCCGGAGTAAACACTTTTACGCAGTTGCCACCGAGAGGTCAACATTGGCCCAAACGATTATGAGTTTGATCGATATGGATTCGCAGCGGCTCATAAGCCTTCTAAGTCGGTTGGCAAGGCCGCTAAGAGGCCTCGAGAGTCTTCGAACAGGTGTTCTAATGTCCGCAAGAGATTCCCAACATGCTCCCGACTGATTCACACTGATTCATGTCCTCTCTCCTTCGTCGCTGAACTAGTCGATTGGCTCCTCTTGCCAAGGAGGCCCGCAGAAGCCAAGATAACGATGTCGAATGGAGGAGGCGGAGAGGACATATGATGATGGATGGTGAGGATGATGATGATGCTGATGCTGATGATGGTTTTGATGCCGATGACGATGACAGTGCTGATTGTTCGGAAGGGCATTACGACACTACGGTGATCCCACGACCCCTGATGACCACTAAGACGACACTAAGACGACCTCTTGCACCCGTGACGATCACATGGTGACCCCGAGACGGCCCGAATGAGATCGTCAACTGCGAGAGGACCCAATCACCTTGTGGCTGGCCCTAAGGCTGCCCTGGGACAACAGCATCAACCCCATGACGATCCCAGAGCGATATCACGACCCTAAAGCGACCCCAATATAACCCCAATGCGACCCTCCTGCGACCTCAAAATGACTCCAACGCGACCTCTGCATATGATATCAAGGCGTTCCCACGATGTTCCCGAATCGACCTGATGGCCCCTTTGACGAACCCGAGAGAACCACCCTCTGACCCGCAAACAACCCCAACACGATCTCCAGCAACACGGATTGGTTAACAAGGCCGCGACGTTCGAGGCCGTAAAGTCCTTGGAATGCCGAGGAGCTTCCAGGCGACAGGTTCGGTCACTCTGCACCCCTCGCTCTCCATCTCTCCCGCCCCTTTTCCTTTTATGTGTTGCTTGTGCTTTTTAATGCAGTTTCCATGTATGTAAAGACAGTTATCGCTCTCTTTATCATTAACATTATTATCACCTCTCGCTCCCTCTCTCTCTCTCTCTCTTTCTCTCTCTCTCTCTCCACGTCTTTTTCTCTTGCATGTATGGATAGGTGTGCATGTAAGTTGTGTCGAATGCCTCCCTTCATTTAGGTTTATATGTATATGTTATCTCTCTCTCTTGTCGCTTTCTCTCTCTCTCTCGCTCTCTCTCTCTCTCTCTCATTATGTCTATCTCTCGCTATGCTTTGTCTTTTTGTTTCGCTCTCTCTCTCTTTCTCTCTGTCTCTCTTTCTCGTCATCTCTCTGTCTGTCTCTTTCTCTCTCCCTCTAAATCTCTCGTTCTCTCTCTATCTCTCCCTCGCTCTCCACCTTCTCCACCTCGGCCTCTTAGGGAGTGCCCAAACGAGAAGAGTTAACTCTAGGTTTATCGTTTTGATGCCAGGTGGCGAGTTGCACGCGGGGACCACGGGGTCGTCCACGAAAAGGGTTTGATCTGGAGTTAACCCTCCTCAGGGTGGATCCCTGCGACGCTCGGCTTCCACGAGAAGGGTTTCATCTGGAGTTAACCCCCTCTCAGGGTGAATACCTTGATGCTCGCCCAGCGGAGGGTTAACTCCAGAGTAAACCTGTTTTAACTCCTGATTACCGCCTCTTCCTTTCCGAAAACCTCCTCCTCCTCTTCCTCCTCCTCCTCCTCCCCATCCTCCTCCTCATGCTCGTCGCTGGGATTTCGAGGAGCGGCGACCGCGAGAGACCCACGAACGCACCACGCTGGTACACTTCTCATGTCCCTCCTCCTCCTCCTCCTCCTCCTCCTCCTCCTCCTCCTCCTCCCTCCTCCTCCTCCTCCTCCTCCTCCTCCTGCTCCTCCTCCTCTTCCTCCTCTTCCCTGTCGCACCTCCAAACGCGTCGGCAGGGCGTGCCGGGCGTTTCGCATGAGACCTCCTCACCATTTATGACCGTGAAGCTTAGAATTTGAAACAGCTTCAAGGATGGAGGGCGGGCAGATCTCAAAATGTGGCTCTCGCCATGGCGCCGCGCATACTTATCTGAAGAATCTAAAAAGGTGTCAGAAGATCGTATGGTTGAGGTCTGGCACGATTCAGGATTGTCAGGATGCAAGAGTCACGTAGATTCGCGGTGTTGAAGTCCCAGGAGTGGTGTTCTGGCACGATGTACGATTGTCAGGACGCAACAGTCGCCTTGATTCCTGGCGTTGGATCCCAAGAAATGGCGCTGTAGCACGATTGAGAATTCTCAGACGGTTGTGGGGCACCTCCCGCAATGAAAACATATTCACGCAGGCACACACATATCAAAACGGAGTTTGGAAAGAGGGGTCATTGTAACCTCACTCATGCATCTTGGCTTAACACTGGTACTCATCCTCCTCCTCATCCTCATCCTCCCTCTCTCCTCTTCTCCTCTCCTCCTCTCCATCTCTCCTCCTCCTCCTCCTCCTCCTCCTCCTCCTCCTACCCCGCCTCCGTCTCCTCGTCTTAATATTGCGCACTACGATTATTATTCTTAAACTTGGTATAATTGGTATGATTATGGATTTCATGAGTATGGATATTAATATAATTGAAATGATGCTTATTATTACTCGGCGTAGTGTTGCTGTTTGCGTTAACTCGATTGATCCTGATAGTATCCTTATTAACAATGACCATAGTATCATCATTGCTAGTACTACAGTGGTAGTTATGGAAATAGTAGTAGTAGTAGTAGCAGTAGTAGTAGTAGTAGTAGTAGTAGTAGTAGTAGTAGTAGTAGTAGTAGTAATAGTAGCAGTAGCAGTAGCAGTAGCAGTAGCAGTAGCAGTAGCAGTGGTGGTAGTAGTCGTAGTCGTGGAAGTAGTGGTAGAAATCGTAGTAGTAGTAGTAGTAGCAGCAGCAGCAGCAGTAGTAGCAGTAGTAGTAGTAGTAGTAGCAGCAGCAGCAGCAGGATTAGTAGTAGTAGTGGTAGTAGTAGTAGTAGTAGTAGTAGTAGTAGTAGTAGTAGTAGTAGTAGTAGTAGTAGTGGTGATAGTAGTAGTAGGAGTAGTAGTAGTAGTAGTACGAGTAGTAGTAGTAGTAGTAGTAGTAGTAGTAGTAGAAGCAGTAGTAGTAGTAGCAGTAGTAGTAGTTCCCGTAGAAGCAGTAGCACGAGTAGTCTTAGTAATAGCCGTAGTACTAGTAGTAGTCGTCGTAATAGTAGTAGTAGTAGTAGTAGTAGTAGTAGTAGTAGTAGTAGTAGTAGTAGTAGTGGTCGTCGTAGTAGTCGTAGACGTAGTCGTAGTCGTAGCCGTAGTAGTATGAGCAATACTAAAAAAGTAGCTGTAGTAGTAGTAGTAATGATAGTAGTAGTAGTAGTAATAGTAGTAGTAGTAGTAATAGTAGTAGTAGTAATAGTAGTAGTAGTAGTAGTAGTAGTAGTAGTAGTAGTAGTGGTGGTAATTTGAAGGTTATCATTAGTCTCGGCATTGTTCTTCCCATTCTTAGTAGCACGAGTGTTCTTATCAGTGTTATTCGTATTAGTCTTCCTCCTCCTCCTCCTCGTCCTCCTCCTCCTCCTCTTCCTTCTACCCCTCCTGTTCCCCATACTGCTCCTCCTACTCCTCTACTTGATCCTCCTCCTCCTCATTGCCCTCGACGTCCTCCTCGTCCTCTTGTGTGAAGTATTCTTCATATTATGCTTATGAGTCATTATATGATCATTATTAGTATACAGATTCGCATGCCAATGTGAATCAAATGTTGCTGCTATGACCAATTGCATTAGTATGGTGCTTCTTTTTCCCCTCCTCCTCCTCCTCCACATCCTCCTCCACCGTTTCTCATTATTGATAACTCCTCCCTGCCACACCCACAGACGTGTTGGCAGGGCGGTCCCGGCGATTCGTTTGAGACTTTCTCAAAGCTTGGGAGTTGCAACAGTTGCAGGGATTCAGGGCGGGTCACTCTCAAAATGAGACTCACGCCCTGGCTCCGGCGCACTCGTCTCAAAAGCTTGCAGCACTTGCTGATAAGGATGGATGGGGTAGCTTTAAAATGTTTTAAACAAGGGGATCTCGACTTAGCGCCGCGCTTTGACAAGCTGGCAACAGTTCAAAGGAATAGAGGCGCCTAATTTTCAAAATGCGGCTATCGAATAGGAGATCATCGAATCCACTACCTGAAGCGCGAACATGTGTGACGGCTGAACGAATTGATGGCGGCGCTTGTTCGAAAAAGGCTCCCACTTAACACGTCCCTGAATGTCATGACCATGTGACCACGTGTGTTCACGTGGGCAACAGTTACATGGATGGGAGCGGCTCATGTTCAAAAGGGAGCTCTCGCTGGACACTCCGTTGCAGACAGGTTCGCGTTCCGCTTAACTTACTATACAGGTGCTAAGAAGTTCCTGTTCGACATGGGGTCCTGGTCTGAATGGCACACACCATCGGGTGAAAGTCTTTCAAGGTAGCCGTTCTCGCAGTGAGAAAATATGCAAGGAATTTTGAGTAGAGGACCTCCTACGCCTCGACATCCTTTTCTTCCTCCTCCTCCTCCTCCTCCTCCTCCTCCTCCTCCTCCTCCACCCCATCGACTATCTCCAGGGCCGCCCCCCCCGAACCCGCGCCTAGGGTCTAGACGCGCGGGGCTATAGCCTGATCAAATCGGGCCGCGAGCCGAGAGGAGGCTGCGAGGAGCTCAGTGCGCAGGGCTCTCGCGCGCGCGCTCGCGCCCGTGCGCGCCAGCAGGGAATCGAGGAGGAGGAGGAGGAGGAGGAGGAGGAGGAGGAGGAGTAGGATGAGGACAAACAAGAAAAGGAGGAAGAAAAGGAGGAAAAGGAGGAGAAGGAAAAGAAGGAAGAAGAGGAGACTCCCCCAGTCTCCGCCCCCCTCGCCCCTCGTCTCCCTCCCCCCTCCCCCCGCCCTGAGCACTCCGACGACGACCGAGGCCCCCGACCACCCGCCGTCTGTTCGCAGCGGCCCTCCCCCGCGGAAGGCGCCCGGCCCCTGAGGAGCCCGGAAAAAAAAGCACCTCCGGAGTGGAAGAAGCAGCCCTGCGGCGTGGAGGCCGGCCGGCCCTCCTCTGCTGGAGGTTCTCGATCCTCTGGGGAGTTCGGCCCGTGGCCCCCCTCGCCCCCCAGAAACGAGGGGGACAGCTTCACGACACAGCATCTCTGTGAAGCGATCACGGGCGCACTGCTACAAGAACATCTCTTGAGGTGGTGGCCTGTCAGCCACCGCGTCCATCAAACCACGAAGAGACCCAAAGAGCCGAAGGACAGGAAGAACAGGAAGAGAGGACAGATAGGGGAAACGATAGGGGGGACTCGCTCGGAGGGGGAAGCGTCGACCTGGAACCGGCGATACATCGCCGACGGATCGGTGATTGGCCCCCGATGGCGATCCAGAAAGTTCCGGGACCCTCTCGGCGACGGATGGGCGATTGGAGATCGATGCATCCCCCCCTTAGCCTGTTCCCCCCTTAACGTTGCCCCCTGGTTCTCGGATCATAGCTCGGCTCACCGGCGGCCGCTCGGGACGGTTCTGGCACCCTCGGAACATCCTCGACGAGGCGCAGCTGATGGAAACCACCCTGGGATCGAAACCTCCCGAAGAATGTTGTTGAAGACTTCCGAAAATTCAGGAAAACTTGCAATAAATCCCCGCCTGAGCCTATACCCTCCCTAACGTTGCATCTTGCCGCCCCTCAGAGAGCGTTGTAAGGCTTCGGGTTGCGCACAGACAGCACCCCCACGTAGTCCCAGCAGGCCTCAACCTAGTCCCAGCTAGCCTCGACAGGCCCCCGAGTAGCCCCAGCTGGCCGCAACAGGGCCCCCCTAGAAGTCTGTGGCGGTCTCAGCACCCTGGCGCCACCTGCGGCGGCGCCCCAGGATTGGGGTGTTGAGACCGCCGCGGGCTATTCGGAAAGCCTGCTGAGGCCAGCTGGGGCTGCTCGGGGGGCCTGCTGAGGCCAGCTGGGGCAACTCGGAGGGCCTGCTGAGGCCAGCTGGGACTATAACCGGACCTAGGAGGAACACCCTTCAAGAACACGAGACCCTCCGCCGGCCAAAACACACAGAGCATCCGAGGGCACAAGAACATCCAACGAACACGAAGAACGCTGGGGCACCCTCCCCGAACCGACCTCGACCTTATGCCTCGGTCCGACCGTGCATGTGGGGGGGCCGCCTGCACGCAACCCGAAGCCTCGCCGAGCGAGAGCGGGACGCGTCTATCTCTCGGGGCGCACGCGGCCTCTGGGATGGACAAAAAACACTCGCGGGCGCCGGCGGGCGACGGCGCCCCGCGGCCGGCGCGCAGCCCCGCGGCCCTCGCCGGCCGATCACCGCTCCCCGAAGAAGAAGTACGGCAGGAAGTTCGCCACGTACTCGTCGAACTCGTCCTGTCGGCTGCGCTTTCGGGGCTCGGGGTTCGAGGCTGTCGGGTGTCTTCGTGGGTACTCGGCGGTTTGCCCACCTCGGGGTGCGGTCCAGCGGCTGCACCTCGCCGACAGCCTTCCTGGGGTGCCCACATCGTCACGAAAGGCCACTGCTCGGACCGAGCTGTGACCAAAAACCACCAGGCGTCCGAGACGGGGCCTTCTGGGAAGCCGGTGGGGCTTCTTAGAAGCCCTCTGGCCTTCTAAAGCTATCTGTGGCTTCCAGGAAGGCTCAAACAGCCTCTCGGAAGGCTGGAGGCCTTCGGGGCCTTCTGGCAAGGAAGGCCCGCCCCCTCTACCTCTCCCCCTGGGCGCGCCGCCGATCCTGGGGTGGGGGGGGGCGCAGGCGGAGGAGAGTTGGAGTGGTCGCACGGCGGCAGGCGCGTTGATATCCTCGGGGTAGGGCCTTGTCCGGGCCGTTCCGCTCCCGAGCGGTTCTCCGCGTAGCGCAGGTGGGGCCGCCGCTGGGGTAGCATGTATGCCCCGGCGAGGACGCCTCCTCTCGCATCCGAGTGCCCTGCGGCTGCGCGCGCGCGTGGCCCCCTGTCCGCGCCATTGTCTTCTGGCGTTTGCCTCCTCTGGCCGCGAGGATGCTGCGCATCTCGCTGTCGAGCAGAAAAAGGCTGGTTCGGACCCGTCGAGAGAGGAGCGCGGCAGGTGCTGCCCGCACTCTGCACCACACCTGCAGCACTGCCCTGGGTGTCCCGCACTCGGAGGCGCAACGGGGTCCGAAAACTTAGCTGGCCCTTCCTTTTCCGATGGGTACTTCTGCTCCGTGGCCCGCCTCCAGCGGGATTCAGGAGGAGGAGTAGGGATGTCCTGGATCAGAGGACGAGGGTTAGGTCGGGCGTGTCCACCTACAGGCATGCGGATTTTGGACGAAAAATTCAAAGTACTCAAAAAAACAACAATATACAACAATAGCCCAACAAGAATCGTCACCATAGTACTTTTGCACCAGTTTTGAGCTTTCCTCCTTAAGACGAAGGGGAGGACGCAGGAAGTTCGCCACGCGCTCAACCCCGGCTGCACGCCACAGCAGCCTGAGGCCAGGGGGGCGCTCTGGAGCTGCGGGCGAGGAGGCTGCAAGAAGTTCCCCGCGCGCTCGTCGGACCCGTCTTTATATTGATCGTGTTGAAGTACAACCATCACACTACCTGCTCATGTAAGTACATGTAGATTGCTACTTGATGCCCCTGTTGCTGCATTATCCTTTGATTGTACAAAGCAAAAGGGGGCGCCGCACGCGAGCGCGCGCCACGAACTCGGGGCCCACGCCGAGCTGCGCCCCTCGAGGGGCCCGCGCCGCGCGCCGCGAGGGCGTGCTCGCCAGGCCTTCGGGGCCCCCCCGGGCGAGCCGCGCCGTGCCTCGCGCGCGCGGCCCTCGCGGAGGGCCCCGCGCTACCCGCGCCCTCGAGGAGCCCCGCGCCCTCGAGGCGCCCACGCGGCGCCGCCGCGGCGGCGCGCACCAGAGTGGGAGCAGCAATCACGAACAGCTGATGGGCCTGTTTGGGAAGGAGGTGGGGGAAGGAGGAGGAGGAGGAGGAGGAGGAGGAGGAGGAGGAGGAGGTCCCTCCTTCCCTGCAACTTATGGTGGTGGTGGTGGAAGACAGGCCCATCAACAGCGCAACAATGGAATCGGAGTACTTTTTTCCTCGACTCGCCGACGCAGTCGTGATCAGTCTCGCTCCGACGAGGCCTGCAAGAGGTGCTCCAGACTGGGGCTTCCGGTGCTAAAGCACAACAAAAACTGGCCGGGAGGGAGCCCTGGAGAGGTCCCCGGGGACCAGGGGTCCACTTCCGAGAGGAGCTCTGGCCTCGGGGGGGAGGCGGCGGGCGTCTCTGGAAGTCCCGCAGAGGCGAGGGCGTGGCGCCGATCCCGGCATACGCGGCTAGTCGCATGTGCCCATGCCCGTCGAGGCAAGGCGAGCGAGGCCATTGCCTCTCTAACCTTGCCAAAAGCACACTCACGTGAGATCCAACGCGGGTTGTGTCGCTGGAAGCCCTCGGAGGCTGCTGAGAACGCTTCTTAGACCCCGAGCGGACTCGACCGCGCGCCAGGACACGCCGCTGCTCGATAGCAGATCCTCTAGAGGGCAGGCGGCCACTTGCGAACTGACTTGCAAGCCAGGCGGGCCCGCAACATCCCAGCCAGGCCCGCAATATCCAAGCAGCCCCCGAACATCCCATCGAGGCTCCAGGACCAGCCAGGCGCGCCGCATCGCCATCGAAAGCTTGGTCTGGCCACGGAAAACACTTTGCACGCTCTGGCAGCAAACTCTTGAAAGTGTGCCACCACGCCCTGCGGGTTAGTGAAGCGTCAGGTAGGTGCGTGGTTGTCTGATATGGTGTCTGCAGCTCTTCAAGGGCCCACCCTTTGTCGCGGGCCTGAATATCAAAGCAACATCACAGTATTGCAGCCCGTCCCCTTCGGCCTCCTGACGGCAGAGACCGTTCCAAAAAGGCGGCAAAGTGTCCCAGAACGAGACCAGGACTCCTCAAAGGCTTCAAGATGCTCCCAAGAGGCCTCAAGAAGCCCCAAGAAGTCCCCAAGAGGCGCCTAAGGATGCTGCCACGCGAGCCCCCAGGCTTCAAATCACAAACGAAAACAGTGAAAATTGCAATTACGTTGCTTCCAATGCTTCTCCAGCTTCAGATCGATACGAGAAAGCTTCAGGGAGCATCCCCAAGGAGCGCCCAAGACGGCCAAAGACGGCCCCAAGAGCGCCTCAACACGGTCCCCAGACGGCCCGAAAATCGCAAGACAGCCGTAGAATAATCCAACATGGTCCAAAGACCCCCAAAATATGCGTGGACGTCCCAAAAACGGTTCGACCGAGCCTCTTACGGAAAGCTCAGTAGAACATTCCCCCAGAGGCCCCCAAGAGGCCCCGAAGAAGCCCCCAAGCACCCTCCAAGACGCAGAAAAAGCTGGCCGAAGCTGCGGACGAAGAGATTGGAATACCCGCGCCAGATCAGACGGGACACCGAACCAACACAAGTCGTAAACTCGACCTCCTTCCCGCTGTGTTGCTGCGCTGCTGTGCGACGAGAACCTGCCGCGGGCAGCTGGATAGCCACCACTCGGCCGCACGCACACAGTAGAGCGTCATCAGTCCCTCAATGATCCTCGACATTGAACACTGTCCGCCACCGTGCCTCTGGGCACGGAGCGGGCGTATCCTCAGGTCTTTCCCGAATCCTCTAAATCCTCGATCATGGAAGTTCTTCAAGGGCCCGGGCATCCCTGATAATTCTGATGCCACAACCCAGGCAAGGTGGCGGGAGGGGCCGACGGCCAGTAGATCCGCCGCCACCTGTTGATTCATCACAGGGGTGCCTGGCGTGCTGAATCCTCTAGGTTTTGGTTTTGGCTCTTTTTCCCAAAGAACTCCCCCTGGGGCTTCGGCCCGTCCCGCCAGCCACCCGGAAGGCGCAGAATTCCCCAATTTCCTGCCCAAACAACGGCCGTTTCGCTCGGGACATCCTCAAAAAATCGCGAAGATGGCCCAAGATGGCCTCGAAGTCCGCCCAAGATGGTCCAAGACAGCCTCCAAGACGGCCCAAGAGAGTCCAAGACGGCCCAAGACGGCCCAAGAGGCCCCCCAGAGGCCTCCCAGACGGCCCAAGAGGCCTCCAAGAGGTCCTCTAGGAGGGCCCAAATCATTGATTTTCCTTTTTGGTTTTTGAAGGATTTGGGAATTTGTTTCTTCTCGGCATTCCGACGGCTCAAGACGGCCCACGAGGCCCCCAAGACCGCCCAAGAGGCCCCCAAGAGGGCCCCATGACGGCCCAAGTGGCCTCCAAGATGGCCCCAAGAGGGCCCCAAGACGGCCCAAGAGGCCTCCAACACGCCCAAGATGGCCTCCAAGATGCCCAAGATGGCCTCCAAGACGGCCCCGAAGCGCCCCAAGAGGGTCCCCCGTTGGCCCAGAAAGGCCCCCAAGACGGCTCCCGACGGCGTCAGACGTGCCAGGAACCCACCAAGATGGCCGAAGTTGGCTCGAAGCTGGCCCAAGACGGCCCAAGAGGCCCCCAAGAGGGCCTCCAGGAAGGCCAGAAGAGACCAACAACACTGATTTTCGGTTGTTGACGAATTTTGACATTTCCTTCTTTTCGGCCTTCCGACGGCCCGAGACGGCCCAAGAGCCCCCAAAGATCGCCGACAGATCGCCCAAGAGGCCTCCAAGACGGCCAAGATGACCTTCAAGGTGCCCACGTGTTCCCCGAAGGCTTTCCAAACCGACTCGGGGAACACATGGTCCGATGGCTTGGCAGGTCTGGCCTCAACGTTCGGCCACATAGGCGCTTCCAGAAAGGCAGGGTGCGGCGGTGATTCGCCGTAGGCGTCTTCGATCCGCCGCCGCCTGTCGACTCATCGCAGGGGTGCCTGGAGTGCTGAATCCTCTCGGCTTTGGTTTTGGTTCTTTTTCCAAAAGAACTCCCTCTGGGCCTCCGGCGCGTCCCGCCGGGGTCCCGGAAAGATTGCCCAGACCCGGCCCAGACGGCTCCAGACGGCCCAAGACGGCCCAAGATGGCTTCCAAGACGGCTCAGCTGGTCCCAAGATACCTCCAAGACCGCCCCAGACGCACCCAAGACGGCCTCTGATGGCCTCAAGATGGCCCAAGACGGCCCAAGATGCCCCCAAGAGGCCTCCAAGACAGCCCAAGAGGCCTCCATGAGGTCCTCCAGAAGGACCCGAAGAGGCCAAAATCATTGATTTTTCTTTTTGGTTTTTGAAGGACTTTGGCATTTGCCTCTTTTCGGCCTTCCGACGGCTCAAGACGACCCAAGAGGCCCCCACGTCGCCACAAGATCGCCCACGAGGCCTCCAAGATGGCCCCGTGACGGCCCAAGAGGCCCCCAGGACGGCCCCAAGAGGGCACAAGACGGCCCAAGAGACGCCCAAGATGGCCTCCAAGACGGCTAAGATGGCCTCAAAATGACTCCAACACGGCCCAAATGCACCCAACACGGCCTAAGATGGCCTCCAGATGGCCCCATGACGGCCCAAGAGGCCCCCAAGACGACCCCAAGAGGACCCAAGACGGCCCAAGAGGCCCCCGAGTGCCAACGAGATGAAGATTGGCCAGTCGTATTCTCCTTCCGCATGTAGGCCCCGCGGAATCGAACAATATAGATGAGGTCGAAGACCTCGCACAATCAGCTGATGAAATCAGGAAATCGACGCAAGGACAAACATCTGATAACGTGTTATCACTGATAGCTCAAAAGGGGACCCCCTGAAATCATTGAGAAGGAGCCACAACATCTATCATGCTGTCTCTTCCCTCAAACTGCTTATCTACTGCGCTTCTAGCTGCACAGATACTGGCAAAACAGACACATCTTCACACAGAGTATGAAAATTCCAGCTGGGAAATTGAAGATCAGCACGTCACACAAAAAGGCACCGCCGCCCCCATCACAATCCATTCAAAAAGGACCAAAGACAACCGTTCACAAAGAAATTCGCAAACACGCCAGCTTAGAAACGAAACTCACTAGGTTTCGCCTCGCAGTGAAAGAGGATCCTCGTGACCAAATCTGCCTTGATTCCTGACACGGTTAAACGCATCTCGCGAAGCTTAGCCTGCAAATCACATACTCGCATACTCTCGAGTCTCCGACGTGCATCCGATCGGTCGTCCTCTATCATCGGACGGTGTCTGTCGATCGTCTGCACTGCCACGTGTGGTATAAACGAAGATGGAACAATCGCAGTCGGCAAAGCACTATCAGCTTTCGCCTCTAAAACTGACGCAGGATCAACTGTCTTTTGCAAATACTGCCGCATACAGACACATAAAACAATCATCCAAATAATTCCGAGCAGAAAAACCTGTAATAAACGCCCCGGCTCGTGCAAGCACAAACCTCGACCAATCGTCACAGGGTCGAGCCAAAGACGTCAAAATCTGGCAAACTGCTCGCTCCGACGCGGCTGTCACCGCAGTTGCTGGCTAAACTGATTGCTAATACTCCTGCAACAAGCATGGCACGCGACGAGCGTGTCACAGATGTGCCCACTGCACTGCTCACTTCAGAATGGCACGCAAACTCATGTACATCAATCCTCGCAATCTCGTCGTCAGCGATGTAGTCCTTCGGTTTGGCGTAGCACGCATTCATCCCGTCGGCGTCCTCTTGTAATTCCACTCGCTGCGCACGCTGCGTTTCCTCCAGGGGGTCTGTCAACTTCCGATTCCTGAGTGAAGGTGCTCGGGGGTCCGGCCCGAACGTCCAGGAGCTCTCATTAAAGATTCGGTCTTGGTAGGGCGCGCCCATCTTCTCGGTAAGTCCGTCGGCAAATTGCTGTTCATATCGAACCCATGCGATACCTCCACGCAGGCATTCCCGCCTGATGATGGCTGCCTCCAAACAAAAAGAAGCCTGCGATCTGATAGGTGGACTCGCTCCTTCACGAAACAATCCCACAGCGAACGGCAATATGTAGCCAAAATTCTTTTCCACTCCTCAGCTGCTCGACGATACTCATGTCCAAGCCTACTAGCTGAAAAAAATATCTGCACACACTGCACGTGTCCAAAAGCACACACCTTGAGCTTCAGAACAGCGTTGAGCCCCGGCAGAAAGAACGCTCCGCACTGCACGTCCAATGCGTCCGCTCGACCACGCCATGAACATACATGGGTGCAACTTCGCGTTGTCATCCATCATGTTGCCATCTCCCACCATGATATACAAAGAAAACCACGTTGGCTCTCATGGTTTGGCATATCGTCGAAGGATGCGTCGCGTGAGGCGATAATAACAGATTTGTTTCAATCAAATTCTCCACCGAAAACCATATGAGTCTTCCCCTCACGGCGGACAGATCTCACCAAACTATTCATATCCTTCATGTCCTGTACTGTCGGCTTCGACATGTGGCCAGCAAGCCGCGATGCCTCGAATCTGCATCGATGAAGCAGCAGTCGCACCACCCATTGAATTTGTCCTTTCATGCCACGAAGCGCTCGGTGTTCAGCCGCTGTGAGTAGCTCCTTCTCCTGATTAGCCCTTTCGCGGGACATTCGGTAGTCCGTCATCGTATCGATGTAGTTGCCCATGTCGATGGTGATAGCATAGCTCTTGTCCTGCTGGAAGCGTCGCCCAGTAAACGCAGCTACTCCTGATGCGTTCTGTAGATCATGCCAGTCTCCAAACTCCACCTGGTTCCCCAACTGCAGGACCACGTGATCACAGAACTCCCTGGTCTTCCCCATGTTGAAAGCCATGAGCATGTCATCGACGCGTAGACATAATAGTCCAACCAATTTCTTGAACTTGAAGGCGCAGTCTCAAACTGCAGATGCTCGAAGCTGATGTCTCGCAGAATCTGGACAATCCTCTCGTACCAGGCCCTTGCCGCGTCGCCGGTGCAATAGATGTTCTTGCTGAGCTTGAGTAGGCCTCCTTCTTCGATTCCAGGCATGCTCACGCCCTGCAAGTTCCGGGGCATCTTGAAATAAAGCCCCCTCTCAATCTTGACCCCTGCAGAAAAGCTTCAGTCGCATCGCCAGTATAACATGAACACCGCTCGCACGCGGCAATGCTGCATAAAAGGTTCTGCATGAAGGGTGAGCATGTCGGCGAAACTCTTCGCGGCTTCTCATCATACTTCCCCTGGAAACCTCTGCCCACAATTCGACATTCGGGCTGGAAGTTAGCGTCGTTATCACGGCCCTTGTTCGCCCATGCAGCTCGGCTCTCGATCTGCATCGACTCATCGATCTTCTTGATCATCGCCGGTAAAATCACTGTCACAGCGTCGCACTTGGTCTAAGTACCCCACTCTTTGACGAGTGCGTTGAGACACTTCTCGGCACGTCCCCGGGCACATCCGTCACCACTATTGAGTAGCTCCCTTATGTCCAGCTCGCCCTTCAATATTCGGTCAGCTCGTTCAGCGCCGAAAGCTTCGCGCATGACCGCGTTGGTGGCATAGGCGGTGTGGAATCTCTCGCTGTTCTCGGTGACCGTGGCGTTGCGACCAATGTGCGTTCGCCCTCCATGCACAGTCTGGGATGCTGGCGTCTTCCTTTTAAGTCTCGATCGTCCAGCACGATCTGCCTCCCCTTGTTCACGATTTCGCTTGTTGGCGAGTCCGTTGTCGTTTTCGTGCGTCTTGTTCTTCTGGTACTGCACGAGGCCGAGGTCCGTCGTCGCTCGATCCAGACGGCGCGCTGGGTCTTGTCGCTGATGTTGGAGGTGGTGCCAGATTGTCCGGTCAAGATGATTCAGGTGGTCCTTGAGGTTCAGCACCTTCGGGGAATCGGTCTTGTCAGACAACATTTGAATTCTGCCCTTGGCAAATCGGAAGATCACAGTTAGTCCGATACGTATACTCCACCACAGCATCCGCCATATCCATACCACGCACCAGAGAAAACTCAAAGGGCACCTTCTAGCCTGTTACTAGAAATATCTCCAAGCAGGGCCTTCGGGTCGCAGTTGAAGATACGTCGCCAGAGAGGCCTCTCTCGAGGAATGACATCTTCCCCCGGCAATGGTGCCATGAAAATCTTGAAATTCTTGTCGCCAAAACTGCGTCATATGGAACACGGGACTGTGCTCCAATGAACATCTCCCACGTGCTTGGTATACTCCATGATCCTTCTGGCCACTCAGCTTGTACACGACGTCGTTGTGTAGGCGGCTGGTCATCTGCATCATCAGGTTCTTCATCTGGCGCCCCCTCCATACTCGGAGGATCGCGTTCAGGTTGGCCAGGGTCTGCTGGTGGTTGGGACTGAGGTTCCTGTGGAGGCTGTGGTTGTCGCCCCGGCGGCACAGGCTCTCGCAACGGTGCAAACGTCGCGTTCCGAAGATCAACGAAACCGCGCTGACCATGAGGAACTCCCTGCCACTCACGCGGATCTTCAGGAATACGAAGCTCAATCTCATTGACCGTCGATATCCTCAAGATATTCGGTCCAGCCAAAATCGGGACACCATTGTAAATCAACCGATATCCAAACTGATCCTTGCCGATCACTCGAGCTGGCCCTTGCCACTTCCGACGTAGGTCGCGTTTGCCTCCACCTGTGCGCCAATAGTGAACCCACTCACCTCGCTCGAAAGGTCCAGGCCGAGGTCGCGTCTTCGAGAGTACAGCTCGTCGTAGGGCCAAACTGTTAGCTGACTGATGGAAGGCAATCTCGCAAGCTCCCTGCAGTCGCAATCTGCGCCACATGAGCGATCCTTGGGTAACTTGCCCAGCAACCACGGGATCGGCGTTGATATTTCCTAGAGATGTCGGTAGTGAGGGGTTCTCGCCAAGTACCCACTGCGCCGGGCTGAATCCTTTGTTGTTGGCGAGTCGGTTCATAGTCTGAGCAATCTGGCACCGGGCAACTCGGGCACTCTCGTCATCTCTGACCTCCAGCTCGCGAACAACCTTAGTGGCCATCTCCTTGAAGAAAGGGATCTCGCGTTCAACCTTCCCACGTTGGCGATGCTCTTCAGGGGCAACTGGAAAACATGGCACTCCAAGATCCTGGCACAGAGTCTCGCAATCTAGGCGAAAAACTGCGCCCTGGCCAATATGCATCCTCCCCGGGATGAGCAGATTGCGTTGCCAGCCCTCCGTGAAAGCGATCTTCGCATGTGATGACGTTGGACTTGGCTTTGAACCTCCACCGCTGATCATCCTCTGAAGTGCTGCGAAGTCAGTAGCAAGGTCAAGCATAACCAGGAAAGCATGCACATTCCCACCCAAGTCTGGCACATACGCAAAATCCATGCCCAAACACTGATTGAATCGCGTCCACTTCGGGAAGCTTGCAATCGGATGCGCTGGCGGTCGCAGTTGAAAATCACATAGCGAACACTTGAAAAGCTTGGCCGCTGAGATCGCTGCTGGCGACCCTCCACCTATTCGAATGCGTCGGGCAAGCTTTTCACCGCGTAGAGCATGGGAAACTGAAAATGCAACTTCTTGATCGCTGCCTTGAGTACTGCAGGTACTCGATGCCAATCGGCATCTGTCTCCGCATCCGCGCCCATGCTGATTCCTGACCTCAATGTGAAACCTCAGCGGGGTATGTGTCAACGGCGCTGGGAACTCCCAGGATAGGCTCGCCTCCCAGCAACTTCCCGAACTCATGTTGTTGCTTAATACATTCTAGAATTCGCTCAGCCATGTCTGTTGTCCACATTGAAAATTCACGTGACTTGCCACCACGTCCTTGAAATTGTCCGTGTCCGTGACCTCGTGAACACCGAACTTTCAGTGCACATGCCAGCGCCACCGCTGACGTCACAAATCTCGCTGGTTGTGGAAGTATTTGCCCACGATCATCTCGCAAATCAAAAGCACACTGACCACACCGAACCCGAATCAATCCAGGCGGCAGCTCATCCTTGATGAGGTTCCACACTTGCGAGCACAGAGGGCCCCCCAGTAGCACATGACGCCCGCGCTCCATTCGACGCCTGACAATTGCGAGCGCATACTGAACACGCGCGAATGCCATGGTTCGGCGTCGCCGTCTCTCCCTCGGCGGAAAGAAGTTGTTGATTGCTGACCACGCGTCACAAGGAAACGGCACGATCGTGACGCATGGGTCTTCAGAGTCAAGTTCCCTCATCGTCTCGGCCTGCACACTGGGCAGTAGTAGATCATCGCCGGTAGTGGGTAGATCCTTGAATCATCCAGTTCTCACACCAAACTTTGTCGCCAGACGAGCAACAGCACACTGCCCGCCGCGGACCTCGTCGTCCACCGCCCCAGGAATATGCAGACGATGTCGATCAACACGCAGCACCCTCCACGCAGCTGTCATCTCTTGCGCGTGGTCGGCCATCCACGCATCCACTTGTCTATTCCGGGACTTCGTCATGATGCCGATGTCTGCCTGCATGATATTGCTGCTCTGCGTCTGCCTTGATTCGTCCTCTTCTGCTGCCCAGACGTTCAGCGTCTCCGCACTGATGGCCGGCGCTTTCCGATGCGTCGGCGTCTTCGGGAAGTCCGCGACATTGACCATCAGGTGAGGCATCTTAGAACGCGTGATCTTCTGGCGCGTCTGAAATCGCTCTGCAGATTACCTTATTGTTTTCCCAACCATCCTGTGGTGTTGGGTCCTCGTTTTGAAGAGACGGCGCCCCGCGTCTCCTCTCCCTCCTTCCTTCCTGCCTTCCTTCCTCCCGCTGCCCTCTCCCTCCCTCCTCCCTCCTCCCACTATCACGGCACACCCCTCACACGCTTCGTGGCCCCATAGGGAGCTCCACCGAAGGCCCCAGCGGCTGCGTTCGCACGGCGGCGCCGCGCCCATTTCGGCACACCCCTCACACGTTTCGTGGCCCCATAGGGAGCTCCACCGAAGGCCCCAGCGGCTGCGTTCGCATGGCGGCGCCGCACCCATTTCGGCACACCCCCCACGCGTTTCGTGGCCCCATAAGGAGCTCCACCGAAGGCCCCAGTGGCTGCGTTGGCACGGCGGCGCCGCACCCATTTCGGCACACCCCTCACACGCTTCGTGCCCCCATAGGGAGCTCCACCGAAGGCACCAGTGGCTGCGTTGGCATGGCGGCGCCGCACCCATTTCGGCACACCCCTTCACACGCTTCGTGGCCCCATAGGGAGCTCCACCGAAGGCCCCAGCGGCTGCGCTCGCATGGCGGCGCCGCACCCATTTCGGCACACCCCTCACACGTTTCGTGGCCCCATAGGGAGCTCCACCGAAGACCCCAGCTGCGTTCGCATGGCGGCGCCGCACCCATTTCGGCACACCCCTCACACGTTTCGTGGCCCCATAGGGAGCTCCACCGAAGGCCCCAGTGGCTGCGTTCGCATGGCGGCGCCGCACCCATGTCGGCACACCCCTCGCACGCTTCGCGGCCCCATAGGGAGCTCCACCGAAGGCCCCAGCGGCTGCGTTCGCACGGCGGCGCCGCACCCATTTCGGCACACCCCTCACACGCTTCGTGGCTCCATAGGGAGCTCCACCGAAGGCCCCAGTGGCTGCGTTCGCATGGCGGCGCCGCACCCATGTCGGCACACCCCTCACACGTTTCGTGGCCCCATAGGGAGCTCCACCGAAGGCCCCAGCGGCAGCTTCTCGCACGCGTCCGTCCGCCGTCGGATAAAGTCCCTCATCGGCTCTCCCGGCTTCCGGTGTCCACGCCGAAAGTAATCTGCAAACGCCTTATGATTCTGCAACGGGGCCACTTTCTCCACATGTGAGCGCACACACCTGATGAAGACGTCGAGTCCTTGGCCAGCAACGGCTTCTTTCTCCGCCGGAGCGTTCCCTCTTTGAAACTGCTCGGCCAGTGCCTCGACGCTGATCTTCTCGTCCTTGTAGCACAGCGCCCACGCTCGCCCGCTGAGGCCACTCTTGACTTTGGCAATGAAACCCTTCTTCTTGTCTAGATTCTCCATGCCCAAGAATCCTAAGCGTACTCTCTCATCCCATTATTTCGCTGCTGTTGCATCTCCATCAAAGCAAGGAACGCCGTCTTTATCCAACCATACGTGTGACCTTGGATCTCGATTGTGAGCCATCGTGAAATGTGAAATCTGAACTGCTCTCAACGAAATCTGCACTGCTCTCGAGGAAGTCTAAACTGTTCTCGAGGAAATCTGAACTGCTCTCGAGGACATCGCACTGCTGCGTAGACTCGAAATCAGGCAACTCGTAGTCGTCACGCACACGATCACAAGATACACTCTAACCCCAACAGTAGTACTTGCCTGTCCGCAAAGACCAGGTCTTAGAAACAACAGAAATAGACGAAAAAAATCAGCATAGGCCGTCCTTCGTTGACTTCTCCGCTACCAGTGTCAATGATATGGAGAATGACCAGTCGTATTCTCCTTCCACACGTAAGCTCCGCAGAATCGAGCAATATGAGGTCGAAGACCTCGCCCAATCAGCTGATGAAATCAAGGAATCGCCGCAAGGACAAACATCTGGTGACGTGTTATCGCAAAGAGCTCAACAAGGGATCCCCTGAAATCATTGAAAAAATGGCCCCAACATCTATCATGTTGCCTCTTCTCTCCAACCGCTTTCTACTGAGTTTCTAGCTGCACAGATACGGGAGAAAAAACACACCCATGTTCACACAAGAGGCCTCCAAGACGGCCCAAGAGGCCTCCAAGAGGTCCTCCAGAAGGGCCCGAAGAGGCCAAAATCATTGATGTTGCTTAGGTTGTTGAAGGACTTTTGCATTTGCTTGCTCTGACGTCTTTTCAGTGGTGAACTCTGATACCATATGGTCGCGACCAGGTTATCGAGTCGTGCAAACGGCGAAACCACCCTGCACGAGAGGAAGGAGTGAAGAAGGATAAAAAGGGGTCGTGCACTATATAGGGCAGGTCCAGGGTGGCTGAGGGTGGGAAAGCTTGAGCCCCAGCAGCGATATGGGGGCTGCTGGAGGGCTGCAACATATAAAGAACCTCAAAGCAATCACGCGCAACGCACACCCATGCTCTGACGTCTTTTCAATGGTGAACTCTGATACCATATGGTCGCGACCAGGTTATCGAGTCGTGCAAACGGCGAAACCACTCCAACATATTCGCAAAGCCGAAGTTCTCAGCGTAGCGGTACAGACCATTCACTGGCGTCGGGGAAGGCGTCAACCTCTGCATGTGAAAAATACTCTGCCACACACGGATCACCTTTTCACAGGTCGAGCAAGACAGTGCACAGCCACCGAGCGAAGCGAGAAGTGTACGCAGCGGCCTCTAAGACGACATGCTTATGGCCAGGCCTGAAGGAACAGTATCCGCGTTTGCCTCGGCATCGTACGGCCCCCGGGTAGGCAGGGGCGAAGTCCCCTGCCTCCGTGACAGAACCCAGGGCCAGCTTGGTCGCCTTTCGCCACCTGGATCCGAAGGCGCACTGGTGCAAATCCAGAGTACGGCTACCGCTCAAAACATACTTCATGATATCTTGGCATCGCCACATGTAAGAGGTCTGGGGGCTCTCCAACGCGAACGGGACGCCGAAGACATGGCACAACCGAACGATGTACACGGCCACACGCTTACAGATGTTACCTATGCTGACTGCGGTCTGGTCGGCTGGACGCAGGGATGGCAGACCCTCTGGATATTGCGCACTTCTGACAGGATACCTGTTACGAGCAAGAGAGAAAGAAGAACAGGGAGGTGCCAACATGACTGATCTGATGAGCCCGGCCATAAAGTGGGCGAGAATCGCATCTAGATTATTGGCACTGCACACGTCCTGGTCTTCCCCATTTCGCGAGTCTAAAGACACTGAATTGAAACCAAGTCGCTTGGCGAAGCCTCCAACCCCGCCTCCACCAGAGAAAAGATCCAGCAGATACGGTGCGGAAACAGCGGCCAGCTGCGAGCTCAGTGGAGCCCGCGACAGCCCTCTCGGCCGCCGAACGGCGGCACAAGCGCGGGGCGCCCCAGCAGCAATACCTCTTGCAGCAGGCTGGCCGCCGCAGCACAGTGTGCCTTGGAGGCGTCGCTCAGCTTCTCCCAGCTCTCGTTCAGTCGTCCTGACTTTTCGTATCTTTCCACCGAACTCATCGCATCTCATCGCCCTCTTTTCTGAACCTCTTCCAAGGAGCGTCGCCCCGTGGCCCGATCCAGCGATGCTCCGCTGTGACGGCCTTGGTACGGGACGACGTCGACTCCGATACTCGTGGCCGCTCTCCGGAAGAGGCACAAGAACTGCGGGTAGCTCAAATCCAGGACGGGCCGGGATGACTGGCGGTTCTTCAGAGCTTTGAAGATGTGACACATCCACGGGCACCGTCCTGAGTCGCAAGGGATGATATCGTCTGCTGACCCCACCTTGCTCCGAGCCACCCCAGCTTCTGGAAACAGCCATACGACCCAGTTCTGTACTGCATGCTCCGTCGGTGCCAGAAATGAGTCGCTCGTGAGGCTCAGCATCTTCCCCGGCCGAAGGTAGCACTCCACCATGATCAGCACCATTGCGCCTACCAGGCGCCCCCAAGCGGCAGAGCTCCACTGCCAGCGCCGCCCAGATCGGGAACACCAAGGGCTTCCGAGATCGAGATGGTGAAAGCTTCTTCCACCCAGTCAGGCAGCGCAAAGACCTCGGGAGATGTAAACCGCCCAGGCGGCCGAAGTCCGGGTGGAAGAACATCAGCCCAGCGAGGAGCTTCTAGCCCCGCCAGGCCTTGACGCCCTTCAAAAACTCTTCGTTCATATATTCGACCAGCTGGCCGTCCAGCTCCTTGAGCTCGGGCAGGGCAGTGAGGCAGCAGCGGGCCCAGACGCAGAATGCGAGCACGCACTGGCGGTAAGTCTCCAAGGTGCCTGCGCCCACCGACCTCTTCTCGAGGTAGCTGATGCCCAGCTTCACGTCGTCCTTGCCCGCCTCTGTGGTCTCCAGCACATCGATCGCCTTCCTGCTTCCCGCGCGTCTCCAGACGCCTGCGGGAGCGCGCGGCAGCCGGCGGCTCCTCGACGTCGCTGCTCTCGATGCTCTCGCTCTCCGCCACGACCTCGGCAGCCCCGTGGCCGGCGACGGCCTGGTCGGCCAGGTGTGGCCCGCTGGGGCTCAGCTACAAGCAAGCTTCCACTGAGCTCTGCAGCGGCGGTCGGGCGGCGCCCTCCAGCACCAGCCTCGCGGCCAGCCCGCGTCTCTGGTCCAGCGTGCGGGACCTCTGCGCTGGCGGCGGCCCTCCCGAATCCAGCCGGCGACCAGGGCTGCTCAGCGCCCGCGTGCGCCTGCGGCCTGACTCGAGCGGGACGGCTGGCGTCGGCACCGCAGTACGGCTCAGCGTCCGCCGCCGACTGCTCTCTGCCGCCACGGGCCTCCGCTGCGGAAGTATCGACAGGGTCCGCAGGAACCTGGGGTGACAACGAGTTTGAGCCAAGATGGGCAACAAGGGTCTTCTGTGCATCATAAGCAGGATCGAACCTTCGACTTCCCTCGTCGCCAGAATTGAACTCAGACGGAATCCAACGAACAACAAACTTGATATCTCTAGCAAGGCACAGGGCAGCGAAGCGGCGGACCTGAATTAGAAGCCGGAGATCCCTGGACCTGAACCTGCAAAAACATAACACGACAGCGAGATTATCTCCTAGCAAAAGGGCACGGCATTCTTTTACAGGCTGACAGTTAGCGGCACGAGCTGCAGCCTTCACCAACGCTCGTGCCTCAAGTCTAAGGATATCATCGGCCAAGGCCCAACGGTCGGCCATGACCGTGGCCCAATGCGAGTCATGCAGGAGCCAGCTGGGCACCTCGGGGAAGCTCGGGTCCAGCTCCCAGCGCTCGCTGGCCAGCACGCGCTGGAGCTCGGCGCCCAGCCGCTTCGGGGCCCCGGCCTCATCTCGGACGACCTCGCCGGTCTCGCTGTCCAAGAGGAAGCCAGCGCACTCGAAGGCATGCTGTCTCGCTAGCCCAGCTCCCAGCCGCCACCGCGCCAGCTCCGATACGCGGCCGATCTCTGCCACCGTCTCGATCCCGAAGCAGGCCTCCGCCACCCCGTAGCCGTACAGGCTGGCGTCGGAGGAGTAGACCACTGGCATCCACGGCCTGATCCAGCTCGACTCCAGCATCACCATGATGCCCAAATAACAAGTCAACTCCTCACGCACGGTGGGCCACAGCTCGGAGAAGGCATGGTAGCTTTGCGCCACAAAGGCGTAGACCGAGTGGAAGATGGACAGCACCTCGCGGCGAACCAGGGCCATGAAGGTCATGTGGCCCAGCACCATCTCCAGCTGCCAGCCGGCGACCTTGCGCTTCCTCAGCAAGCACCTCAACCCCTTCCGCACCATGGCGAACCTCTCGTCAGTAGGGCGGGTCGCTCGGTGCCTGCCGTCGAGATAGCAGCCCAAGGTGCGACCTCCCTCAGGCATCACCTCCACCTCGTGGAACTTCAGATGATCGCCATCGAAGTCGCGCTGGGCCTCCTGCAGCGCGCAGGTCACACGCGCTGCGTCGAACCCGAACACGCCTGCATTGTCGACGTACATGTAGTGGCCCAGTTCCGACCCCACGGTATCTCGTCCAAGGACAAGAGGCGGCCCGCGATCGCTCAAACGCAGGCTGCGCGCCAACGATGGCTGTCGGTCGAGCCTGCACTGGCTGGCGGCCTGGGCGAAGTACAGGGACCACGAGAAGCCCATTGGCAGGCTCTGGCTCATCGGCCAAACCTGCTCGCCGGCGTGCACAGGGCGCCCTTCGACCAGTGTCTCTCCAGTCAGTGCAGCATCCAGTGGCGGCCAGCAGAAGTAGTGCCTGATGTCGCCCTGCAGCTTCATCCCGTGGAAACAGTCGACAACGTCGCCCACGCCAAGCACCGCACAGAGCCCGGCAAAGTCGGAGTCCTCCATGACGGGCATTTCTACGCGGCCGAGCCCCTCGCCCGACAACAAGTCGACCCCGGGAGGAGGGCGGAACAAGGCGTTGCTCCGCCTGCAGTCGACGATGAGGCGAAGACGAGCCCCATCCTTCTTCTTCACAAAGAATAATCCAAGTACGCTCTTAGGCCTCTGGGTCAAAGTGACTAGGCCTATCGCAAGCGCTCGCCGCACGAACTTCCCATAGCTCCGCGGCCGCTGCAGCAGCAGAGGGTCGGTGTGACAACCAGGAAGCCCATCAAGTTCTCGTATTAGTGCTGCCCCCCGAGGCGGTAGCAGCATCCTGGAAGCAAACTCCTCGAGGTATTGCTCTGTCTGCGCGGGGAGCATGGTGGCCAAGAACGGCGCGTCGACGACACTGTCTGGCAAGCTCACCCGCGAGTACTCGTAGGAGTCCATGCTGGTCGAGCCAAGGGGGGCATACCCCGCCTTGCCCTTGAGAAGCCTGGCAAGGGCCTCCTCCTCACTGACGGCGCTGTCAACGTCTATCCACCGGCGAGCCGCCGAGAAAACGCGCTGCTGCACGTCCGCTCGCCTCGGTGGATGCCCCCACGCAAATAATTCAAGCTCTCGCAAGCAGCGCTGCCGTCCCGAAGCCAGCGACGGCGCTGCGCCGCGCTGAGGCCCTCGCACCACTCGGGAGGCAACTCCCTCAGAGGGGTCAACGGCAAGAAGGAAGCGCCGCGTAGCCCTCTGGTGCCCTTCGGTCTGCAGGGAGCGGTCGGGCGCCCGCCCCCCTCCGCCAAGGACGTCATGAGTCCGGCGGGCGGGGGCCTCGACCCCGCCCGCCTCGGCCTCGGCCGCGGCCACGGCCACGGCCTGCATCAGCACCATCTCCAGCCCCGTCGGCTCCAGCGCCGCCTCCGATCGGCAGACCGCCAGCGTCCACCGCGGCAGCCGCAGCGCCGCGACCTCCCTTAGCCGAGAAGGCCGCAGGCGTCTTTGCCCGCGCCCGCAGCGCCTCCAGCTCGTGCTCCTCCTTGCTCAGGCGGCTGGCGTAGCTCCGCAGCGCCTCGGGCACCAGGTCCAGCGGATTCGTCGCCCCTGCCACGTGCTTCGCCGCCGCCCAGTTCGCGTGGTCCGGCACGCCTCCGCGCACTGCAGCAGCCGGCGGGCGATCACCTCCAGCGATGCCAGAGCTCCCATGTTCACCTGGTCGTAGGTGCCCGCGAGGCACAGGCACTCGATGAGCGTCTGCACCTCGTGGTAAGCACGATCCCGTCGAGAGATCCCTGTCTCCTCGCACCACTCCTGGAACCAGATCTCGGGCGTGCCGCCGTGCCGGTACATCTTGCGGCATACCTCCGGGCACGCTGGCGGCCCGCGCAGGCTCGAGTCAGAGAACACCTCCTGCGTACTCTCCTGCACTACCTTGCGCCACTCCTTGAACCTCGAACCTGTCTCGTCGACGTCGATCCAGCACGCGCGCAGATCCTCGGCCTGCTCTTCGCCAGTGCCCGCCGCGGCAGCCGCAACAGTGGGCCCCCCAGGGGGTGCGGCGGCACCGCCCCCGCCGTTGCCGAAGAGCCGATCGTCAAGGGCGCTTCGTGGTGGTCGCTGCCGATCCGCCGCACCAACTTGTCATCTCGCCAGCTGTAGGCCTGATCGTCCAGCACATACTCTATGGGACGCCACTCACCCATCTCATCCTTGTCGAGCCCATAGCGGCCTCGCAGGATGGCAGTAGCTGGGAGGGGCACCATCTGTCCGAAGTCGCTGTCCTCGAAGGAGCAACGAACCCACGACCCTGGCGGCCTCTCCGAAGGCGGCGGCGGCGGCGGAGGGGGGCTCCCGTCACCGAGCACAGGGAGGTCGGTCTGGACCTCCGCGGCCTTCCTGCGCAGGCGGCGCCGCACGCGTGGCACCTCCACGGCCGTTGGCGCGGGGATGTCCAACCTGCCTCCGAGCCAGTCCTGCCCCCACCAGCCATTCGCTAGCGGTCCGTGCTCGAGGACGGCCTCGCCTCGACCGCGCCTGATGAGCGAGACCAGCTCGGCGGCCTGCAGGCTCCTGTTGAACGCTACCACGTTCCTGACGCCTGGTGGGTAACGCCTCCGCCCCGTCACGGGAACGAGCGAGGCGTAGTCCCCGAAGTCCTCAGCATATAAGTCGTTGCCAGGCGTGTAGATCTGCCAGCTCGTGCGAGCCTCATTGTGCGGCCACAGTAGCACTCGTTCGTGCGTCCAGCCCGGGTCGTCACTGTACGTCACTAGCACCCTGAGCCCAGGGCAATTATTGTCAGCCATCGTCACTGGGACCAGGCCAAGTGGATCCGTGACTCACCTATCGGCTCGAGCACCTTCCGTGCCAAGGCCTGGTCCTCCACTCGGCTCCAGCAGCGAGCGGCGGCGGCCAGCGTCAACAGCGCCCCGACACCCAGCGCCACGGCGAGCGGCACCTCCACGGTCGAATCGAGCCCCGTGCCTGCCACTCGCAGCGGCGACGGCTCGGGTTCCTTCGGCGCCGGCGGCGCCGGGCACAAGCAAGCCAGCGCGGCGCTGGTGCTCGTGGAGGTGCTGCTGGACGAGCTGACCTCCAGCTCGTGGCCTGGCCCACTGCGCGGTGGCAGGCCGCTCGCCTCGTGCACCAGCGCGGGCCCCAGGACGTCGTGCGCCAGGAACCCTGCCAGGAACGTGGCCACGGCGCCGCCTACCGCGCTGGTCGGGTAGGCTCGCATACCCGCTGAAAGCTTGAGCCCCAGCAGCGATATGGGGGCTGCTGGAGGGCTGCAACATATAAAGAACCTCAAAGCAATCACGTGCAACGCACACCCATCTTTTCGGCCTTCCGACGGCTCAAGACGGCCCAAGAGGCCCCCAATATCGCCCACGAGGCCTCCAAGATGGCCCCATGACGGCCCAAGAGGTCCCCAAGACGGCCCCAAGAGGGCCCAAGTGGCTTCCGAGACGGCCAAAATGGCCTCCAAGACGGCTAAGATGGTATCAAGATGCCTCCAAGACGGCCCAAGAGGCACCCAAGACGGCCTAATGTGAATGCCATCCAGATTTTAATCCCTAGGTTCAGCGTTTGGAGAGTCCGACCGTTTCGCGTTCTGGCTCAAGGGAAAAACATCCCAGGGGCGATCTGCTGCCACAGTTGGTAGCGGAGCGGGGTGACCCCGCTTCGGGCCCATGGGAGCTCCGGCGCGGCGCTGAGGAGGCGCTGTCCAGGAAGCTCTCGAGCGCCCGGAGCGAGGACCTCGCTTCCAGGTCCGACTGGCGTGGAGATCCACGGATGACGACGCGAGACGGCAAGGAGAAAGAGTTCCCAGCCGAGGCTCCAGCGAGCCCAGCCGCAGGGGACACGCTGGCAGCGGTCACACCGGCGCAGCTGAAAGAGATGATCGTGGGAGTAGTCCGCGAGACTATGGGAGCAGCATCATCGTCTCAGACGCCGGTGGCCGCGGCCACGACAGCAGCAGAAGATCCCTGGTTGCACGGCTGGGCCGACAGCAGTGCCAAGGGAGATCGCCAGGAGGACCCGTGGAACTGGTCCGACGCTGCCAGCTGGCGCTGGGGAGGCGCTGAACGGCAGCAGGGGGGCGATCAGGGCGACAGCACGAACCAGGCCTGGGAGCACTGGACCGGCAGCAGCAGGGGCCATTTTGGCACCAGTGCCGGCGACTGGTGGGGATGGGCCGCCAGTGGCGGCAAAGGCGACTACTCTGATCCGCCGCCTTGGCCTGGTTTCGGACACTATCGACAGTGGAGCCGTGCTATCCGCAGATGGAATCAGAATACCGACGTAGCGATATGGCGCAGGGCTGAAAAATTGTTCAAGCTCTTCGACTGGAACCTCCAGGCCAAGTTCGAGGATATACCCGAGAGTACGCTCAACAGCGCCTCGTGGCTGGAGGTCATCCTGCGCCGCATGGACACCATGGCTGGAGAGCGTGAGGGCGACGACCTACGACGTGCCGGGCGCCGAGCTCTATATGAAGCAGCACGTGAGCCTCGAGAGACGCTGGTTCAGTATGTGATCCGCCGTGAGGCGCAGCTGACCGAGGCAGAGGGGCACGACATGTGGTTTAGCCCAAAGTTGAAGGGATTGCTTCTAGAGGAAGGCGCCGGATTGTCTGCTCAGGGTCAGCAAAATCTCAGAACCCTGACTCACGGGCGCCTGGACTACGATAGCGTGTCCTGGGCCCTCAGGCAGATGGACGCAACCAGTTCTGAGAGGCTTCTTCCAGGCCGTTCTACAGGCACACTGTTAGCAGGTCCCGCGGCCGAAGAGCCCAGCGACGACGAGCGTGCCACAGCAGCCTCTCAGCCTCCCTCCTCCACTCCCTCGTTCCCCGCTGGTAGGTTCGAAGGTGGTGAGGAGACAGGCGACGGCTCCACGGACCAGGAGGAGGTTGACGACGACTTCGAGGACGAAGCTGTCCTTCTCGAGGAGCTCGAGGATCTCGACCTCTACGAGGATCAGTTGGACGCCGCCCTCGAGGCTTTCGCGGCCCGCCCGGCGGGACGCTCCTGGAAGGAGAACAAGGATCTCAAGCGCGCTGCCAAGCGCGACCGAGAGTACTACGGAGGACGACGCCCAGCAGCCGGACCACGAGGAGCTACCGACAAACCCAAGGTGGAGCGCCTGTCTCCACCGTCCAAGGGTGCAGGTCGAGGCGACGGCCGTCGAGGAGATCGGTTCAGGCGCAGACCCACGCTCACCCTGGAGCAGAAGATGAAGGTGACCCGCTGTAGGACGTGCAACCAAAAGGGCCACTGGAGTCGGGAGTGCCCGAAGAACGCCGGAGCAGACCGACGCATGGCTGCATATGCATTCAACGGCATGGCATCGACCGACAAGGTGCTCAGTCCGGAGGCGATGGAGATCTGGAGGACCGTTCATCGGGAGATCAAGGAGGATGACACCTTCCTGGTATCGCTTCCGTGCCAAGGGCTGGTAGACCCTGGGGCAGGGAGTGATCTCATCGGCGTCCAGGCTCTGAATCGAGAATCACAAGCACTAGCAGAGCACGGTCTCAGATATGTTGAAGTTCCGGCCGAGCATAGACGACATGTCGCCGCCCACGGCGTTGGTGGGCCGGCCAAGGTAGTAGCCAGCATTCTCTTTCCACTCTGTCTTTTCGGAGTTCTCGGAATAATCGAGACAGCAGTGCTAGCCGATGATGTCCCCCACATCATCAGCGTCAATCTTCTAGACTTCTTGGGCTGTGTTCTGGACCTACCCGAGAATACGCTGGCGTCCAGTAGGCTCGGAGAGACGACAAAGCTCACGAAGCTAGGATCAGGCCATAGAATGGCCGACATCGTGAGGACCCTTCGGCCAGGAGGCTCTGTGCCAGCCGGAGCGCTTCAGAGGTGGCCGTTCCTCGCAGCCAATTCGTTCGAATATTCTGGCGGCCCGGTGCAGCGCATGTCAGACACGGGTGTCGTGGGGCACTACATCTATCTCATCATCTCATGTGCCCTTGGTCTGAGTATCGTGTTAAGAAGAACCCGGTCCCATAGAAGGGACCCCTGGAACTCCGATTTCAAGGCCCACCTCAAGGACCCAGAGGCCCAGCAGACCACAGATCACGAGGACCCCGAAGACCTCCAGGGGGACGCTTGCGAGGAGTACACAAGGATAGCCGACACGGAGAACGTCCTCGGCTTCACAGGCCACTTAAGGATATACTCGACGGAGTTCGAGAGCAGTTGCGAGGACCTCTCGAGGACAGAGCAGTGCCAGGGTCAGTCCCGGGCTCAGCAGGGCCTAGCAGAACCAAATCGGGGCTTAGCGGGGTTCCGTCACACTAAGGTGATCCGGAGGGAGCTCGTCAAGGCTGAGGCCATAACTCGGACCCTGTCGAGAAACAGGATGTCACTCCATAGAAGCCGTATTCCTCAATGGGTCACGGCTCTTGCCTCCGTAGCCTTTCTCGGCTCGAAGCTTTCCGGCATCGACCACCCCGAGAGTATCGGTTCTCTTTCCAGTCAAGATCAGAGACAGGACAATGCCTCTAGTCCTGGTGACGCTGATGTTTCTCAGCACCGCGGGCGTGGTCCACGGAGGACCAAAGAAAGCTCCACCCGACCTCCCGTCAAAGGAGGAACGGGCCCGCCAGCTCCGAGAGCAGATTCGTCGGGTCCAGCAAGAATACGAGGAGCTGACCAACGGGATGGAGAACGAGACGGGAGCGTATCAGCCGGAGACGGGAGCAGCCGCAGTCTCGAACCACTGGGTCGGCACCAGCAGCGGCAGCAGCTCGGGCGCAGCCACAGCAGCGCCAGGGGCAGCAGCCGCGAGTTCAGGAGGTTGCGGACGGCCGAGCTGGCCTCAGCAGCATCCACAGATACAGAAGCCCATGCCGAAGGCATCGAAGGTTCCCTACAAGCCGCCTCCTCAGTGCGACCATCCCGCAGACCGGAGGCAGCCATACGGAAATCAGCACGGGCGAGGTTTCAAGTGCGGGCTGTGCGGCTACCGCCTGGAGTGGACGCCTCGGGAGCAGGAGGGCGGTGCTCCAGCCGAACGGCCCGAGTCGGCGGCTCAGGCAGCCCGTCGGGCCGCTGCCACGGCGGAGAAGACCATCCAGATGCTTCAGGAGAAAGAGGGTTTCGTCGACGGCGCGGCGACCCTCAACGCCGTGAACGGGATCTCGGCGATGATGACGTCTCTCTCCCACCATCTTCAGAATCTACCCGAGGGACTGCAGCTACTGGCCAACATCCAGCCGGTCGTCGAGCAGATGCAGCAGCTGGTGGCATCCAATCAGATCGGCAGCAACAGCCAGTTGGAGGAGGGACTCAAGCAGGTGTACCAGTCGGTGGTCCACGTCCAACGCATGCTAGGCGTCTTCGAGAATTTCGGGGAATCCATCGACTCGATTGCCGATCAGTTGACCGCGATGCAGCTCGAGACAACGTCGATGCATCAGGCAGTCGACCACATGCTGAATCTTTTAGTGCAGGTAGCATCTTCTGTCACCGCAATGGCGCATGCGATGAATCAGCACGCAATGGCCAGCTCCAGCAGCGGGAGCGGCTGGCAGAGTGGAGATCCGTGGACTCCCACGGCACCAGCCTGGACGGCGCCTCTAGCGCAGCCGCCGGCCAAGATGCCGCCTGCCAAGCCGTTCCCAGCTCAGGCGACCGAGATCTGTTCGATCCCAGAGGGCTCAGAGGAGGAGGACACGACCTCCTCCACTACCACATCGGTCGGCACGTGGGACTTGGTGTAGATCAGTCCCCTTGCCATTGCTACTCTCGCCACAGGGCGAGGGATTCCCAGTCACGACGCATGAGCGTCGCCGGCTCTTTTACTGCCGGCTCTTGCGAAAGAAAAGAAAGAGAGGAAGGCCCTCCAGAACACCAAGGGGGCCTCGGGAGCTTCCCTGTAGGTTTCCCAGTCTTTCGGGCCGAGTCGAACGGGGCCTACGCCACGGCTGGACGGGGCTCGAAAACCACGGAGGACGGCCTCCTCGAGAGTTGGATTGATGGTGATCAATTTAACGACGATCACGAGTCGGCCTGGGGACCCAAGGTTCGGAGAGCTCTCGACAGGCAACTCGAGACCCACGGGTGCCAGTCCTCGGGAGCCTTCAGCGCGAGGCAGGCCACCAAGGCCAAGACCTCGTTCATGGAGGTCTTCTCTCCCCCTCGTATAGCCCCCGAGGTGGAGAAGAGAGGGGGACGTCTGGGTTCGAGTGCGAGTTTCGACAGGCTGATGGGATGGGACTCGGGGATCAAAGAACACGTTCGGCACCTCTGGAGGGAAATCAAGAAGAACGATCCCGAAACGATATGGCTTAGCTCTGAGTGCAAGGTCTTTTCCGCGATCAACAGGATCAATCGAGATCGCCGCGATCCCCAAAGGTGGCACCAGCAAGTCCTCGAGGGTCTCAGAGATCTCACGTTGTGCATGGAAATTGCTAAGTATCAACACTCGAGAGGCAGGTTCTTTGTGTTTGAACATCCCCTGTACGCCAGCTCGTGGCACACTGAGGTCGTCCAGCTGATATCCTCTCTCCCCTCTGTCAGACGACTAAGGGTAGATATGTGCGCTTTTGAGCTACGAGTGGACGACCGTGGCCTCAACAAGAAGCCCACCGGTCTGCTGACTAACCATCCTAGGATATTGTCTTTGTTGGACGGGAAGCTGTGGACGGGGGGCCATAGACACGCCATTCTTGAGGGAAGCCGTCAGACCTCCAGGGCTGCCATTTACTCAAGTAAATTTGTGAGGACTGCCGCGAGAGCCATTGTTGAGCACTGGAGCGGGTCTGACGAAAAGGTCAGGCCTACGTGGGCCCAGCTGGTTGACGAAAGCTTTCCTACGATAATGGCAGGAGAAGGTCTGGGAACCATCCCTGAGGAAGAGGAAGTCGGAGGAAGTGAAGCGAGCGATGGTGACGAACCCGAGACCAGGCCCCAGCAAAACTCCAAGAGTGCCGAGATCCCAGACGAAGAACCCAACGAGGATGAAAAGAGACTCCTGTATAAGATTCATGTGAACATGGGGCATCCCGACTCACGCAAATTTTGTCGGGTGCTCAGGGCTGGGGGAGTCAAAGCTCATTTAATCCGGTGGGTCCGCCATAAGTTTCAGTGTTCCGAGTGTGAAGAGAGGAGCAAGCAGGGCACGCACCGACGGGTCGCGCTGCCTCGCACTTTTCGTTTCAACCACATAGTTGGTGTGGATCTCTTTTATCTGGAGTTCCTGGGCCAAGCGGTTCCTTTTCTTAATGTTGTCGACCACGGGTCGAACCTTCAGGTCTGCACCCGCGTGGCGGACGCCAGAGCGGCCACGGTGTGGTCGGGGTTTGTGCAGTCCTGGATTAGACCCCTCGGGGCTCCCCACCTTCTCATCTCGGATGGAGGCTCCGAGTTTGGGGGTCGTTTCGCCAGAGGACTGGAACACTGGGGGGTCAAGCACCATGTGTGTGACGCTGATTCTCCGTGGCAAAACGGGAGAGTCGAGCGCCACGGGGGATGGATAAAAGAACGTGCGCGCCAGGAAATTGACTCGGGTCCTGGGGCCCCGGTGTCGTTGGAGGAGCTGGATACCCTCGTGTACGAGCTGACTGCTCACAAGAACAGATTTTGGCACAGAGGGGGCTTCTCCCCGTTGCAGTTGGTCTTTGGGGAAAATCCCAGACTCCCACACGAGTTGCTCTCTGACGACGCTTCTGGTCTCCCGGGCTGGCAGGACCTGACTCGCAATCCAGCAGAGCTGGACGAAGCTGGCGCTGAGTTCTGCCGTGCTCAGGAAATCAGAGCGGCGGCCAGAAGGCTCGCTATGGAAGCCACGGCCAGAGAAAAGATCAGCAAGGCTTCCCGCGCCAGGAACCCCAACCCCAGGAGCTACACACCTGGCCAGTGGGTGTACGTTTGGCGCCACATGGCGAGAGCCACGTCCCGGGCCGACAGTCTCGGAAGACGTCGAGACGGCTGGTGTGGTCCCGGGGTGGTGGTCCTGGCCGAGGGCGGAACCGTGTGGGTGGCCGTCCGGGCCCGGCTGTGGAAATGCTCGGCGGAACAGATCCGCCTCGCCAGCCCAGAAGAAGAGTACGGTATACAGCTTGCCCAATCCCCGCAGTGGCAAGAACTGATGCGTCAGGCCCACACTCGGAGGGCCACGGCCGTCGATGTCCAGAGAGAAGGACCTCCTCCCGAAAACGCTTGGGACGATGCCATTCGGAGAGAGTTGGATTCGGGCCCTCAGCTCCCCGGGGCACCATGTCCTCCCGTTCGAGAGGAAGTCCCTGCTCCAGAGACGCGACGTACCGACGGAACGCCCGATACCTCCGGTCTCCCTCCGACTCCCGGAGTGATCCTCCGACGCAGCCCCAGAGAGGCTCCGTCAGAGAATGGATCCATGGAGGCGCAGGCGGGATCAGAGGTGACGAGGGTCCCGTCAACCGGAGGGCCCGAGGAAAGCTCAGGCAGATCGTCTCCCCACGAAGGCAGCGCACCTGGACATGAAGTGAGGAGTGAAGAGGCTGAACCTACCCACACCCCTGTTCTCGCTCCCTCTGAGTCTCCCGACATTCCCCTTGACGAGGGGCGAGAAATCGAGGATCCTGAGAGAGATCACCTGGAGTCACGGCTGGAATCGCCTCAGGAACACGCGCGAGGGCCCGTCACCCAGGTTCCGAGACCGAGAAGACTCACCCAGCCCCAGGACGTTCCCGCCTGCATTTTAAGATCTCGCAGCGGCAGAGCTGCCAGCGAGCCTCCCGACAAAAGGGTGAGGATCGAACCGCCCCCTGGCCTCTCGGAACCATCCACTCCTCGTCCCGTTGATCCTTCCTCCTCCTCCTCCTCCGCCGCCAGAGTTCAGGAGATTCAGGGCGGCACCGAGCCACGCCGAAGTGTGAGTGAGATAGTCAAGGCTCTGGAAGCAGAACGTCGACCAGAACGTTCGAGGTCTCCACCCAGAGAGCCAGAGAGGAGAGAGGAGCAGGAGGAGGAGGATTTCTTTTTGGTACCGGCTGGCGAGGCCGGGTCTGGTCTCCAGGCCAGGACCAGGGAGCAGCTTGGAGAGACCTATGCTGCCAGTAGAGGAGGAGAGGTCTCGTTTAAAAACCTCACTCCGGCCGAACGGGCCAAGTTTCAGGCATCAGACGATAAGGAGTGGAAGTCCATGGTCGAGTCGGGAGCTGTGGAGGTCCTGGGGCCGAAGGAGGCGGAAGTCGTGCGGAAGGAATGTCCGGACCGGATCATCTCTAGCAGGATGGTTCGCAGGTGGAAGCCGGTAGAAGGTACTTTCAAAGAACCCGAAGCAAAGTCCCGTTGGTGCGTACACGGTCACAAGGATCCCGACGCCGGATCTCTGCAGGTGTATTCCCCGACACCACAAACGTCAAGCATCACCTTGTTCGTGCAGGTTCTCATGAACCTTGGCATGAGGGCCGATATCGCCGACGTGAAAAATGCTTTTTGCCAATCCGACAAGATGGTGAGGTCCCAGGGAGAGATCTTCGTTGAACCGTGTGATGGCGTCCACCTTCCGGCAGGCTCCATCATACGCCTCAAGGTTAACGTGTACGGCCTCGACGATGCCCCAGTAGTATGGAGACGAACTGTCGTGTCATTTCTAGAACAACAAGGGTTTTCTCGGACACTACTGGAACCGTGCTGGTGGTGTCGTTATGGATCGAAAGGGGAGTTGCTAAATATGATCCTGCTGGAGGTCGATGACTTCTTCATTGGGAGCCTCACGGAAGAGAGTCGGAAGTGGTTTCGAGAGCGCCTTGAATCAAGATTCCGTTTCGGAAAATACAGGGACTGTCACGCAGGGCCAGTTGACTACGCTGGCAGACGGGTGACTATAGGCCCGAACCGGGCCACTATCGACATGGAAAAATACATTCTGGAAGAACTTCGGCCCATCTCTCTTGCCAAAGGTAGGCTTGCTGCCCGGGACACTCCTTTGGAGGACAGCGAGTTCAAGGCACTACGCTCTCTTGTTTTTAAGTTTAACTGGATAGGACGGGAAGCTCGTCCAGAGGCTTCAGGACCAGCAAGCATTCTCGCTAGTCGTCTCAAGGCAGCCACCACGGGAGACATCAGCCTGGCTAACAAGCTTGTCAAGCATCTCAGGGCCACCGCCTCCCGTGGTATCATCGTGTGGAAGCTCAATCCAGAACATATGTCCTTCGCCTCGTTCTCAGACGCGGGGGGCATAGGGCGTCCTAGTTTAGACGACGAACGAGGTCTCCCAGAGAATCCCACACAGGGCGCTTGGATGGTATTGGCCTGCGACAAGAGCATTGCCGAGAATCGTTGCGTCAAGGCGTCAATTCTAGGATGGCGCAGCTCCAAGTTGCGCCGTAAGGTACCATCCACTCTGGCTGGCGAGACACAAGCTCTGGCCGCAGCTATTGCTGAGGTAGAATACCTCCAGATACTGTATCGTGATGTGGTTTTCCGAGATGTGACTATTCGAGATCAGCACAGATGCTCAGGCCCATTTACCACAGTGCTACGTCGTGAGTGCCGTTTGGGCGCTCGAGAGGGCCAGATTCATATCGTAGACGCAAAATCTATATACGATACTATGCTCAAGGAGGGTAACGCCAGTGCGAAAGACCGCCGTACGGCGATCGATTTAGCTATCATATGTGAGGCTCTGGAACAGGCATCAGGACGTATCCGCTGGATACCCCACGGGAGGATGCCTGTAGATGCGCTCACTAAAGACGACGTGACCAAGTGCAATGCTGCACTGTTCGATTTGATGACCAGCGGGAGGATAGTATTGGTGGACGAGGGGGTCGAGGTGGACAGGAGGCGGGAGGACCCAGGCCTCAAGAACAGATCCCAGGCGGCCTCCCGGAAGCTCCTGGACAATCAGCTCATCAGTGTCACGTATTCCCAGGAGGATCGTCCACATCCAGGTCCCGGAGTACGACCAGTCTTCGGTGGTGGTAGTATGGTTGGTGGTCTTTCCTCCTCCTCTTCCTTTCCCTCCTGCACTCCTCCCTGTCTGTTTCAGCCGGCCAGTGTCAGCCTCTTTGATTTCAATTTTCAGTGATTGATCTTTGAGCCATCCGCCCAGAGAGACAGGCAAGGAGACCTTGATGAATTCAGGTGCTCTCTGTCCCAAGGACAGGTTGTCGGACACAGGTTCGACTATAGTTATTTTCATTGTTTCTAGAAGTTGCTGAACCTACAAGAAAGTTTGGGGCATGTGAATGCCATCCAGATTTTAATCCCTAGGTTCAGCGTTTGGAGAGTCCGACCGTTTCGCGTTCTGGCTCAAGGGAAAAACATCCCAGGGGCGATCTGCTTGCCAATCCCGCCCTTTCTCTTTTCCTTCCCGCCTCTTCTGTTCTTCGCCGCGGGGGGGCGCGATCTGCGAAACTGTCGAAATTTCGAGGGCTGCTGGGGGTGCCCAGGCACAGTGAGGGGCCACGCGCGGATTCAAATCGAACTCGCCATCCCTGGGGGGCTGCGATCTGTGAAACTGTCGCCACTTTCGAGGCCTGCTGGGGGGCCCAGCACAGTGAGGGCCACGGGCGGATTCAAATTAGACCTCGCCATCCCTGGGGGGCTGCGATCTGCGAAACTGTCGCCATTTTCGAGCCCTGCTGGGGGGCCCAGCACAGTGAGGGCCACGCGCGGATTCAAATTAGACCTCGCCATCCCTGGGGGGCTGCGATCTGCGAAACTGTCGCCATTTTCGAGGCTTGCTGGGGGGGCCCAGCACAGTGAGGGCCACGCGCGGATTCAAATTAGACCTCGCCATCCCTGGGGGGCTGCGATCTGCGAAAAAACTGTCGCCACGCCATTTTCGAGGACTGATGGGGGGCCCAGGCACAGTGAGGGCCACGCGCGGATCAAATTAGACCTCGCCATCCCTGGGGGGCTGCGATCTGCGAAACTGTCGCCATTTTCGAGGCCTGCTGGGGGGCCCAGCACAGTGAGGGCCACGCGCGGATTCAAAATAGACCTCGCCATCCCTGGGGGGCTGCGATCTGCGAAACTGTCGCCATTTTCGAGGCCTGCTGGGGGGCCAGCACAGTGAGGGCCACGCGCGGATTCAAATTAGACCTCGCCATCCCTGGGGGGCTGCGATCTGCGAAACTGTCGCCATTTTCGAGGCCTGCTGGGGGGCCCAGCACAGTGAGGGCCACGCGCGGATTCAAATTAGACCTCGACATCCCTGGGGGGCTGCGATCTGCGAAACTGTCGCCACTTTCGAGGCCTGCTGGGGGGCCCAGCACAGTGAGGGCCAGGGGCGGACCCAAATTAGACCTCGCCATCCCTGGGGGGCTGCGATCTGTAAAACTGTCGCCATTTTCAAGGCCTGCTGGGGGGCCCAGCACAGTGAGGGCCACGCGCAGATTCAAATTAGACCTCGCCATCCCTGGGGGGCTGCGATCTGCGAAACTGTCGCCATTTTCGAAGCCTGCTGGGGGGCCCAGCACAGTGAGGGCCACGCGCGGATTCAAATTAGACCTCGCCATCCCTGGGGGGCTGCGATCTGCGAAACTGCCGCCATTTTCGAGGCCTGCGGGGGGGCCCAGCACAGTGAGGGCCACGGGCAGATTCAAATGAGACCTCGCCATCCCTGCGGGGCTGCGATCTGTAAACCTGTCGCCACTTTCGAGGCCTGCTGTGATCCCCGTTTTCGAAGTGGCTAGGAGTGCTCAGGAATTGTAAATCATCAGCTTTATCAAGCCCTTTTCCTGTAGCCAGTGTCCTGCGAGTCTCCCGAATTCCGTCTGCAGACATATGTAACGTATCCTAAACTATTTGCGCCCCGCTTTTGCGCAGGGGTTGGGTACGTCGCCAGGGTAATTTTTCTATCCCTCTCTCTCTCGTTCTTTCTCTCTTATTCCTCTTCCCTCTCTCCACTCCCCTGTCTCCCCCTCTTCCTCACTCCCTCAATCTCACCTTCGATTGCGCCGTTTGTGCTGCGGATTCCGATTTCTGGAGTCCTGCTCTGCAAAGTCACGGAGCTCGGCCAATGGCAGTGCGCTGGGAACTTCAAATTGTCATATCGATGCCGTTTCGCGTATCCCCACCAGCGCATCCAGAAACAATCCCCAGGCGAGTTGTCTCGATCATGAAAATGCAAGGGCATGAGTTCGCGAATTTTCCAAAGGAGGAAGACTGGGGAGGATGAATCGGGTGGAGGAGGGCGGGCATAAGGATCAGGAATTCTTCACTTTTTGCATATCCCCACCAGCCCATTCAGAAGCGCTATTGATGAGCGCTGATCTTCTTGACGCCCTCTTGGGTTCCCCTTTGGGCTCTCCGGGGCCCTCTTGGAGCCCCCTTGGGGCTCGTTTGGGGGGTCCTGGGGCCCTGTTTTTGACTCGTGGGTGCTTCGTGGGAGCCCTGGAGGGCCTCCTGGGGCCATCTTGGAGGCCCAGGGGCGTCCTTTCTCTACAGTGGGGGCCCATGCCAAGAAACATCCTGCTTGCCTCTAGGGTGCCCTGGGTTTCTTGCGTTTCGATGGTTTTGCGATGGACAACATGACGTTCCCACACCAAGCATCAATGGACGTCCTGGGGTCTCAGGGTTTGGTTTCTTGTGGAAGGTTTCTTGTGGATGGGCCCCTACTGTAGCCTCCTGTCAAGAGCCCTCAGAACCGTATCTTCGGACCCTCTTGGGTTGTCCTTGGGGTGGGTGCTCTTGGGTCCGCTTGGGTGGCCTCTCAGGCCCCTGCTAGGACTCGCTTAGGCCATCTTGGGGCCATCTTGGGGCCATCTGTAGGTCTCAGAAGCCCATCGGACGCGATAACGCGAAAAGGCACAATTCATCGATTGATTGTCCTAAGGGTATTTAAAGAT
>CAUYUJ010020977.1:0-146809 GCA_963575745.1 Prorocentrum cordatum | reverse complement strand
CTGCTCAGGAGATGTAGGCAGGCTACGCCCTGGCAGAGGTGCCTGCTCACGTCGCTTCTGTAGGCCGTCGTAGACCTCGCATGGGTTCAATCGGGCGTGCATCTCCATCTCCTGTTTCTCTATCAGCGCGAGGCGATCCAGCAACTCAGCTTTATCACGCTGCAAAACCTCTAGTCGCTTCTTTTCCTCGCTCTTTCTCACTTCCTCGGAGGCTCCTGCCATGACCCAGTCCTCTTCCGTAGGGGCAGCGGCGGCCTCCCCAGTCGGAGCGGCAGACGTTAGTCCAGGCACAGCTCCGTCTGGGGATTCTTTGGTCTTCGACGCTCCCTTCGCCGACGCCTCCACCACGTATACAGGATGGGCCCTCGCAGGGCCGCTGGATAAGGAGAAATCTGGCTTCTCGCAGCGGCGCGTGTAGAGATTGAGGCGCACGATGCGGTCGTTCTTAGTGATGAAGTGGATGGTTGCCGGCGGCGCCAGGTAATCCCTGAAGATATCCTGACGCGGATGCCAGCTGCAGAAGATCTCGTCCATCTCCTCTGGCGTGAACGGCACCTCCTTATCCTCACGCCGCTGGTCGTTGTCGTCCTCGGTGGCCTCAGGATCCTCGCTGGCCTCGTCCTCGTTCTTCACCTCCTTGCTGCTTCTTGCCGTCTTTCTCTCTTTCTTCTCTTCTTTGCTGCTCCTCGCCTTCTTCTTCTTCTCTTTCTTTTCTTCCTTTTCTTCCTTCTCACCGCGGTCTTCTGGTGGACTCCGCTTCTCTTTCTTCACGCCGCGGCCTTCTGGTGTACTCCGCGACCTTGGACGCGAGGAAGCCTCCGCCTCGGGCGGAGGAGGGGCACGAGGCTCGCGAAGAACAGCTCCCCGATCACGCTGGCGGTCGTCACGACGATCTCGATGATGATCTTCACGCTGCTTGGTGTCACGACCCCCGCCTTCACCGCGCCGATCGTCACGGGGCTTGGTATCACGATTGCCGCCCATCACGATCTTGAATATAGTTGCCGCGATCTCGTCGAGATCCACCTCAGCCGCCGTACAAGGCCTCGATGTGGTCAGCTTCAGGCGCACGAGCCGACCCTGGACGAAGTCGAGGCTCTCGAAGCGGCCTTGCTTGAAGAAGATAAGCTTCTTGTTCGTCACGCGCTCCACGATGTGATGGACCGTGGCAAGGTCAGGAAACTCCAACTCCACGCTGTGCCCCTTTGCGTGGGTGTTGGCCAGAATGCGATGGCAACGCACGACAGCATCCTCATCCTCCTGATCCTCCCCGCGCCTGGCACGGGCGCGCGCGCGTTCATCACTGCTCTGTGCGGCCCCTGGGCCGTCGTCGGCGTCCTGGCGTAGGCTCGGCGCAGGCATGCTTTTGGGCCTGGGGTGCATAATGATCAGCGCTGGCGCGTCCGCTCGACCCTCCACTGGATGCCTCTGGGCAGGCACCGACTGGGGAGCACGGCGCCATGGAGCGCGGCCACGACGCTCCTCGGCACTGCCTGCCATGCCAACCCAGTGGACGATCGGTCCATGCACCTGCCTAGGCGCTGGCGGCTTCACAGAGGTCCGCTGGTTGGGCGACGCTGGCTGGCCATTCTTAGGCCCGATCTTGTTGTACGGCTCGCGCTCGCCACTCTTCACCTTGGGGCGCTCCGGGTCGCCGCGCCAGTGGCCAGGCTGATCGCAGTCAGCACACCGGCTGTTAGCCATGCGCTGGTCTGTCGGCTTCCGACCAGCCTGGAAGGAGCCGCTAGCGTTGATCTTCTTGGGGTCCCGCTGCCGAGGAGCAACGAACCCGCGCTTCTGACGCTGCACCGCCGTCTTCTGCTTGGCCCTCCAGCCGGCCAAGAACGCTTCCTGAAGATCCTCCGGTGCCTCGTACTCCTCGTCATCTGGCCCGTCGTTGTCCGACGCCAGCTCCTCTTCGACCTCGGCGCCTTCCTCGAAGAAGGTGCCCTCGGCCCCTCCGAGATCTCCTTCGTCCTGGTCGTCTGCTTCATCTTCGTCATGCTGCGCCTCCTCCAAGTCGCCGTGATGTTCATCGTAGCCTTCGCCGTTATCTACCTCGCGTACGTGCTGGCCGGAGCGTCCTCGCAGCACGCACGGCCTACGAGCCATGGGAGGGTGCGGATAGCGACCGCCCGAACTCCCAGAGGAGCGCCCGTGCTCACGCTGCGCCGCAAACGGCGAGCGGCGAGGGAGCACTGAGCGCTTCTCGGTGTCGTGCACCTTCGAGTAGGCTGCCTTCAGCACGACCTCCATCCGCTTCGAGTCGTAGATGCCGCCACAATTGAAGAGCACCTGCGCTCGCTCCTTCTGCGACAGTCCAGCGCCACGAAGCATCTTGCTCGCCAACGCGCGATCGCTGATCGCTGATGTGGGATCCTCGAGCTGCAACTCCATGTGCTTCTTGCGCAAGTACGTGGTCCAATCCACGATCGGCTGCCCAGCTCGACGGTGTGCTCGCTCCCACTCCTGATGCACCTGATCGAGGCGCTCGTGATCCATCTTCTCGAAGGCGTCGTCGTAGATAGCAAAGATGGTCTCAAGCGTCTCCTCGCGTCGGAGGTCCGACGCATCCAGCACCTCGATGAGCTCTTTGGCTCGACCTGTCACTTGACTGTAGATGATCAGGCCCAGTTCCACATCTGAGAGCTGGTTGAGGTTGCGGATGACTTCAACCTCCTTGCGCCACTCTCGGTACTTCTTAGTACTCGTACCGACTGCACCATCGAACTCTGGGAGCTTCACCTGCGACAGCAGTAGACGTGCCCGTCTGGGACCGCCATCGCCACCACGATCCCGATGTAAGGCCAGGAGCTCCCGCTGGGTCTCGGCCATCACGCGCAGGACTGCATGCAGGTCCGGGGGACCTGCGCCAGCAGAGGACGCAGCCTCCACATCTGAGCCGTCTTGGCTAGCTGCCATGGCGGCCCTCGCAGGTGGTCACGACCACCAAAGCAGAGCACGCAGTGCGTCCGCTGGAGCTTACAAGCTCCGCTACCAATGTCAGTGCAGTTGTTTTAGCAAAGACCGCGCGGCAGTCCAACTGCGGGTGCGTCCCAGGGCCCTAGGACTAGGGCCAAAACAGCGGCGGGCAGCGTGCATGCCACAAAACAAGACAAGCGTGTACAACATACACACATGGTGGCACCGGCGGCATAGGGGCAGGGGAGTGCACTCTTCACAAAACGATCGCAGCTGAAAAAGGCGTCAGTGAAACGTTCTGAATAAATCTCACTACGTTTGATGGCCAACCTGTTGCCAACTACCCAGTTTGTAGAGCTCCAGACAGTGCCCTGATCAAAACTCGTCCTCGGCTGAGGTCTCAGCAGACTGCTGCGATTGAGTGCCGAGGAGTGCGTTCGAATATTTCATGACATGTCAAATTGCTGCTTGGCTCTCGCTGGGAACGCGCCATGGAACTCAATCGGCTTCGGGCTGGCCGCGCCCCGGCATCCCATCCAGAACAACATGCGGGATGAGTCTGGCATGCTGATGGCCAGTGTCATTGCTGCCTCCAACTACACTATGCTGTTCAACGGTTGCTCGATGGCAACGAAAAACCTTCCGCGAGCGCGCGGATCACATGATGTAAGACCTCTGGAGGACCGCCCGCTGGAACGAAAATTAACTTGGACCAAAAACGACCCGGCGGAGACTCGATCGACTCAAACGTCGAATGAACTCGATTCGGCTTCACATCACTTGGCACTCGGTCGGCGTGAATGCCGAAAACTATGTCTTGGCCAGTTCGATCATTGTGTTTACGGGTGCCCATCCCCTTGCAACTCAACCCCGCGGTGTGCCATGTTCGATGCGAATCCATTGCGCGCGGCATTCGATACAGATTTGACACGACCCTTTCGGACGTTGCCAAGGCCGCGAAGTTGGCCTCCCGAGCGCCCCAGCGCTTCGGAGTTCCATATGGATCCGCCGTGCACCTGCCAGTGTGGCCCGAACACATTCGCAGCCATGATAAGCACTGCGGTGACATATGCACTGTCCCCGTCGCGACGACTGCTGCGACGAAGTAGAGAAAGCGAACGGCAAGGCCGTCTGACACAATGGACAAACTTGCACAGGAAAAGAACCAGAACTCTGGCCCTGGAGACACACGATAGGATCATGATGAGCCCCAGGACGGCTGAACCGAAACGCGTATGGATCTGCATGTTAACCTGAACGCAACCAAGATTGATCGGCGCAGTTTGGGTGGAAGCCGGGACGCGCAATTTTTCTCCGACGCCAGAGTGCAGACGTCTTGTGCGTCTCTGGCCATTTCGTCCACTGCGTAGCTGAAAAAAAAGCATTTCTCCCGAACCTTCTGGGCCGCGCCGCCCAAGCAAAGATCTCCACGAACGCAACAGCCCCCATGATATGTGAACCTGCGCCCGCGATGCACCCGGCGCCGCAGGCCAGCAAACTGCTGCCTCCTTCATGGTCTGACCTCACATGCATGATCGCGCGTTTCTCTGTGCGCACATGCGCCACGCGGGCAGCCCAGGCCATCGCTTCCACGTGGCGCGGCTGAGTCCCAGATGCGCCCATGCAGAGGCATGCTGCAGCCAGTGCCACGCGTTTCCAGATACCAGCACCAGCAATCGCCCTGGGACGACATGCGTGGAGGGTTTGCAACAATGCCTGGAGGTTGACTAATAAGAACAGGCGCTCCTCAAACTTTGCTCGGTGGGAGTAGATACGCGCGTCGCGGAGAATCGCATTCAATGGTTCGCCGACGAATCAATTGCATTGTTTCGGCGACCCGTGAACTCCAATCCTGGGGTGGTGCACGCTTCCACGGTGGTGAAGCCCCAGCCACCCGCTCTCAGAAATTACCAGAACACTCGATACAAAACCAAAAACTTACAACGTTGCGCAGCACATAGGTGATCGCTGTATAAGCGCAGCGTTCTATGCTTGGGCCCGTTTCCCATGCCCCCCCCCCTTCCCAGAGACGCAACGAAACGATCATGGCTACCCCGGCGCCATGTGGCAGATCAGGCGGTGCTTCGGCGTGTAAGCGATTTGCGCGACCTCGCAACAGCGCAGATGCATCGAAACGTACTGGATCATCTCAATCCCGGCGCCATCTGGGATGACCACTGGATGCTCACGCATAAAATCAAAAAAACGGTTCTAATGCTTTGCCACCGTGCAAAACTGCCCCCCCCGAGCGCACCGGCCGATGCGGAGTATCTGGCGATGGTGCCGATGGCGAAGGGAAGTGCGCACCCTACTTCAGCAGCCTTCAAAGACATTTGCGTTCCAGGGTTCAAACGGTTCTGTTGGCCGTTCTTTTTCTTTCATACATGGGGACAGGTTGGGCATTCTTGGTGGGCGGGGGGGGGGGGCATGACGGGGATCTTGGGCGGTTTTGATGAACCCTGCAACGCGCGTGCCCCCCCCCCCATGCGCGCGCACGCGCACGCACACACACGTTCGCGCACAACACAACTCGACCGAAGACCCAAGCGGAGAAAACAATGCATCCTGCACACTATACCCGAGACGGCCCCCCAGCATCCCCAACGTCAATGCTCCGTGTTTAATAGGTTGCGATGTCTCCGTCTCGTCTTGCCGCAAGAATAAGTCTGCCCCCGGACGCCGACTGGCCAAATCATATCTCTGTAAGGCCCCCTCGGAAGCCCCACGGGCCATGGAGAATTGTGCGCCAGAGGGCAGCGTTGACCCATCTCATGATTGGGCCAAAGTAGACGCAGTGAAACGGGCCAATTGCTAAACCCCGAGCGGGCGATGCGCCGAGAACCTCCGAGAACTAACGGCATCTGTGCCTAATCAGATCCGTTGCTACCCCATCGTGGCCCAAAGGTTCCATCCAAAACGTAACCACACATGGGAGTGGCGCCGACTCCAGGGCGCATGCGTCGAGTAATTGGGTAGACGGCTCGAGGCGATCCCGCGCATTCAGTAAGACATCTCCTACTCTGAGGTCGTCTGTGCATGCGCGCCCCCGGTGGCCTTTACCCTTCTGGAATCTCAGCTTGCCTGCAACGGCCCTCATCTGGCCGCCTGACACAATGTTCACGATTACCTCGCCGCTGTCGCAACCAGAGAAATAGTCATCATGTGATCTTACTGTCCAGGGACATCCATGACATATGTTACCTTGCAAAGTGTGCACGCCGTCGAGGCTACAATCGCAGAATTGGCAAGGGTTGGGCACCGACCCCAATGGTGCAGGTCTGAGGGATTGTTGCATGTTCGCTCCAACCCATTTAATTCCATATGAGCGTCCCCTATACGAAAACTGCTTCTCCTCTGCGAGTGGACTGTACTCTGGCCAGGGGGAGCCTTCGTGCTGCAAGTCGGGCCTACGACCATCTGACATGGCTTTGAACTGCCAGGCTGCCGTGTTCAAATGAGGGAAGATCGTGCACCAGCCTCTCCAGCCGCAGAGGCACGACTCGCTCGAACGAGTCACCGACATAACATGCCTGCTTCCGCTGAGCAGGTCAATTGTCCACATCCCCAAACAAGAATCGTTTCGGCCTGGTGCTCCCGTTTGGCACGCGACTCCAGCAAGATGCAGTGGCAAGTCCAAGCCACGAACAACAACAACTTGCACTGACGAGTAGGGTTTATAGCACTCCAGGTCCAGGACGCATGGCCCCCTGTCTTCGGGTCTGGCACGGAGCAACTCAAGCAAACTAGAATATTCACACCAGTCTTCCTCCAACGATTCAAAGTCGCACCTGGTTGGCGTGTCCCGTTTTTTCCCCAACCCTCCTGCGTTGGGTTCTCGTTTTGAATAGAGCAGTGCGGTCGCGTCTCCTCCTTCTCCTCCTCCTTCCCGCCTCGTTCCTCCTCTCCTCTTCCCCCCTGCATCTCACCTTGCTCGTCGCCGCGTAACAGCTTGCCTCCTGCCTGGTCATCCCTGTGCGGGGCTGCGATCGGCGAAACTGTTGCCACTTTCGAGGGCTGCTGGGGGGCCCAGCGGAGTGGGGTCATACTCAGACCCAGATTAGACCTCGCCATCCCTGGGGGGGCTGCGATCAGTGAAACTGTCGCCACTTTCGAGGGCTGCTGGTGGATCCAGCGGAGCGAGGCACCCGGGGGATTCATATTAGACCTCGCCATTTGTGGGTGCTGCGATCTGTGAAACTATCGCCACTTTCGAGGGCTGCTGGTGGGTCCAGCGGAGTGAGGCACCACGGGGATTCAGATTAGAACTCGCCATCTCTGGGGTGGCTGCGATCTGTGAAACTGTCGCCACTTTCGAGGGCTGCTGGTGGGCCCAGCGGAGTGAGGCACCACGGGGATTCAGATTAGACCTCGCCATCTCTGGGGGTGGCTGCGATCTGTGAAACTGTCGCCACTTTCGAGGGCTGCTGGTGGGTCCAGCGGAGTGAGGCACCACGGGGATTCAGATTAGACCTCGCCATCTCTGGGGGTGGCTGCGATCTGTGAAACTGTCGCCACTTTCGAGGGCTGCTGGTGGGTCCAGCGGAGCGAGGCACCACGGGGATTCAGATTAGACATCGCCATCTCTGGGGGGGGCTGCGATCTGTGAAACTGTCGCCACTTTCGAGGGCTGCTCGTGGGTCCAGCGGAGTGAGGCACCACGGGGATTCAGATTAGACCTCGCCATCTCTGGGGGGGCTGCGATCTCTGAACCTGTCGCCACGTTCGAGGGCTGCTGGTGGGTCCAGCGGAGTGAGGCACCACGGGGATTCAGATTAGACCTCGCCATCTGTGGGGGCTGCGATCTGTGAAACTGTCGCCACTTTCGAGGGCTGCTGGTGGGCCCAGCGGAGTGAGGCACCACTGGGACTCAGATTAGACCTCGCCATCTCTGGGGGTGGCTGCGATCTGTGAAACAGTCACCACTTTCGAGGGCTGCTGGTGGGTCCAGCGGAGTGAGGCACCACGCGGACTCAGACTAGACCTCGCCATCTCTGGGGGGCTGCGATCTGTGAAACTGTCGCCACTTTCGAGGGCTGCTGGTGGGTCCAGCGGAGTGAGGCACCACGGGGATTCAGATTAAGCCTTGCCGTCTGTGGGGGCTGCGATCTGTGAAACTGTCGTCACTTTCGAGGGCTGCTCGTGGGTCCAGCGGAGTGAGGCACCACGGGGATTCATATTAGACCTCGCCATCTCTGGGGGGGGCTGCGATCTCTGAACCTGTCGCCACGTTCGAGGGCTGCTGGGGGGCCCAGCGGAGTGAGGCACCACGGGGACTCATATTAGATCTCGCCATCCCTGGGAGGCGGCGATCTGCGATGTGAAACCGTCGCCACTTTCGAGGGCTGCTGGGGGGCCCAGCGGAGTGAGGCCCAACGGGGACTCAGATTAGACCTCGCCATCTCTGGGGGGCTGCGATCTGCGAAGTTGTCGCCACTTCCGAGGGCTGCTGGGGTGACCAGCGGAGTGAGCCCCCACGGGGACTCCGATTTGACCTCGCCATCGCTGGGGGGGGGGGGCTTCGATTTGTGAAATTGTCGCCAATTTCGATGGCTGCTCGGGGGGCAGCGGAGTGGGGTACTCAGATTCGACCTCGCCATTCCTGGGGGACTGCGCTTTGCGAAACCGTCGCCACTTTCGATGGCTGCTGGGGGGCCAGCGGAGTGGGTCCTACGCAGACTCAGGCTCGACTTCGCCATCCCCGAAGGGCTGCGATCTGTGAAACAGTCGCCACTTTCGAGGGCTGCTGGAGGGCCCAGCGGAGTGGGGACATATTCGGGTTCAGATTAGACCTCGCCATCCTTGGGGGGCTGCGATCTGCGAAACTGTCACCACTTTCGAGGGCTGCTGGGTGGCCCAGCGGAGTGACGTCATACGCGAGCCTGGGGCTTTAATCCTCGTTCTTTCGATCGTCGTCCTGTGAGCCGTGCAGTGCGTGCGCATCCCATGTAGTTTGCACAGCAATTCACATCGCCTACGTTATCGTTGTTCCTGCTACTGTTGGCCTACTCCTCTTGCCACTTGATGCACGTGGGTTGGGTACGTCGCAGGGTAATTTATAGTTTGTCTTGATATGTCCCAGATTGCGTTCCAGGTGCCACTGCGTCTAACCCAAAATTTGCGCATGGAACACTGGCGCACTTCGCAAAATGGCAAAGCTGACAAAAATCCATTGCTGCAAGCTTACGGCTAGCGTTCAATCTTCGAAGCGTCTTAACATATCCGAACCTGCTTCTCGAGCTGCCACCGGGGTGGCGTCGTATAGCCGAAGTCCTGAATGTCTGGGGCGTCTGCTCCTGCTCCTGCGCCTGTCCACGGTCGGGGTAGGTAATTCGGCCTCGGTCGATATCATGTGGGCTATTGTTCCTAGGGTCTACTAGGCTTGTAAGTTACGTGGTCACTGCTTGCGTTTGTTACATGGCTTGTTTCGAATTGCGCTTACCATTGAGATGTGAATGCGTTGTAATACGTGTCGCGTAGTACCCCCAGCAGACCGTAGCAATTCAAAGGCAATGCCGCGCAATGTTTTGGCTCTGAGCTTGTTCGCGCGATTTCCCGGGAGCCCCATGACAGAACTATTGATCGCAGTGGTGCCGACATGTGTGTTATGTGTGTTTGTGTGTGGGTTGTTCCTAGAATGTGTGTGTGTCTATGTGTTTACGCGTTTCGAGGTGCATCCTCGCGTGGCCTGCGTTCACCATGAGTCACCACGAATCAGCAGGCTGTAGGCGATGCGCTTCTGCGAGCGCTGTGAGCAAATCCCTCTGAATCGACGCGCACAGTCCAAAGCAACACTGCGCGACGATCCATGCGCTTCGATGACCAACAAAAGTTACAGCCATAAGTGAAGCAAGCAAAACTGCGCGTCAGCAACTGAAGCACTTGCTGGTACACTGCATGTATAAACTCGCCTGGCTGGAAGTCGCATGCAGTGAAACGTACCTCGTTGTGACAGATCCGTAGGTGCCGACGCCAACTACTCTGCTCCGCCTGGTCTGGGCGACTCTGGAGCTTGCAATGTCAGCACTGCAAATGAAATCTCTGGTTGTTGAAGGGCCCAGCAGACCACATCGGTCTCACCGCCGTTCAGTGAAACCCACCGGGGCTCATCGTTTGAATTCAGCTTGCCCACCGATCTCACCAAACAATGTAACACACACGCATGTAACAAAAAATGCACCCTTCATCGCACCTCGTCGAATTCAGCGAACCCCAGTGATCACCCTCAGTTCACCGGGCCTCATCGTTCCTCATCGTTCCTAATCGCGCGAACCAGGGCTGCAACAACTAAAATTAGCCTGACGAGGGACCCAAACATATGCAGGTGTGAGTACCGCAATAGTGATTCACTTTTTCGGTGGCGATCCCTGTGAGGCAACGAACCGTGCTAGGGGTGGGCCGACATGAGTGGCGTGGTACACAACGCGAACGAAAACGATTGATCTGAGTACGTAGGGAGACTGAGCGCGGGTGAATCTGCGCGCGTGCGTCTGACTGTGAATGAACCTGCGTGCGAGCGAGTCTACGTGCATGAATGCGAATATGACAAAGCATGGTGAAATTGCATATGAATGTCAATAATTTGACAATGACTGCCTCTAAGTACTCGTGACGCTGGGTGTGGCCGCCGCAAGGAGTTCCCCCGGGACTCCCCGACGGCGTCGCCCGCGCGCCGCGACGCCAATGTCGGCGCGCCCACCCGCGAGGATCGCGCCCGCTTCCCCCCCTTCCTTTGTTCCCACTTTGCCCGCGCACTGCTGCGGGCGCAGCGCAGCGCGGAGTCCCCGCGACGCGCGCAGGTCGCCCCGGAGGGGTCCCAGCGACGCGCGCGGGTCGTCCACTGCGCGGAGCAAAGGGAGCTAGCTGGCTGGCTGATAGCGGGCAAAGCTCTTGCCGCTGGGCAGAGCGACGACGGGCGAACGAGGCGCTGGGCAGAACGCAGCACGGAGCCCCCGCGACGCGCGCAGGTCGCCCCGGAGGGGCCCCAGCGACGCGCGCGGATCGCCCGCTGCGCGGAACAAAGAAAGCTAGCTGGCTGGCTGGGACCTGGGGTGGGGCTCCACATGGGGCCACGCAGCGCTGTACTGGGCTCCATATGGGGCCACGTAACGCTGTGTGGGGCCACGAAACGTGCGAAGGGTGCATCGAAATGGGCGTGCGGGGCGCATGCGGGCACACCCACTGGGACCTTCGGTGGAGCTCCCTATGGGGCCACGAAGCGCGCGAGGGGTGGGCCGAAGTGGGTGTGCGGGACGCGTGCGGGCACACCCACTGAGACCTTCGGTGGAGCTCCCTATGGGGCCACGAACCGTGTGAGGGTCGTGCCGAAATTGGTGCGCGGGACGCATGCGGGCACACCCACTGGGACCTTCGGTGGAGCTCCCTATGGGGCCACGAAGCGTGTCAAGGGTGTGCCAAAGTGGGTGTGCGGGACGCATGCGGGCACATCCCCTGGGACCTTCGGTGGAGCTCCCCTATGGGGCCACGAACCGTGCGAGGGGTGGGCCGATGTGCGCGGGGCGCATGCGGGCACACCCGCTGGGACCTTCGGTGGAGCCCCCTTTATGGGGCCACGAAACGTGTGAGGGGTGTACCGAAATGGGTGTGCGGGACGCACGCGGGCACACCCACTGGGACCTTCGGTGGAGCTCCCTATGGGGCCACGAAGCGTGTGAAGGGTGTACCGAAATGGATGTGTGGGACGCATGCGGGCACACCCACTGGGACCTTCGGTGGAGCTCCCTATGGGGCCACGGACCGTGGGCACACCCACTGAGACCTTCGGTGGAGCTCCCTATGGGGCCACGAAGCGTGCCACTGGGACCTTCGGTGGAGCCCCCTATGGGGCCACGAAGCGCGTGAAGGGTGTGCCAAAATGGGTGTGCGGGACGCATGCGGGCGCGCCCACTGGGACTTTCGGTGGAGCTCCCTACGGGGCCGCGAAACGTGCGAGGGGCGTGCCGAAATGTGCGTGCGGGACGCATGCGGGCACACACACACACACACACTGGGACCTTCGGTGGAGCTCCCTATGGGGCCACGAAACGTGCGAGGGGTGGGCCGAAATGGGTGTGCGGGACGCACGCGGGCACACCCGCTGGGACCTTCGGTGGAGCTCCCTATGGGGCCACGAAGCGTGTGAGGGGCGTGCCGAAATTGGCGATGACGATGATGATGGTGGAGGGGGGGAAGAGGAGGAGGGGAAGAGGAGAGGAGGAGAGGAGGAGACGCGGGCCACCGTCTCTTCAAAACGAGGACCCAGCACCGCAGGATGGTTGGGAAAAACATGTTTCTCGCCTCTCAATGGTCATACTTTCGCGTCGGTGCGCTGCCGGGCGCCTCTTAAATCAAGTTCCCTCTGCGCCGTCTCCGCCCTCCCCCCAAACTATTGCGACCCCCCTCTCTAAGTCTCGTCCGTGGCCGCTTCTACTCGGAAGCAGCACTTTGGTCGCAACAAAACAAGAAAATGCCAGTGCGCCAACAACAGGTCGCATGCGAACTCTTGAGCGTCCAGCGCACCAGCTCAATCACCCTCGTTCTTGAGCGCGTGAATGGACTGGATATTCTTAGCGAGCTTCGACGCATCATTGGCGTTCTTGTCGACAGCTTTGAAGTCGATGAGAGACTGCTGGACGTCCGCGGCGTCGACGCTGTTCCTCAGCGTAGTCGGCCCCTCTGTCGCAGCACGGGCCAGGAGCGGCTTCGACTTGAAATTTACGCATGTCCCCAAAAGCAGTTCGCAACTTCATCGCATTGCCATCAGACTGGGCCCACTGCCAACCCACGCGCGTCTCATCGTCGACGCGCTGCACAATCGCGAAGGTGCTCGAGGCACCGAGGTTACATTTGGCCACGGCCTTCTTGCTCTCGACGACCAAGGCCTTCAGCGGGTCATTGCCAATCTTTGCGTTCGCCTTCAGTTTGCCCTCCGGCTCAGCTGCGCCGCCCCCCCCCGCCGAGCTTCGGCCTGGCCCGCGCCGCGGCGGCGGTCTTGCCTTCGGACCCCCGCTGCGCGGCTGCGTCGCCCGCGACGACCTGGCGTGTTCCATCGCGAGCGCGCCCCCCTCCTCCGATCGCGCTCCTTCGATCGCACTCCCCCCGCCGCCCCCCCCCCCCCCCCCCGCCCATTCCTCGACGCGCGGTTAGGAGGGGGGGGCTGGGGGGGAATGGGGGGGGGGGCACGATCAGGAGCATGAGAAGGACGCGGGAAAGACACCGCGGTTCCAAGAATAGGGCACTCCAAACATATAACACGAACACGCACACGCACGCAAACGTTCACACAGTCGCGCACAATCACACGCACACGCACGCACGCAGAGGCGTGTGTGAATGTATGTGTGTGCGTGTGTGAATTGCGTGTTGGCGCGTGTGTGCGTGCGAATGTATGTGTGAATGTGTGGGGGTGTGAATGTGTGTGAATGCGTGTGTGAGTGTGTGGGTGCGTGTGTGAATGTGTGCGTGTGCATGTGTGTGCGTATGTATGTACGCACGTGGGTGCGTGTGTGCGCGTGGATGCGTGACTGCGCGCGCGCGCATGGATGCGCGCGCACTTCAGAACGATACACTAACCCTCAGCTTCGAAACCAAACAGCTTGACCCTCGTCGCCGGCTCCAGCCGTCGTCGCATGGTATCATTTCTCCCCGCGGCGTCGGAGCTCCAGATCTCGCGGCACGCCCGCGCCTCCGCAAACTCCTGGTCGACGCCGCGCTCCACGCGCAGCGCGCGGAGGCAGCGCTGACGGGGTCCCAGATGACCCAGGGGGCGCCAGACTGGGCCGCCTCGAGGAAGCACCTGCACGCCTGAGAGGGCAGCGCGCAGCACGCGCGCAGGCAGCGCTCGTTTACCCCCATATTGGAGGAGGGGGAACCGCAGAAGGAGCGGGGGAAACAGAAGGATCAGGGGCTGCGGTTGTGGAGGAGGAGTTGGGGGAGGATAAAGATGAGGTGGGCGTGGGCGAGTAGGGCGCGAACTAAATTATTCCCCCCCCTCCCCCCCCCCCCCCTTGACGCTTGGGGCCCGAGCGACTCACGCCGCGAGGAGCCCGAACGACTCACGCCAGGAAGAGGGGCCCGAAGGACTCACACAAGGACGATGGGGCCGAACGACTCACACCACGACGGGCCCCAACGACTCCCACCAGTCGTCGTCGTCGTGGTCGTCGTCGTCGTCGTCGTCGTCGTCGTCGTCGCCGCCGCCTTCGTCGTCGTCGTCGTCGACGTCGTCGTCGTCGTCGTCGTCGTCGCGGTTGTGGTCGTCGACGTCGTCCCGGTCGATATCGTCGTCGTCGGGTGCGTCGTCGTTGTTAGGATCATCGCTGTGGTCGTCGTCTCCGCTAAATCCCTCTTGCCTCCCACCGCTTTCTCTCCCTCCTCCTCCGCCTCGCCCTTCTCCCGCTCCCACCACAAGGAGGATGTGCAAGGGGGCGGGGGGAAGGAGGAACAGGGGAGATATGCGGGGGCAGGCGGAAACACGCCTGAAAAAACGCGACTGTGGGCATGCTTCGCAAGAGTTGCTGTTTTCAGATGGGCTGGTGGGGATACGCGAAGCGTGAAGAATTATTCCCCCCCCCCCCCTCATCCCCACCCCCCACCCCTTTATGCTTTAATCCTGCTAAGTTGCCTACCTCGGTGCCCCCACCTCATCTCTCTCCCCAACCCATGAATCGTTTGCCTTCTCGGGCGCGGCCCCACGTGCCCCGATTGCCCATGTGCATCCCCGCGCAGCCTGCAGCCGGCCAAGCTTGCCGTTCCCCTCCTCGTGCGCCACCCGGCCGATGGCCAAATATCTGGCTCTGGACCAGGGTGAAGCTCTGAGCTCGGCCGCGTGGAATTTGTTGACCTTGAAATCGTCGCATTGCTCCATGGACCACGCCCTCCTGAACTCGTTCTGCTTGGTCTCGTACCCCCTGAGGGAGTCGCAGTCTAACTTCAGCGCTGCGTTTGCAGCTTCGCCTCTGCCCAGCCGCCCGCCATATCGTTGCCGTTCGCGCCGTTTGCTTAGAAGTAAGAGTCGTGTCCCGCCGCGCTCTTGTAGGCCGCGTAGTCTGTCAGTTCGTTGCCCTTCATCTTGCTCGCGTCAATCGGGTCTAGCTCCCCCATGCGCGAGTTCTTCGTCTGCGCCGCGCCAGTCTTCTTGTCGTGCCACTCCCCCAGCGCTTCCTCTGCGTTGAGCTCGGCGCTGCTCGAGGTCATCTGTGACATGTCAATCCCTTCAAGATGTGCATCTCGGTCACGTCGTCGCTATGGAAGGTCTCAACCAGCATCTCGTGGACCTGCAGCTCGTCGATGTTGCGCGAGCCCTGCATGATCAGCAAGTCCTGTCGGAGCTGGAGCAGTTCGCGCTGATCATGAGGCGAGCCAAGTGAGCCCCAAAGGAACTACAAGCTCACCAGGGCTCACCCCGGACCACTGCGAACAATGATCGTTCGGAGAGGCCCCATTGCCCCTCGGACAAACAATAATCACTCAGCGGCTCCGCGGGGATCCTGACAGATTCTGGCATGGGCTGCGTCGAAAACAACAATACTTGGCCGAACATTGATCCTCGAAGTCGCTGTCGCGATGCATGGTCTTCTTGGTCAAACCGTGCTCATCCTCTTCGGTTGCGTCTCCAACGGCGCGACGACTGCCGCGTTGTCGGCGCCTTCGGCGGAGCCTGCCGCCGCGTCTCCATCGAGCGCGTGCGATGCCGCACTGTCGCTGCGCCTGGCGCTGCACTGCCAGCGCCCTCGACTGCGCCACTTGGCACCACTGCGCCGGCTGCCTGCTGGATGGTTGGGGAATCCGAACAACTCGTCTTGCTGGCGGGGTTGGCCCTGGCAGAAGGGGTGAATCCTGGCTGGCGCGGGAGGGGCCCTGGCTGGCAGCACGGCGAAAGTCTCGGCAGGCTCTCGGTTGGTTCCGCAAGCGTAGGAGGAGGTGGTGGGCGATGAGAGCGCAGGAAAACACGGGGCGCGACTTATGGAACCTATGACAGATGGAGCGAACAAGGGAGAGGAGGAGGAGGAGGTGGAAGACAAGACAGGACAAGAACCGCTGCGAGCCATAGTCTGTGCCAGCTGAAGCTGATGCTTGCGAGGCGCCTGCTTACAAAAAAACCCACAAAGTGGGATTCACGAGGGGCCACCGACGAAGCGAGAGCGGCGAGCGGGCCAGGGGCCCCCAGGCAGGACCGACGGGGGACCGAGGGCAAGCCGAAGGGCCGAGGGCCGCGAGGAGGAAGGAGAACGAACAACGGAGCGGGGGCCAGCGCGACATCGAAAGGCTCTCGGCTGCGATGCAATCGCCTACCAGCGGCTACCGCTGGAAGGACGGCCTTCACTGGCCGACAGCGGGGCAGCTATCAGGGGGGACCAAGCTGCCCGCCCGCGGCACCATCCTTCCTGAAAAGAGGGGGCGGGGCAAAGGAGCAGGGGGCGGGGGCAGGGGGAGGGGGCAAGTGAGCAAGGTCGCAACGCCGCTCACTTGCAACTCTCAGCTCTTCCGAATGTGGACACCTCCAGTTGCCATGTCTGGTTGCTCCCGCGCCACCTGGGGCGCAGCCGCCCCGACGTCCACCTGGCCGAGCCCAGAGTTGACGAAGTCGTTGTGGGCCCGTGCATCAGGGCGAGGCAAGATGACGTCATCGGGGCCGATGCCCTTGCGCAGCGCCTCCGCTCTGGACTGCTCGACCGCCTTGTTCAGGTGCTGCTGCCCCTCCTGCAGGGCCTTATTCGCGCCCTCGTGTTCCTCCTAGGACTGCTCCAACGCCTGCTGCAGTTGGTCAGGCTCGATCTCGTCGCTGCTCAAGGAGTCGCCAGCAACGATTGGGCCCGCCCCTGCCACGGCCTGAGATGGCCCATCACCTTCAGCGATCTCCCTCTGCCATCTCTCCTGTCCCTGCAGCCTGAGCTCGTCGTCGCTCTTCTGAGAATCCACATGGGTGTGAGCAGTTGCAGGCGGGAGTACGTCGCACGGGCATTGAGACCGAGGGCATTGGCCATCCTGGCTTTGCCGCAGCCCTGGCGGACCTGCAGAGGCCGCTGCCTGCCAGCGTTTCCATGGCCGAACGCTGCGATGGAGGTGCCGCGACGGCGTCGCTGTCGCTGCGCGTGCGATTGCCCACTTGAGCCATTGCAGGCATGATTACAAATGCCAGTTGGTTATACTGCGGGTGCCTGCTGAATCCTGCGTCGAATGTTGCTTCTGAGCAAGGTGTCGAACATTTTGATTACCTGTGCAGTTTGCTTCGTGCTTCGGGAATAATGGTGTGTCTGTGTCTTCGGCTTGGCATGATTGGTTAGGCATGCGCAGATGAGCGTTTGATGCTTGGTGTTGCTTCGTTTTGCGTGTCGCTGAGTATGGTGAGCCATGCCTGTTTAGGATTGCGCTGGCATGTGTTTGTGATCTGGGATTGGCCTGATGTGTGATGCTTTGTTTCTGGTACGCCATGTTTGTTAAAACTGCGTGCGTGTGTCCCGTTTGGTTGTATATTGGTTTGTTATGCGATGTGCGCGCCCCAAGTCTGTGATGAACGCAGCCGCAGTGCACGCCTTTGCTGCCCCGGCCTCGCCGGGGCAAACTATTTGCGTACGGGCTAGACCAAATCGCTGCAGATGGGACGTCGGGAACGCGATGCAGCGCAAAACGGGCGAGTAAGGGAGAGGGATTGTGGAATATATATATATATATATATACATATATATATACATGCGGGCATACACAGATCCGAGTCTCGCGCCCCCTGAACCAGATCTCGCACTCCGACGTCATCCACCGCGACGTCTGACAGAAGACACTGCGGCAAACAATGATCATCCCAAACGACTATCTGATATGGGGAGAACCCCCGCACGGATGCTAAATCAGATCTTGGCCGAGACCACCCCGCAATTCAAATCATCCAATTCATCCAGGGCGCGTGCAAATAAAAAATCCGACCATGGCCGTGGCCAGGGCGACCTTGACGAGTCCTCCGCGGTGCTCGCGCCTGCCGTTCAGACGCGGGCTCGCCGCGTCGCAAACGCGCTGGTCAACCCCGAGATTATCCAGAACCCTTCGAAAGACTGGCTCAAACTCCACCCCTCCGCCCGCCGCGGCATCCTCGGGCGCGCCCATAGGGCGGGCCCGTGCTCCGATGAAGCCCGACCAGACCTTCTGAGCCGAAATTGCTCTAGGCACTCCGCGGCGCTAGCAATTGAACCAGTGATCTATGATGTTCTTAAACGGAACCTGACTACCGAATGCGTGCACGTAGAAGACATCCAGCGCAATCAACTCATTGAAACGGAAAACCCCGGGAAGCTGGGCGCGACGGCGCCAGCGCGGACGAGGCCCACCCTCGTTCTGGGGGCACCGAAGAGATTTCGGCAACCATGAGCGCCCGCGCAAATTCTTCGCGACGAGGGCGTCCCAAATTGACGTGCCACTTATGGATCTCGCCGTCAAGTTCTCGACTGATGCGCGGCTCGACCTGGGCCTCGCCCTCCCCAGAAGACCCGGGCCCCGACAACTCTAGTTTCTCGGGGAGAGGAGGGGGGGAGCGAGCTGGATGACGTTCCTCCTCTTCAGTGTCTGAGCCCACCTGGAGAGGGCCCCCGCCCTGGACTTCGACAGGGGAAGAAGAGAGGCAACTGACTCTCTCCAAAGAAAAAGCGGGCGGCGGTCAGCTCGCCCCCCCTGCAGATGGCGCCCGCCAGCTCGCGAGGGCGCCCGCTGTGAAACCTTCGCCGAGCCCCCGCCCGCCAGAAAGAAATGCCCGCGCCCCCCCCCCTTGCGCCCTTGCGCCAGAGTGACCAGGCCTGCAACAAGTCTGGACTGTTCGAGAGTAGACGAGCGGGTTTCTTGGACAGCGTTCCAAGACAAATTGCAAGCCCGAAGTCACATTGGTCAAGGTCCACGCAGTGGACCCCGTCAAGTGCCGCCATCCCCTGAACGTTGTCAAGACGCCAACCGCTAGCCGAAAGGGGGTGCTCAGACGAGAAATAGCGACCTCTCTCGCAACGGGGCCTCGCCACCCGCGCGCATATCGAGACGAACAACGGAGCTCCGCGTTCGGCCCAAGTCCTCTTTGCCAGATACATGCGGCCAGCTGCCCCGCTAGATATAATGAAAACGGCGCAGGGGGGCGACGTCGGAGCAACGAGAGGGTCATCCTTCTTGAGCATCTCCCAGAGACGTCGAGTCTATGATCCGCAGCCTGCCGGATGCCCCACCCAGTCCTAATGTCCAGGGAAGGGGGGGTGGGAAAACCACGTCGCCGAAGCTCCAGCTCAACCCTGGGAGGAGAGAACAACTCCAAGCATATGGTGTCTCTGATCTTCTCGAGAGCCCGTCGAATCCCGCCTCTTCTAGAACCTGCAAGGCCTGCTAACGAAACTCCCTGGGAACGGTGGCCGAAACAAAAGCATCCTGTTCGAAGTCCACGAAACGGCCCAAGAAACACCAACCTGAGGTAGCGGCACCTGAGGGCTGGGCCCGGCTAGGGCGTCCGAGACTCCGTCGAGAACCTGGTCCAAGTCGGGGACCCGGCCGCGTCGCGCCAGACCGCGACGTCCAGGGTGCCGGCGGGGGGGCCGTCTAGGGCCCCGGCGACAGCGACGATCGCGAGGGAGACGCGCAGGTCGTCGAGCACGACTTCGCCCGTCGCCCGTTTCGTGACACGCATCCTCTTGATCCCCTTCAGCTGGCCCCCCGCGCCCCGATCCGCTGTCTTTCTCATAGCCAGTCGCGCGGCCCAGACTCCTTTCTCCCTGGCATCGAGGCCCTGGGAAGCCCAGCCCCCCCGAGTAAGAAACCAAACACCCGATTGAAATCGAGAGGCGCTTGTTTTCCGAACGGGGCGGCCCAGAGCTCTGGAGACGGCGCTGGAACCCTCGGCAACTAAGCAGCTGGGGGGCCCTGGACTCGGAACCTGATCCGGGGCGCGGGGCTGAGCGGGCCCGCCCCCGGTGAGAAAAATTACAAAGGATTCGGAAAGTGAGAGGGAGATGCCGCCCGCGCCTCCGAACGCTTGCTCGTTAGACTGTGATGCGACAGCGTCTGCGGCAGCGGCTTGTCCGCCAGGCTGGGAAAACTGGCCCTGCGCCGCTGCCTGGCCTCTCATTGCTCGAGGCTTCTTCGCCGAAGACTCCTCGTCGTCGGCCGCTGGCGCCTGCTCTGGGCGAAGACCTCCCAAACCATTCGCTGCGCCGATCAGGACATCCATCTGATGCTGTCTCTCCCTGCGCTCCCCGATCACCATCCACTGCGTGGTCTCGATGCTCATCTCGATCGTTGCGGCGCTGCTGCTGCTGGCGCTGGGCAACTTCGGCGGGGGCGACTCCTTGGCCGACGGTCTCGGCGGCGCCTTCGTCGGAACCTCGAGCCCGCCGCCGAGCGCCGCGCACTGGGGCGGAGCCCTGCACCTCGGGGCCCTCTCGTGCTTGACTAAATCCTCGGGGGCCTCTTCCTTCTTGACCAGCCTCTGCTCGCGCGCGGCGATGCGCGATGCTCTTGACCCTGGTCTACTCGATCTCCTCCTTCGCCTTCCTCGCGAAACGGAGGCGCACCCCGCGCCCGGCGCTTCGCGCAGCGCCCGCGCTGGTTTCCCCCGCAGAAGCGCGCCGTCATCGGATGCGAGCAGCTGGCGTCCGAAGCCTCGCCCTGGTCGCGTCGACCGAGCCTCAGACGCGGCGCCGCGATCACCGCAAGCCCCGAGTCCGCACAAACCCGAAGGAACGACATCATCCGGGTGGCCCACGTGCGCCACTTCCGCACCCTTCTCGCCGCCCACCTGGCCCGAGAAGGTCGACAACGGCCCCGCCTGGCCAACTCTCGAGCACCCGGCGGCGTCGGAGGGCGCGCCCGCCCGGCCCTGCTCATCCACGATAACCGCCCAAGACGTGCCTGAATCTGCGCCAACGCTCTGGTCGAGGCCGAGATAGAATGACGGGGGCGCAATCTTCTCGTCGCTGCTCAGTCCGGCTGTCCCCTGACGGTTGGACTCGGACTTCATCCCGTCTGTTTTGCACCGACACGGCCGTCGGCAATCCTCTCGCCTATGGCCCTTCTCTCCGCGGCCCGCCTTATTCCGGTCAAAGAAGTGGCGGTCCACCTTCTTGTTCGTCCTCAACTGCTTGGATTCTGCCCGCGGGCGGCGACGCGTGGGGAGAGCCACGTCGGCGAAATCGTCCACGACGTGATCTTCGTCTAGACCTGGGCACCCAAGGAGACGGGTATCGCGCTGTGCTCTTCTTCGACAAACTTTGTCTCGAATAGTCCGAAACAGTCTCCCTCGTCGCCAGCCCCACGATCGACCTCGAGCCCCGATGGTTCACGTACGGTCGCTACAAAGGTCTTGGTCTGCGGACCGCCGCCTGCACCTTCGGAAACGTCGGTATATCTTGGATGTCTGGCTCCAGCAGTGCCCGTCTGACGGCATGGACTGGCTTCTCGCCAGCCATCAGGGCACTGAGATTGAACCGCATATGCTGGGTGAGGTTAGCTCCTTCCTCGTAGTATCTCGCCTTCACTGCATCTGGCAAAGTTACCCCGAGTCTTTCTGCGGCGGCGATCTGCTGGTCCCGACCTATGACGAAGTCGGTCTTCATTTTTGCTGATACTGTAGTCAATCAAAGCTTAGTTGTGGGCGTCTCTCCTTGTCGCCAGGCCGTTCGCCCTTCAACAGCTTGAGATGATCAATGACCCTGGTGGGGCCGTCGCTGCAGTCGCACAGATGACGAAACACATTGGATCTGGCCTGAACCTCGATGGGAGACGTCACGATGACCCGTCCTGCTCGGGTCTCGGGTCTGAAAGCCGTCCACTTGTTCCACGCGCCCAAACTAACAGGGTACAAATCCAAATTGTCCCATCCGTGCCAGACTGGAAGGGTGGAGTAGTCTCGATTGACTTCTCCCCACGATGACTTGGCCCATTAAGTGTTCCCCCGCCAGTCGGAACCAGACCACCATTGCCAATCAGGCCTGGTGCCTCTCCAGCCGTCCCGCGAGGAGAATGCCATGCCTGCGTCTGCGGAGCCGGCTGCGGCTCCGTCGGCAGGCCCTGTCCCCTCCTTCTGGGGCGTTGAAACATTTTCCCACGGATCAAGAACATGGGCGCCTCTCTGGCCAGCACCTGCGTTGTCCTCGAGCGTGCCCTCTCCCCTCTCTTGATAATCGCGCCCCTGACCCGGCAGGTCCTCGTCTACACTCCGCTACAACTGTGGGATGGTGGGGCGAGCGGAGGCCGACATGCCTGAAATACTGTTTCTCAAGGGAGGGCAAAGACCAGGTCCAGTCCTCACACAGTCACTGGCTCGTCAGCGCCCCCATAAAGCCAAAATGGCAGTTGACGCCTGTCCGTCACATAGAACGGAACGGGAAACATGGGAATAGGGGACAGCATGTCCAAAATGTGTGTGATATCGTTTCCTGTTGTTCAAACAATTTTCCGTTTGCTTAAAGAACGCACCTCCTGTTGTATTCGGCGAAACCCCACCGCTGCCATTTGCCTTCGGTACACAATGTGCACCTGCCATCCAATTCCAATATAGCAATGCCGATTCGTATTATCCCACTTTCCGGTCTCATCATCGTCATGGCACGTCTGGATATCACAACCTATCTGTCTGATCCAAGAGGACGCCACGGGAGCCGCGGCAACTGACGGTTATTCCACCAAAACTCTTTCGACACCGACACGTGTCCGTTGTCCACCTGCCATTGGGCGGCGGCGTACTTCCAGTGTTCCCAAGAGCATATTTCTTCGGAGGTGACGGCCAGCGAGTAGGCGGCGCCTGTGGTGGAGGAAACAGATGAACAGACATCTCGCTCCATCGTGGCCGACTACGGGTTGAACCGGCAGCCGCATTATGAGCGTCGCCCACCTTCACCATGCCATGATCGTCAGCTACACAGCTACACCACCGGATGAGCAGGCAGCATCGCTCGCAGCATTGCGTGACTCTGCTTTCAATGACGAGCTCAACGAGCTAATTACTCTCAAAATCGATGGGTGCGGACATCTTTCGATCAACATCCATCTCTCCCACCTCGGTATCCCCTCTCGAAGGGTAAGGGTCATGCTTCGACATGTGAACCAAAAGCGCTTCGATAGGCATTATGGGTTGTGTATCGCGGCGCGGCTTGTTTGCCAAGTCGTTGGTATGAACAGATCCGGAACCTTCGGCTGATAACCAATTAATTGCCAGATGATCAGAACGTGATATTGTTTTAAGATGGTCCTTTGATATCCATTCTCAATGACTGGAACGCTCATGGTCAATATGGCACCCTGATGTCGTCAGGTGTGCGGAGGCGTGCAAATAATAAGTGTGATGATACGCGGGCGTTAAGGGGAAGGCCTGCGCACCCTTGTTCAACGATTTTTAGCCGAACGCACAGCTTGAGCCGATCAATGATCAACGTCGATTGGCGATGATTGCGGCGGCGGCGGTGAGAGACGGCAAGGATGGAGCCATATGCATTAGAATACGTTGAACGAGCGGCTTGCAGAGCTATGGCCCAAGGTCCCACGCAAAGGACATCATCGGCATCGTTCTACATGGTACTGGCACTTATGTCCCTCATAGCTGTCCACGACGCCAGCAAAGATAAGAACCGACCGAACTGACAGCGAAGCCGAAACCGACCGACGCCGACGAACAAAAAGCAGCCCAGAAGGGCGGAGCGACGCACCAACCGACCGAACCGAGCCGAGCAGGTGCAGCCGGCTGCAACGATGTCGACCGCACCGAGTCGTGGACTCCCTCGCTCCTCCATTCTGTCCGCTAGCACGAAATCAAAGACAACATTTTTGGCTCGCTGGCACTGGCACTCCCAGCCACTCGTCGTGCGGCCGGCATGTCTGCAGTCCACGAACTCATGGGAAGCGACTGCGCGGCTGAGTGCGGAGCAGTCTAGAGACAAAGCCCAGCATGAATCCGCAGAGAGTCCACACTGCTGGGCCCCGTACGTCTGCGACCATGAATGCATCAAGCATGACTCCAACGACCCTGCAGGCGAAGCTGCGCGCTCTGCCGGACCAGCGGGACCTCACATCCTGATCTTAGGCTTCTGCCCAAGGTAAAGATTGCGCTCGCTGAGAAGCAGGAGAAGGACGAGCCGGGGGGAAGTCAGCGGGGGCGACGCCAGCGGAAACGGCACTGCAGCATGGATGCTGTGTCGGCACAGGGCTGGGATCCAGATGGTCAGGTCACCGCTGAGAGATCGCTCACCGCGATGAGCGACAAGCGGTTATGTTATGATCTTTCCCTGGTGCCACCCCCCATGGAGAATCTCCAGCCCAGGCCGCGACGCGCGAAGCAAGATCATCCTCACGCCCACGCGAGTGACCTGAGACGCGCGGCAGGACACGAGACTCTTCCGAGGGTCACAGCTCCACAGGAATGTAGAAGTCATGGGTCGCGAAACACAACCCAAAAGGGTAATTACCCTGGACTTGGCAAGACCGACCTACTAATCAACTTCGGCCGTACTCTTCGTGCACCCCCTCGTTCCTGGGCCGGCTTCGCGACCCGCGCCCCGCGCCCCGCAGCCATCCCTGCGCCTCCTGGGCCGCCCTCTGGGGGTAATTAACGAACGGGGGGGTCGCGAATCAGCCCACGGACGGTGCAGTGGAGGCCAGTCCACAAGAGGCATTCCACAAGAAACCCAACCCCATCGATTTTTGGTGTGGGGACGTCACGCTTTCCATCGCAAAATCATCGAAACCTAAGAAACCCAGGCCACCCTGGAGGCAAGAAGGGTGTTTCTCCGCATGGGCCACCACTGTAGGCTCGTGTCGTGACGGCTTGGACCTTGGTTTCTGTCCGCGCCGGCGTCGCCATTGCGTCCACGCGGCGCGAACCTGCCATGGCTGGTCAAGCAGGAGGCGGGAGAGGACACGTGAGTGGCCTGGGCCGTCCGCCGGGAGGGGGGGCTGGCAGCTGACGTCGCCCACCGAAGACCCCTCCCCGGGGACGGAGAGGATGGCCGCGGCGCTGAAGCCGGCCCTCCACCTGACGACTGGACGCCGACTACAGACGAGGCATCGTCGTCGTGTGTTCCTGTTTGTATGTCGTCTGCGTGGGGGACATGGAGTATGAATGACATGCTGCCGTGGGGAACTCATCCCATCGGCGTGTCATTGAGGGACGAAAGACCAGGTTTCGGACAAAGGCGACTATGTCGCTGACGGGCTGACCACGGCAGCGTGCAAATGATACAATGCTCCCCTCCTGGGTGCGTGAGAATATATACACACATATGGAAATGCACATACGCTCATGTTCGTGTATATGTATGCATATGTATGTGTGTGTGGAAGCTGCTATGTATATGTAGATGTGTGGATAAATGTATATATAAACGTATGGATACGCATGTGTCTATGTATATATGTTTATATATATATATATGTAAATGTGTATGTAAGTGCATATGCAAATGTACATGTAAATGCATATGAACATGCATATGACAATGCATATATGAATGTATATGTAAATGCATGCGTACATGTACATGTACATATATATATGCGAATATGCAAACGTATACGCATGTGTATATGGAAATGGTTATGCTTATATACACAGACATGTGATCTATATATATAGTTGCATCTATATTTGCATATATGTATATGTATACGTATGTGTAAATGGCTGTATGCGTATGTGTATACGTATACAGATGTGTGCATATGTCAATGTACAGATGTATATGTATGTGAATGTGTATGTGAACGTATATGTATATGCATTTGTATATGCCTATCTGTCTATCTGTCCGTCCGTCCATATGTCTTTCTCTCTGTCTCTCTGTCAATGTGTGTGTGTGTGTCTGTCTGTCTGTCTGTCGGTATGTATGTACGTGTGTATGTGTGCATGCGTGTAGGTGTCTATGTGTTCATTTGTGCATGTTTGTATGTTATGTATGGGTGCATGTATGTACGTATGCATGTGTGTATACATAATGTATACACTCTTGGTTGTGACCCTCGTCGCTCGAGGAGATCTGGTGGCTGTGACCGTTCTACTATGTACTATGTGTTTCAGCCTCGGGGTGCTTTCCTTGCAGCTACGCCTCGCCGAATGCGTTTGGGGCGTGCCAAAATCGTCCCGATCGGCTGCCCGAGACTCGAGCTATGACCCGCTCCTGTGCAGGATCGGTGTCTAGCCCTGCCAAGCCAGGAGGGCGAAGTTACACACCGATGCTGGGCTAGGATGTGCTTGGCCAACATCGACGAGGTGGTCAGCCGATGTCCCCGATACGGTCAGACCCGGGACAGAAGAACATCCTTCAAGAACATGAGACCCTCCGCCGGCCCGCTCTGAAGAATATTCGCGGGTGCCCTCCTCAAGATGCACAACAACATCCAACGAGAACGACGATCATTAGGGTGCCCTCCCCGAACAGACCTCGATCTTATACCTGGGTCCGACCGTACCGTGCACGTCGGTCGGAAGAAGTGGGTAGAACCTTGAAGTACGAAAGCGTTAAAAATAGACTGGGCTTCCGCCTGCCCCCTGACCAGGAGGGAAGTGGGACAACAGCTCGACTCCAGAAGCAGGGAGGCGCCTGAAATAGATTTGGATAAGGCATCCGAAAACACTGACTTTCAGCGACCGGCGCGTGTTTCTACACCGATGCTGGGGCCAGGATGGGCCTGGCCATCATCGGTGGATTGGTCGGCTGATGTCCCCGATACACTTATATAGAGAGAGAGCGGGAGAGGAAAAAAAAAGACGACAGCAAGGCTCGAACTAAACAATGTGTTTCGTTTCCATGTTGTTTCCGTTTTCCTTCGCTCTGTTTTCGTTCTGGCTTTGTTGCGAAACGAGATCAACACGAAACACCGTTTAGCTGGAGTCCTGCACGAGAGGAGGGCATCGAGTTGCCCCTGCGGAGCCTCTGGCCTGCCCTGGGACCTCCCGGGCGACCTCGACAAACAGAGACCACCCGAGGCCTCCAGGGGCGCGAAAGACCCAGACCTCCTCTCGTTGCGAAAACAAGTCACGACGGGAGTGGGCTGCTATGCCAATGTTCGGACCCTGCAGATCCCCAGGACCGTCAAAACCGACTCGGGATCAAAAACTGGTCGCTGGGAACGGGTCCAGACGACCGGGGATCCACGTTGTAAAAAAACACGAAGTCAATAAACCCATGCTGGTGATAATAATCCCCTGGGGATAAAAAGTGCGGGGGTTCAGGCGGGAAAATCTGTTCCAGGAGAAATCGATGTTAGGATGTCTGAATCATCGAAAAACTGACCGTCGCGAACTCAGCGAATCTACGAAAATGTAAGTTTCGCCAGAGGCAACCTTACAAGAATGACATGTTCGCGACTGTGCCTTTTACAAAACACAGCGTTTTCTTTGAGACATCATCGGCAAACTGATAGTAGCAAACTCGGCAAATCTTCGAAACGTTGCGTTTCGCTGGAGACATTCTCAAACATGATAATAAGGATTATTCGTGGTTCTATGCATGAGATGAAGATCCGAGCTACGATAGGATCTCCGGAGGGGATAGGAAAGTTCGGCCTCCCCGCCTGCTGTGGCAATTGAATCACGTCCAATCCCGTGGATGAGAAACAGGAATAGTGAGGGCGATGCTGTATTATCCGGTGGCTGGGGTTGAAGACCGCTTGGGCATGGATACTACGGTAAGTTCGCGTCGCGACGACATGAGCGTTGGTTCATGACACCGTGTGGAACGTTCAACCCTGAACGACCGCGGCATTCCGATAGCGCAGACCATTCTATGTCGGCCGAGCCGAGGCGGCTGGCAACGGTCAACCTAGAACGCCCGAGCCGGGGCCGCCGACGCGTCGACACGACGCAGACATGCCGCAGTGGGGCTCGAGACCTCTTAGGCATTTCCTCGGGTCTCTCCTCCAGCGCTCTCCTCGTGCACCTGGGCGCGAGCGTGACACCAAAGAGGCCTTGCTCCTTATGTGAGCTTCTTTTGCGACAGCGCTTCGATTGTACAACGCACCGACACCAAAGCCTGGTCTGGACCAAGTTGTGCCCAGAATTGGTGCACAGCCATCGTGCTTACATGAGAAACGCTGAAGGGGCGAAGGGGCTTTTCTGGCCACGGCGAGCCTCGGCCACGAACATGATGCTCCCCGACCTAAAGCGATGTAACGGCCCTAGAACCAGAACTCCTGCTGACCCAAACATGGTCCTATGCGTAACGCATGCCATCAAATACGGGCTGTCGTCGAAAAATCAAGACGGCTGTTTTTGCTGACCGTTTCGCGCCTGGACCTGATCCTCGAGACATATCGGAAAAAGGGGGTCGAGAGGTCTAGTCGTGTTTCCCCACGGCTTCGGATCTCATGGAACACCTGGCCTACTCGATGCCCAGCCCTGGCTGGCGACAGCAAAAAACTAACTAGTCATACAACGGCCGTCGATGGGCCCATGACCAGCCTGGCCAGCTCTGTGTTGGTGGATGGTTGGCGCCCTCCGACCACCTGAGCCACCAGGGTGGGGCCATCTCGTACTTCCACACGAGGAAATCGGAGCTCAGCAGGCCGACCCAACCGCACAGCAGCCACATGGACCCCTCCTGGGGCGACGCCGTGCTCAGCACGGAGCCGAGCCACCCGAACAGGACGAACACCACGGGCCCGCTGAAGCGCGAGAGGTAGTACAGCGCCATGTAGTCGCTCTTCCGGGGCACGCCGAACTCGGCCAGCTGCAGGCCCCAGTGGGCAGCCCCCGCGAACGAGAGCACCGCCCCCGCGTAGTGCAGCGTCCAGCTGAGCGCCACCCTGGAGTACTCCGCCTCCGCCTCGACTTAGGCCGGGCATGTCCTCCTACAGGCGGATTTGGGAGGAAAGCGTGAAAACAGCATGCCAAACGATACGCAGAGTTCCGCCGATCCCGCGTGTGAGTTTCAAAGACCCTCGTGACAGCCTGAGCCTCAATTCCTGAGCTTCAGCTCTGCTAGGGGGTGGGTGCCGGGGTGGCTCTGCCGGGGTAGGGGAGGGGGGAGTCGATTGAATTCCCGGGGCGGGATCGGAACTGCAGCTCACTCCGGGACGGCCCCCTCGCCCAGGAAGGCCCCAACATGAGCCAAGAGGGCCCCGAGTCGCCGAACGATCGCTACAAGACGCCCAATATGTCCCCAACACGGCTCCAGGAGCCTCCAAGATGCCCTCAGAAGCCCTTAAAAAAAAATGCCTCCCACAGAAATCCCGAAGAAGCAACAAGTGCCCCACTCCCTGAAAAAACTTACAATTTTAGCATAGTCGCCTCTTGGGCCTTCAGAGCGTCGCAGACTCCCCACGAGAGCCCCAACACGGCCAAAGAAGCCGCCATGGGGGCTCCAAGACGGCCCAAGTGCCCAAGATGGCCCAGGAGGCCCCCTGAAAGGCCCAAGAAGGCCACAGGACGGGCCCAAGAGGCGCCTGAGAGGGCGCCAAGACGGCGGAAAAAGTGCCGAAGACGGCCCAAGAAGCCCCCAGCAGGCCCCCAAGAGGCCTGGTGAGGCCCCAAGACGCTTCCAACTGGCCCCGAAGAGGCCCCCTGAAGCCCCGGAAAGGCTCCCAAGAGTTTCAAAAAATGCATCCAAGACGCACGCAGACAGCTCTAGCACAAAGCTTTTCAGAGAGTGCTCCAAATCGGCGAGGTGTCAACCCAAAGAGGACCAACACCTCTCCCCAAAGAGGCTTTCCAACAACCGCCGAACATCTCCAACAACCGCCAAAAATCTCCTCATTCTTGTCATGCTCCTCCTTCTTCCTCCTAAATATAGAGGGACAGGCCCGACTTAAGCCTCGTCGTCACCTGCCAGCGCATGCACAGCGACCGCCCCGCCTGCCAGGGGCGCCAACAGCACTGCCGCCAGCGCTCTCAGGGAGGCGGGCGGGGAACGCTCGCCGGGCGTCGGCAAAGGGGTGTTCGGGTGATCGTTCACGAGGGGGCGTGGGGGGGGGGCCGTGACCCGTCCCCCTGAGCGGCTCGCTCCCTCTACCCCCTCTTTCGGCCGCATCCTCAGCATCCTCCTCCCTCCTGCATGGCGGCACAATTCGCTTCAACAGCATCCCGGTCTAGACCTTTCCGCTAGCGCAGATGTCCCCTGCCTCGCCGCCGACTTAAACATGTTCGTTAACGAGGAGGCGGCTAGGGAAGGTAGAGGCCTCCTAGATGGGGTCGGAATAGATGGGGTCCGAGGATCGCGCCACATCGCCGATGCACAGGCGATACATCGGCGATGCATTGGCGATGTATCGGCGATAAGCCAGCCATGCATCGTCGACGTCGGTAATGCATCGATGACGTCGGCAAATCGGGCTCCACATCGAGCCGTATCGGCGATGCATCAGCGACGCGGCGCGATCCTCGGACCCCATCTACTCCGACCTCATCGAGGAGGCCCCGAGAGGGGCCATCAACGCGGGGAGAATCAACGTGCACCCTTGGTGCACGCTGTGGGACCCGCGGAGGCAAGTCGAGTGCTGTTTCGGGCCACCTCTGGAATCCTCGATCCCCCGAGCGTGTGTTGGCAACACACGCGGGGGAAATCAACGCGCACCTTTCCTGCACGCTGTAGGCCCTTGGAAGTAGTTGAAGTGCCGTGTCGGGCCACCTCTGGAATCCACGATATCCCCCCCCCCGCGTATTTGCTGCCGTCCGCCCGTGGTGCTGTCGGCTCCCATGGGGTGAGCCCCAACCTCCGGGGCCCTTCTGGAACCCCAGGCGCCCCCCGCCGCGACTCATAAGGATGCGCGATAAGGATGCAGGGGACTTGGACGCCCATGTCGCAGCTGTTCGAGCGGGGCGCGGCCAACGAAAGTGGCCAAGGATGGGCCGAGGAGGCAAGGACGCAGGGGTACCCTTGGGACGGTTGCCCTTCCTTACCATGCGGGTTGGCTGCATCTGAACTGAACCCGTTCGGCGGCCCGTTTGGCCAGGCGCCGAACGAACTCAGGAGCCCCGAAAGCGGAAAACTGGGGAAGGGAAGCGGTATGGGTACCTTCTCCTTCTCTGAGCGGTGGTGGTGGTGCGCTTCCTGCTCCCAAAGCTTCTCCTCCTGTTCTGTTTTCCGACGGCTCCAGGGGGGTTCGAGGAGGGCCCCGGGTGCCCGATGGCTGCGGTCCAGACTTCCGAGGCCGCCCTCCCCTGTCGAGAGGACCCTGCCCATCGTGGCGGGCCACCTCTGTGGAAGCCCGAAGTGGGTGCGGGAAAAAATCGGCACGACGCCCAACCACAAATGTTGCCTGGACCCCCCCCAAGATCTCTCGGGCGGGCGCCCCCGTCCTCCTCCTCCTCCTCCTCCTCCTCCTCCTCCTCCTCCCCCTCCTTAATTCCTCCCTCTTCCCTCCCCTCATCCTTCTTCCTCCTGCTGGAGGCAGGGGCATCTTTTTGCCGAACCAGAGGTGCTGCCCAAAACCGACAGCAGCCGCTGTTGGGAAGGCGAGCACGTGTCTCAGATGGACGACGACCGCGTCGACGCCGACAGCGAGGCCTGTTCAGAATGAGCAAGAACTGCCGTTGGTCTTCGTGCCAATTGTTTCCGTACCCATTTCGGCCCTCCCGAACCCCTGCATCTTGGACTTCCTGGAAGGGACGCCGAAAGGCCGAGGCGCAATGGATGTGGGTGATACTCTGCCCCTGTTTCTTTTCCATACCCCCTGCGTCTCTGGTTCCTGTGGGAAGGGACGCGACACTCCCAAGACGCAGTGGGTATGGAGCTGGCTCTTGCCCGCGCAACCCCTGCCGACGCCCGAGCTCGTCGCGCGCCCACGCCGGCAGGCACGACTCCCCGGGCTCGGGGCTCCCCACCCACTTGGGCTCAAACTCCGCGGGCACCCGCGCGGCCAGCGCTCGCGAGCAGGGCCCCAGCGGCCCCCAGCGGCCCGCGGCCGGCGGCCGCCCGCGGGCGCGCGCGAGCGGCGGGCCGCCGGCGAGCGGCGGCCCGCGCGGGTGCCAGGCGGCGCCGCGCGCGAGTGTGGCGCGGGTGGCCGCCCGCGCCTGGGGAAACCGAAAGTATCGTCACCGACACTCCCCGAAACCAGTGACTCTGATGATGCGCCGATTTCCCACCACCACTGCCATAGGTAGGAGAGGGAGGAGGAGGAGAAGGAGGAGGAGGACCTCCCCATCCTCCTTTAGCCCTCGTCCTGCCTATGGTGGTGGTGGTTGGAATTTGGCCCATCGTCTGATACACCAGGAGGACCCCGAGGAAACCGCAACCGCAGGCCAGAAGACGTTCTCCATCACCCGTTCTCCCAAGCCGGGCTCGTAAATTCCTGAATCCTGGGGCCAAAGTCGGGGAAACCAAGTGGGACCGGAACCGCTGCTCCCCCGACATCTCCCGGGGTGCGCTGGGCCCAGAGTTTCGAGGCGAACCTGGCCGTGGCCACGAGGGCCTCCCAGGAGGCCCAGAAGGGCGAAGACGAGGCAGGGGCAGCGGTATCGGTACTCTTTCCTCCGCCGAGCGCCGCCGCGGAGCGCGACGCGGCGAGGGGGAGCATGCCGCCGACCTCGAGCCCAAGGGGACGGCGGGGCCTCGCCGGCGGCGACGGCGACGACGATGACGACGACGACGAAAACGGCGGTGGCGGTGGCGGCAGCGGCGAGGACGAGGTCGAAGAGGGAGTTCGGGAGGATGCTGGGGCCCGAGACGGCGAAGGCGGCGCCCCGCCGCCTTCGCCGTCTCCTGGGCCCTGGATCTGCACCGAGATCTTGGCTGTCCTCACCTGGCACCTTAGGTGGCAACTCGTGGGAGCCTACCGTACCATCTTGTTGGCTCTTGCGGGTCGACGCTGATCGACGCTCAGTCGACCCTAATCGACGCTAAACCGGTGCTTTAGCATCGACTACAAGACGCTAGCGCAGGCTAGTGCCTTCTAAAAATGGAATTGCGAGGACACCAACGGCCCCCATAATTTGCTATCGAATGAAACCAGCGGCAGAGAAATCCATCAGGGACGACGAACAACACAAATCCTGGTTTTAAGCGAGAAGACATAGCGACCTCACGCCGCGGCGCGGCTTAAAAAGGTCTCCAACGCGGAACACCGCGGTTGAGAAGAAGGCGCTGACGCGTGACCGTACGCGGGAAACGTATGCCCGAATATCGGCTCAATCGACCCCGCTTGCCTAAATCGCTGACATGTCAAGACCCGGAGATCCGCAGACGGATGTGGCAAGCCAGAAGGTGTGGAATCCAATGACCAACGTACGCACCTGTTAGAAGTGGCATGCACTCGGTATGTCCCCATGCATCGGAGAACTCCGAATACCTGATTTCACGATCAGACTCAAAGCGCGAATGATAACCAACGGCAATCGAGCACGCTTCAGTGCACGGTTGCTGACACAAATCTTCTTGTCGGCGCTGCTCCAGCAGGATATGGTTCGACTGACTTAACACGGATAACCTCGCATTCGGTACCAGCTGTGTTTAACAAGCATCATCACAAAGCCATTCCCACGATCAAGTACGTACGTACGTGCGTGGGCCACCCTTGAGGCGACCTCTGCATGGGCACCCCTTTACATCAAGCTGTCCATGCAGATCTGCAGGCCTGGATCATGGGTGGAATGTCTCAGCTTCGCCTTATCATATCATCTCGCCGGTTGGCGACGGAGTTCCTGACAAGCAGGAAACTCTCGTCTGCATCAACTTACAAAAGCTGTCATCATGCGACTCGTATTGCCATCTCTGTTCGAATCCCACTCATGCGGAAAAGACAAGCACGCTAGCCCGTCACGTTCGAACCCAACTGTCGCAATTTCGCACCAAAACGACTGCTCATAATGCACATCACAATTACCGGAAACCGAAGGAAAGGCCACGGTCTCAGCTTCGCCTTTTGATATCACGAAGATGGAGGGCCTCACGCGACTCCACGCCTGCTCAAATTACAAAATGCTTCATCATGCACCGTGGCTCTCAAGCATCTCGGAGACGTGTGAGATGGCGACACGGGGCGACAGTGGCCATGCTAGACACTGCGCCACTTGAGAACGTCCATCGGTTGCGCTTGTCTCTTGGGAACAACCGAGAACAAAGAAGAGGTCACCGTCTCAGCTTCGCCTTTCAATGTCACTACGAACAGGAGTCTCAAGCGACTCCATGCCTGCTCAAACTACAAAATGCTTCATCACGCACGGTGGCTCACAACCATCTCGGCTCATCAACTACACCGCGAGAGATGGAGACATGGGGCGACAATGGCCACGCTGGCCACCACACTGCGCCACGTGAGAACGTCCATAGGTTGCAAGCAGCACAGATCATTGCTGCCGAATCACTGCAAACAATGGCCCCTTTCTGAGCGATCCGCACAATCCACTCTTTTGATGGGGGGCAACCGAGAACCAATGAAAGGGCCACCGTCTCAGCTTAGCCTTTCAATGTCACTAGGAGCAGGAGCCTCACGCGACTCCACGCCTGCTCAAATTACAAAATGCTTCATCACGCACAGAGGCTCTCGACCATCTCGGCGTATCAAGAGGAACCCGTAGCGATTGCCGCACCCTCCCTTTCCCACTCCCCCCCTCCCGAATCGTCTTGCCACATCCCCGGGGCCCGACGCGGGGTCCCCAGAGGCTACGCTTTACACAGAGTCTCGGGAGGTAGGATGGGGATGGAGGAGAAACGGGGAAACCCCTTGGTCTGGCGCGCGGGCGGCAGATCCACGGGAAGGGGGAGAGCACCCCCAGAGACAGGGAAGCCACTGCCGCCCGACTTTGCGACGGCGCGCGCCAGTTCTGCACGGAAGCGGGGCCCGCTGCGAGTCCACGCGGCCCGGTGCACTCGTGCGCTCCCTCGAGCAAGGGCGGCTGGAGGATGGCCGCGGCTTCCCCCTCGCCCGCCCCCCCCCCCCCCCCCCCGGGAAGGCGGCGGGCGGGCGGCGCGGGCGCCGACTTTCTCTCTCCCGCGCCAGCGCGTCGGCCACCGCCAGGGTCGCCTAGGTCTTTGTGGTTTGTCGGCGGACTTGGGCTCGCAGACCGGGGTGCGTCAGACATCTGCCTCGCCGATCTCGGGCAGGACGAAAGGGGCGTAGCGAAAGGAGGGTCCTCGAAACAGCTCACCGATCTCGCCGAGATTCGGGGGAGCGCCTGGTGGCGGGGCCGAGTCAAACTGGATGCAGCAGACTTCGAAACCCTCCATGTCGCCCGACCCGATGATCCCGGCTAGGCCCATCCTGAGCCAAGAACAAGGCCTCGGGTGTGAAAGATGGGGCCAGCAGGATGGGCGCATCGTGGCCCGACGCAGGTGCGCGGACGAGGGGGGGCCAGGAGACGTGGTGAAAGCAGAGGGGGGAGCCACGAAATCTGGAAGATCTCATAGCCGTTCCCATGACATCTACACCCTCCTTGTCCAGAAAAAGAAGAACGAAAGGCCATGAATATAAACCATAAGCTTGGGACGCTCCGCGCAGACTCTTGGATCCGCGCTGGACCCCCCTCTGGCGCTCGGAGCGCGCCAGGGGGCCGCTGGAGGGGCCCAGCGCGGATCCAAGAAATCTGCGCGGAGCGCCAAAAGTTTATGTCTGTGGCCTTGTCTCCTCTTCGACCCATGAAATCTGGAAGATCTCCTGGCCGTTGCGACGACAGCTGCACCCTGCTTGCCCTCTCCCCCCTCTTCGAGGCCCTCGGGGTCTGTACGCCCTCCCGGCCTGGCCAGGGAGGCACGTGCACCGACCCCCGGCCGCAGGCTCGGCGATCCGGCGGGGATCGGCGAGGCGGATGGCTGACGCCCCTGGGCAGACAAAGCATAACATATTCCCCCGAGAGGGAAAGGAGAGGGGAAATATCCGCCACCAGGCACCAGACCTGCAAAGCCCCCACACTATTAGAGAGCACGTGTGCACTCGTGTGGAAATGTCTGCGTTCAGAGAAGAAGAGTGCACGGAGGTCGAAGCTTGCCTGGGAGGGCAGCGCATGAACCAATCGGGCATGAAACAGCCGCCTCAGCGCAGCGGTCTGACCATGACAGGAGGGCCCAGAATGGAAGTCGGATCGGCGATCGACATGAATCGGATCGGCGGAAATCGGCAACCGAAACGCGCGAAATCGAATGGGCGGCAATCGGCAGGCTAATAGGCCTCCGCTGAGGAACCGGACTCCAAATCGGAATCCCAAGACGAATCGAGTCGGAATCGGAAGCCATCGAAATCGAATCGAATCGAATCGGGGGAACCAACACAAGCCCTGCCAGGATTCCCAGCGCAGCGTCATCGATATCGGTATAGCATGCTCGGCTTCTGGCACATCTGTGCTCGCCGAGCTCGGGCCGAACTATAGCAGGGCTCGGTGGAGAAGCGTTGCCCAGGCATATGTTTTCTGAGAGGCTGTGCGTTAGAACTGTTGTAATTAGCCTTGTGCTGTTTAGCCGATGCGCCGTGCGGCGCGGCTCCACTGACTGCCTGCTCCTCCTCGCTGGCCTGGGCAGCGCGAGCAGTCTCCCCCTCCTCCAGGGATGCGAGCAGGGCAGCGGGCGTGGGCCCCTCGCGCAGGGTACGCCCGAAGCGGGGACGGAGAAGAAAGCCCGGTGACAGCGACGGCACCGACTGCGAGTCCGGTCCACAATGGGCAGGGCCGTTGTTTCACTGTTTCCGACAAAAAAGTCAATTGAAAATGGAAACGGCAAAAAAACGTCGACCGGAAACGGCCGAACGGGCAGGGACGGCAAAAAAATGGAACGGGCAGGGACGGAAACGGCAGGGCCGTTTTTGTCACCGCTTCCGAAAAAAAACTCGGCTAAACAACGGCGACCGGAAACGACAACAAAAACGGCTCCAGGATTGGAACCAGAGCGGGAACCCGCAACAAAAACGGCGACAGAACCGGTAAAACAACGGCGTCGGAACCGGCAACAAAAACAGCAAAACGGAACCGGTAAAAAAACGGGCCCTGTCGTTTCCAGGGCCCTCCCCAAACCAGACCTGTTCCGAGGAGCGGCCTTTCGCCTCGGGTCCTCTTCTGACCGTCCCAGGGCTTGGTGAGAGCCCCGAAGGCCGAAAGCTGGCGAGAGCCTCCCGTTGATGTTTGTCGATGCGCCCGACGTTCAGAATTCTCTCCGTCCACACTTCGATCGTACCGACTGCCGTAGGAGAAACAGGGATCACCGCCACCGACAACGGTCAAAGGGGGGCCCGACCCTGGGAGCTGGCACCCCTGAGCGTCGCCAAGGACCGGACGACGCTCAGGCGTGACACCGCTGGTCGCCCCTCCCCCCCACTGGGCTTCCTGGAACCGTAGAAAAACTGCATCAGCAGAAACTTGGATTGGCTCTGGAACCCACCTCCCTGTCCCGCGGAGCGCGCACCGGAAGCGACGCGAGGGTGTCCCAGCGCAAATCCGGGAAATCCGCGCCGCGTGAACATCAGAAAATGTGTGTTCATGATGTTTCCTCTTGGAGTGGGTGGCGACACGCGACCCCCATGCCCACCAACCATCGATCCTTCTGAGTCGATGGGAGGCGGGCGCAGGGATCGGATCTCGCTACGTGTCCGACGAATTCCGAACCCTGCCCCCGCCGCCCATCGAGTTGCCTGAATCGTTGATCGGCGAAGAGGGCAGGGTTCGGACTTCTGGGGAAATCAGAAGGTACCAAGACGGCTACTCGCCAAACCTGTCCTGGGGTGAGTTCTATTCAGAACTTCGAGGCGACGCCAGCCATGGCGATGAGGGCCTCCCAGGAGGCCCAAACTGAAGAAAACGAAAGGGTAGCGCCATGGGGCATGTGTACCTTCTTCTCCGAATCTTCTCCTGTGAATGTCGCCGAGCTTTCTGCCTTGATTCCCAGTGGCGGTCAGGGGAAAAAGCAACGACATAAGCATAACAAACTCCGAGGTCCGCGCATGGCTCTCTCCGCGCGGACCTCCCCGAGTTCTGATGTCTCTGTCGCTGTCTGTTCCCCTGGCGGTGGCCCTGGCCTCTCCTCCGAGATGGAGCGGCCGCGCTTCGCCCCGCATGCTGGCCGGCCCAAGCGGCCAGCCGAGGCAGGGGCGCCGTGCAAAGGGAGGGGGACGAGCGGCAAGACGGAGCAGAGAGCTAGGAGCGAGAGAATCTCTCTCTATATATCTACATATACATATATACATATATATATATACATATATATATATATGTACTAGAACCACGCGCGCGCTTCGCGCGCGCTTAGGTTCTGTCGAGTCACAGACCCAGGAATCGTTGTGAGAAGAAATTGGTGACGCGAAGCGTCGTGGGGGCGTCCTTGGACGTCTGGGGTCTCCTGGGGCCTCTTGAGGGGCCTCCTGGGGGCCTCCTGGCGGCCTCTTGGGGCGGAAGGCTCGAGCTTGCGGTTCGTGGTCCCCCTCTGGGCCCCCTCTTGGGCCCGTCTTGGGGCCCTCTTGGGCCATCTTGGGCGCCTCTTGGGCCGTCTTGGGGCCCTCTTGGGCTGTCCTGGGGCCCTCTTGGAAGCTTCTTGGGCCGTCTTGGGGCGGTCTTGGGCGCCTCTTGGGCCGTCCTGTAACGTCGGAAAGCCCAAAAGACAACTTTGTTGAACATGTACGTTTTACGAAGGGAATGGGCCAACTTTTGCGTCTGGGGGCCCTCTTGGGACGCATGTTGGAGGCTTCTTGGGGCGTCTTGGGGGCGTCCTTGGACGTCTGGGGTCTCCTGGGGCCTCTTGAGGGGCCTCCTGGGGGCCTCCTGGCGGCCTCTTGGGGCGGAAGGCTCGAGCTTGCGGTTCGTGGTCCCCCTCTGGGCCCCCTCTTGGGCCCGTCTTGGGGCCCTCTTGGGCCATCTTGGGCGCCTCTTGGGCCGTCTTGGGGCCCTCTTGGGCTGTCCTGGGGCCCTCTTGGAAGCTTCTTGGGCCGTCTTGGGGCGGTCTTGGGCGCCTCTTGGGCCGTCCTGTAACGTCGGAAAGCCCAAAAGACAACTTTGTTGAAAATGTACGTTTTACGAAGGGAATGGGCCAATTTTGCGTCTAGGGGCCCTCTTGGGACGCATGTTGGAGGCTTCTTGGGGCCTCTTGGGGGCGTCCTTGGACGTCTGGGGTCTCCTGGGGCCTCTTGAGGGGCCTCCTGGGGGCCTCCTGGCGGCCTCTTGGGGCGGAAGGCTCGAGCTTGCGGTTCGTGGTCCCCCTCTGGGCCCCCTCTTGGGCCCGTCTTGGGGCCCTCTTGGGCCATCTTGGGCGCCTCTTGGGCCGTCTTGGGGCCCTCTTGGGCTGTCCTGGGGCCCTCTGGGAAGCTTCTTGGGCCGTCTTGGGGCGGTCTTGGGCGCCTCTTGGGCCGTCCTGTAACGTCGGAAAGCCCAAAAGGCGACTTTGTTAAAAATGTACGTTTTACGAAGGGAATGGGCCAATTTTGCGTCTAGGGGCCCTCTTGGGACGCATGTTGGAGGCTTCTTGGGGCCTCTTGGGGGCGTCCTTGGACGTCTGGGGTCTCCTGGGGCCTCTTGAGGGGCCTCCTGGGGGCCTCCTGGCGGCCTCTTGGGGCGGAAGGCTCGAGCTTGCGGTTCGTGGTCCCCCTCTGGGCCCCCTCTTGGGCCCGTCTTGGGGCCCTCTTGGGCCATCTTGGGCGCCTCTTGGGCCGTCTTGGGGCCCTCTTGGGCTGTCCTGGGGCCCTCTTGGAAGCTTCTTGGGCCGTCTTGGGGCGGTCTTGGGCGCCTCTTGGGCCGTCCTGTAACGTCGGAAAGCCCAAAAGACAACTTTGTTGAAAATGTACGTTTTACGAAGGGAATGGGCCAATTTTTGCGTCTAGGGGCCCTCTTGGGACGCATGTTGGAGGCTTCTTGGGGCCTCTTGGGGGCGTCCTTGGACGTCTGGAGGCCATCTTCAGCATCTCGGAGCCCTCTTGGAGGCCTCTTGGAAGTTTCTTGGGCCGTCTTGGGCGCTTCTTGGGCCGTCTTGTCTGACTGGGGAGGCCTCCGGCAAGCCCCGACGAGCCTCCGGGCCCCCCGGGGCGCACATTTGTGGTCGAGGTCCCGGCCCCGGGCCCCCGGACCCGGTGCGCCGTTATATGTATACACCAAAGAGCACCGTTCCCGCGATCGGGGTCGCCTGTCCAAGAGCCGTTGGGAAGTTCGCAGGCCTTCAGGACCTGCGCTCTGGAGGCCTGCGAGCTCCTGCAAACCTCGGAGAGAGAGACGACTCGGAGAGAGAGAGAGAGAGAGAGAGAGAGAGAGAGAGAGAGAGAGAAAAAAAAAAAAAAAAAAAACAAAAAAAAAAAAAAAACAATCGCGAATCCCTGAGAGCTGGCTAGAGACCTCTCAAATGGGGTCGAAGTCGATGGGGTCGAAGGATCACGCCGCATCGCGGATGAATCGCCGATGCATCGGCGACATCGGCGACGCATTGGCGACGTCGACATGTAGAAAATCGAGCTCCCCACCGAGCCTCATCGGCGACATTTACGACAAAACCTCGATGTTAGCACACTCACGCGATGAATGGATTCCTTCGGCGGCGTTAGCGTGGGCAGAACATGCGCCGCTCAGGGTTGCCAGACGCGGCAACGTCTTGGGCCAATCGTTGTAACGAACGCTGAAATCCCTTCACTGACCTGGCACGCACCACCACGCCAGGCAAACGATTGAAGGCCAGAATGAAGCCATAGATAGACCGATGAAGCATGTAGATAGACTGATGAAGGATATAGACCGACGAGGTGTCGGCGATGCATCGGCGATGCGGCGCGATCCTCCGACCCCGTCTACTCGTACCCCATTTGGGGGTCCCAGGCGGGCCTCGAGGACGTCGGGCGCCGCGACCATTCCAGGGCGTGTCCAAGAGGGGGGCGTCCACGAAGGGGGTCCGCATATCATGACCCGACGCATGTTTGCGTACGTGGGGGGGAGGGGGCAAGGGGACGTGTTGGAAGAAAACGAAGAAGAAGCCGAAGAAGAAGAAGAAGAGAGGCCATGAGATCTTGGGAGGTATCGTGGCCCTGGCTATAGCCCTGCCCAGAGGGTGTTCTGCCCCCAGCGGCCCCCTGAGGCCAAAAAGGTAAGAACCCTTCTGGAACCCAGAGCCTCGAACCCAGAGCTGCCCCTTCCTGCTCTCCAGAACCCAGCGCTGGCCCACTTCAGACCCCCAAACCGGCTCCAGCCGTGTCCCAGACCTGCAGGGTGGGCCGCCCCACTCTGCTTGCGCTCGGCGGGTCCCGATGATCGAGGCCGCTCCGGGCTGCTCCACCCGCCGCCTTGCGCCGACCTTCCGCCAGCGTCCGCCGCCGGAGCCGCCGCCCTCTCAGGGAACCTGGGGTAAAACCTACAGGCGCGCGGCGCACGATGTAGCTTGCTGCATCGAGGGTTGGGCCCGAGGAGGGCGCGGCGAGGCGAGACGGGGGTAGCCTCGCCTCCACTCTCACGCGCCCCCGCCTCTGCGGAAGCGACACTGGGAGAGCGGCCCCAGGCTCCCATCCAGGGCCGCTTCCGCCAGCTTCCGCCTCTGCGGAGCCGCCTCCGCCAGCTTCCGACGCCTCGCTTCGGGCCGCCGTATGCCTTGGCCCGCCGAGGCCGAGATGGAAGGCGGTGGCGTATGCAGGCCGCTGGCGCGGCACGCCACATTGCACTGGAAACGAGGGTGCTCACGCGCGACCTTACGCGGGCAGCTTTCGCGCGAGTGTCGGCGCGATCGAACTCGTTCTGCTGCGTCGCTCACCTGGGCAGCAGGAGTGGCACGGGCCCCTGCCCTACGGGCCATAACAAGCCCAACAAACACCAAAAAGCGGCCCGGCAGCCGGGGCACCGGGGGGCGCCGACTGCTGGCTGTAGCAAGGCCGCGCGGGGGCACCTGGCGAGGCAGCTGCGGAGCCGGCCCATGCGGCCGCGGGCGATTGTTAGCGGACGAAGCTCGGGATACAGTGAACTGGCACGCCATCGGGGACGCCTGTGCAAGGGCGGCTGCAAATGTATGCCTCCCCCCCACCCTGTGGGGGTGATGCGTTTCGTCTTGCGACCTCGCACGCTCGCAGCCTGGAGGGTCTTGGTATCCAAGCGCAGGCACTCCGCAAATGGTTGGGACCTACAGGATCCCTCTGCTTCTGACGTGATCTGTGCCGCCGTGCGACTCGGGGGTCCCAAATCCGTGCAGTGACGGATCGCGAAGTGACCTCGAAATTCCAAGAACCCTCACCGCGCGGTCGGTCACCGCACGGTCCTGGGGCAATGGTGGTCCTGATCACCCGAAACGCCCTCGGAGAACGACCCGAGTCCCAAAACCGTGCAGTGACTCCGCAAAACCGTGCAATGACCCCGAAACCCCTTCGACTCACCACGCGGTGTGGTCACCACACCTTTTGGGCGCAACCGAGGGGCAGGCGTCCCCGATGGCGCGACGGCTTTTTGGATGCCTCTTCTGCGGCAACTCATGGGAGCCTACCTTAACCATAAGTGTTGGCTCTTGCGAATCGACGCTGGCCGATGCTAATCTACGCTAAATCGACGCTGAATCGGCGCTTTCTCATCGATTACCCAACGCTGGCGCACGCTGATGCACTCTAAAGACGGAACCGCGCGGACATGCAAGGCTCCCATGATCTGCTACCGAATGCCTCTCCTCGCCCGCTAAGATATCTTGCCCGAGGGCCACGGCGGCGAGAGGCGAGGGACCCAGGTGGTTGGAGGCCCGGAGATGGGCACCGACACCAAGGCAGGGGGCTGCCTCCACCAGGAGAAGACGAGTGTAGATCTTGATGCTGGTGGTAATCTTTCGGCCACCCACGCAGCCCGAAGATTGCCACCATCGTCGAGATCGGGATCACCCTCCCTCGGTGGAGGCACACTGCCGATGCTGGTGCTGGTGCCAACCTGGGGAGACCAAAAGGTACCGATACCGCCACTCCCCGGACCTCTCCCAGGGTGCGTCCTGACCAGAATCCCGAGGCGAGTCCAGCGGTGGCATCGAGTGCCTCCCAGAGGCCCCCAAAAAGGAAGAAGGGTAGAGGTATGGGTACCTTTTCCTCCTCCGAATGCTGGTGCTGGTGCCAAGCTCTGAGCCTCCGGCCGAGAGGCTCAGCCCGTGCGGATGATGCCAGCCGCCATCAGCTTCTGCACGGCCTCCTGCAGCTTGGCGTCCTGGCCCCCGGGGACGGGCGCCGAACCCGGAGCCGGAAGGGAACACGCGCGCCGTCGCCGCCGCCGCCGTCGTGGGCCGCCGACCCGGCAGCGGATGGGCCACAAAACCCTGACCCCCTCGGGTCATGACATAGGAAAACGGCGCCTATGCACCGTACCATGTTGGGACCCCCTTCAGGCCTGGCTCCAACGCCGTGCGATGCATAATGTTTCGGCTCCGAGGGCTGCAAATCTATGCACCGCACCATTCCTGGGTCGAAGATCGACTACGCCTCGGGAGAGGTCAACGCGATCAGGTGCACACACGTCGTCCGCAGATGACAAAAATCACGACGGGCGGTTTGGGTTACTCTTCGGCCTCCTCGGGCCCTAACCACGGCCCCCCGTGACTGTCCAAAGCTAGTCGGAAGAAGAAGCTGGTCCCAAGGAATGGGTCGGGGCCTCCCGGGGCCCAGGTCGTGACACGATCATGACGTCGGGGGTCTGGGGCCAACAAAAAAGCGCGGCGCCACCGCCACCAGCGAGGGGGCCCAGGAAGCGTCCTACTGGTGGTGCGCGTCCCCCCCTCTCGCTCTAGACATCTCCTGTGCCCAGCACAGGGGAGGCATCGTTGACCCCCGCGCCCGAGGTGGCTACCATGGTGGTGGTGGCGGCGCTTGTCCTGCCTCCGAGAGGGGGGGCCGCGTGGCCGCGGCCCTGGCCGCTCGTAGGCAGAGGGCAGTGTCGGCTCTGAACCTCCGCGCGCCACCTTCGGGGGTGGAAAAGGCCCCCTGTAAATTAGCAGGGTCAGGTCAGAAGCCGGGCCATGACGGCACATCGGCAGCAGTGCGAACAGTCAGGGTGAAACAGCATACTGTCGAACAACGGCTCTCCACGTATTGAAACAGCCGTTGTCTCTGTCCAGAGCAGCAGACAGATGACCTTCGTCGCCTCCAACGGCCCTGAGCGCATGCATTCTGGTCCTGTACCCCCTTTAGCAGCACTCCCTTTAGTAAAAGCTGCTGGAAGCACTCCACGTGTGCACTGCACCGCCCTCCAAGTGGACCCCGGAGGGCAGCTGATCGACGTCCGGCGAATCGCACGTCGATTACCGGAGCTGGCTGCAGACTGCACCAGCACTCTCGAAAGACAGTCGAGTGAACCAGCGCAGGTCTTCTCTGTCGACTCGTCGCATTTTTCACGCAGCAACGCACTCTTCGACGAGCTTCCCGCAGTCACACGTCAGCTGGCACCGCGAATCAGTTCGCCATGCCCAAAATACGTGAGACTCGGCCACGTCGACGACGAAAGGATGGGGTAACCAAAAGGTACCGATACCGGTACTTATTCCCTGGACCTCTCTGGGGAATCGAGGCGAATCCAGCGGTGGCGACGAGGACCTCCCAGGGCAGTATGGATACATTTCCCTCTTCTGAAATGAGGACGAGGACGAGGAGATTTTCTGAGTCACCACTGACCAGCATGCAGAGCATTTTCATCCAATACTTCTGGGGGATTGCAGGGTCGCGCGGTCCGCTGCCAACCATGCGCCCCCCCCCCTCCTGCACGGGAATTGCTTCGCCTGGAAGGCCGCGACCCCAATCCGCCGTGCATTGCAATGGAGGGCAAGGGCGTGAGGGGGGGCTTCCGGTTCTGGGGCCCGCCTCTTGCGAAGCACGGCGATCCCACAGGTTCGCCAAATTCGTCTGGCGAAGCCACAATTAGGAGGAAACCTGCCACAAAAAGTGACTCAACAAGAAATGGCATTGATTGGTGCTTGGGATTCCTTTGCATTGCTGCACACTGGCTCACATTATCTTCTACTGCTTGGCATTGTTTGGCACTGTTAATCAGTCTTGGACGTTCCTTGGCATTTCTTGGCGTCGCTTGGCACTCTGTTTGCCAGTGCTAGGCATTGCTTCGCAATGTTGCGGCGCTACTTGGCAATGGGTGGCACTGATTGGCACCGTTTCGCGGTCTGTCGCGTAGCTTGGCGTTGCTTGGCAGTGCTTGGCATTTCTCGAGAAGGGGTTCGGGGACCCCCGCGAAAAACTCGAGCACCCGGGACAACGTCGAAAAAACTGCCAGGGGGGGCGAGCGGGAGGAGGGACAGGAGGAGGGAGGAAAGGGAGGTCCACCAAATTGCGAGGCTCCCGAAAAACGACCGAGAGGGGCGGAGGGGGGAAGAGGAGGAGGGGGGAGCACGACGTAGAACTCATGCCGAGAACGTTCGCAAATCGTCCTGGAGGGAAAGAGGAAGGAGGGAGGAGGATGGCATAAAATAATAATAACAGACATAAGAAGAATGAAAAAAAACAAAAAAAGAATACAAACCACCACCCACATAAACTTTTGACGCTCCGCGCGGAATTCTCGGATCTGCGCTGGACACCCTCCATGGCGCGCGGAGCGCGCCAGGGTCGGCGGCGGAGGCGCAGGGGGTCCCCAGCCCGGATCCGAGAAATCTGCGCGGAGCGTCGAAAATTTATGTTGATGATGTGTTTTGATCTTCGAAGGAGGGAGGAGGAGAAAGTCCAACGGATGCCGGACAGACGCCAAAAAGCTCGACTGCGGACGGGCGAGGGGGGAGGAGCAATAAGAGAGACGCTGCTCTGACCCCGTCGGGGGGGGGGGCTAGTGATCCGGCCTCCCGCGGGTCGGTCCACTGCCCCTCCCCCACGGCGGCCTTGCCGTTCTCGCCGGCTGGAATCAGCACGGGCGGAGGCATTGTTCGGGGGCCTACCCTGACCCCACCGCCCACCACTCAACTCCCACAGCCACCACCCACCACCGACCCGCCACCCACACATCACCCACCCACACACCATTCACCGCGCACCATCCACATCAAGCCACCAACGGGAAAGAAAGAAAACGAGGATGGAAGAACACGGAGGAGGACAACGAGGGAGGGGGACGACGAGGGAGCAGGACGACGAGGGAGGAGGAGGAGGAGAAGGAGGACGAGGAGGGAAGAGGACGACGAGGGAGGAGGACGAGAAAACGGAGGCCGGCGAGGGAGCAGGACGAGGACGATCAGGGAGGACGATCAGGGAGGACGAGGGGGATGACAAGGATAAGGGAGGAGGACAACGGGGGAGGAGGACGAGGAGGGAGGAGGAGGAAGATACGCAGGAGGACTGATCCGACCCAGGTGGCCGCATCAGGCCAGGGCGACGCGCGCGAGCCACCGCGCGCCGGGTCTCCAGCCCGATCACTAATGGCCCACAACGGCCGACGCCGGACGTGGAGGAACGCCCCGCGGCCCGCAGAAACTCTCGAACGCGATGGGGGACATCCAAAAACTTCCCTGGGGCGTCGCGGGATTCATCCAAAACCTGTCCCGGGGAGGCCCAGTGCGGCATCCAAAAACTTGCCCCCCGGGGGCCGCGGCAGAGTCATCCAACAAAAAGCAATCCAAACATGATCCGGAATCTTGACACAATTCCCGATCCGATTTCCCATCACATTGCCGGGCACTTGCAGAAATCTGCGGGAACAGATGAGACATGTGATCATCTCATAACATCAAATTTTCTCTTCCCCATCGAACCTCTCTCTTTCATCCAATTTTCTCATGCCCATCCATATGATTCCATCATCTATGAGATTGGACCGCTGAAAACATTGGATGGGAAATGTATTGCGTCTTTCCGGATCGGGTGCCCGGGAAATCCGCGGGCATCGTCGGCGCCCGCCTCCGCCGGTGGGCTCGCGCCGATGCTCCGCCACCACCCTGTGCCGACCACTCCAAGCCAGAGGACCACCCCGGAGCTTCTGACAGGCTACCCCACGTCGCCGACCGCCTCCGGGGCCCCTCCAGGCCAACCCAGACCGCGCCGCGAATTCGTAGGGGCCTCCGAACATGCCCCAGACAGCAGGACGAGGAGGAATGGGGGAGGACGAAAGAGGCGACGAGGGAAAAGGACGAGGGAGCAGGACGAGGGCGGGAGACGAGGGAGGAGGGACGAGGACGAGGGGAACGAGGGGGGAGGGCGAGAGGCCAGAAAAAAAGGACGAGGAGGGAAGGGAACGTGGACGGATGATTGCGAAGGAGCAGGACGAGAAGGGCGTGGAGGGAGGAGGACGACGAAAGAGGATGCTGAAAAGGACGAGGGAGGAGGACGAGAGGGGGGAGAGACCCACCGCTGGCAGTGGAACCCCGTCGCCGTCGCCGTCGAAAGCAAGCTGGCTTGGGATGAGTCTGGGCGCCCAGGGCCCCCGGAGGCCCACCAGAGACCCCAACTGCGTTTCGGAGGGAATGGGGTCGTTGTGCTCCCCCGCTCGAATCGCGCGAGCAGCGCCGTCACTTGGGCACCGCGCGCCGCGTCCCCTCCGCATCCGCTTCCTTGTCGACGACCGCAAAGACTCATCCTTCCTCCTTTCATGTTTTATCGTTGGTCACGTGGGCTCGACGCAAAAAAGGAGCGCTGCGCCAACCTACAGAACGCGCCGAACAAAACGCAGGGCAATTCGCAACCCGACTTGTGAGAAGGGAGTCCAATTCTTCAACCGTGGCATGGGAGAGCTGGCAGCAAGGCGGAGTTTACTTCCTGTAGTACACTCGGCCGAACATCAGCCCCGCGCAAAGAAGCCGATGAGGAAAACATAATATATCGACGACGCCCAGAGCAATTGGGCCAGCGAGCGTTAACCTTTACCAGCCGCGCTTTGCCCGAGGGGGGGAGCAAGGGCTGCGAAAAGGAAGGATGAAGGGATGCACAAGAACAAGCAAGCAATGAGGAAAGGGAGGCGCGAATGGGGGAAGGGGGAGGGGCACGGGAGGTGAGAAGGATGAAGTGACAAGAAGAGGGGGAACTGACGGGGCGCCAGGGGAAAACAGGCAAGGAGAGAACAGGAAAAATACAAAAGATCAAAGGGAGAAGGGGGAGAGACAACGTTAGACAACTCAAGCACATCTGCGGCCCCGTCCGACCAAACACCCCCTCCCACAACGAGAGACTTGGCCTCGGCGGAGATTTGACGGATCGGCCCTGGAATTCATCTCGCCGCGGCATTCCGCCAAAAACCATGGTGGACGCCGCGTCGATCGTCACCCCTCGAGCGAGAAACGCGCCGCGATCCGCTCCTGCCGCCCAGGCCAATAAATCCGAGAATAACATGTCGAGAATATGCAAGCGCGATAACGCAATGCGGGGGGCGCCCGACTTTGACTCGACCCTTGTGGCACTTAGACGCCATCTCATTGCGAACGCGAAGCTGGTGCATTGAAAAGGTTCGCTCCGAGAGGCCTTCAGAGGATGTCAAACAATGCAAAACAACAAACGAGAGCCGGCGTTGCGAATCACTGCGAAACAAGCGCTTCGCCCGAGACATCCGCGACAGACGAATATGTTTACTTCACCCTGTGCTTTGTCGATCGGAATTTCAACAACCAACGTTTCGCTCGGGGCATAACAACAATTCCGCAGGCCCTACGCTACCCTGTTCTTTATCGCACATAATCCCACGGGCCCTGCGCAAGTCGATCCGGAGTGGAAACAACTAACAGAGAACCCTGGGCTTCGGCCCTCCCCTGAAAGATAAACAAACCGCAGTTGTGCATCACTGCTCTTGGTCAGAGCTGCTCCTCAGTCGACTTGGAGGAGGTGGAAGAGGAGGAGGGTGGGGGGGGAGGAGTGTAGGAGGAGGAGGGTAAGGTGTGGAGGAGGAGGACGAGGAGGAGGAGGACGAGGAGGAGGTGGAAGCGCAGGAGGAGGAGTCTGGGAGGGCGTTCGCTCAACGCCCGACACAGCTGAGGGGGCCAGCGTCTCCTCGGCCAGGTCGGCCTGTGGAGGCCCCCCATGGCGGGCCCGTCGGCAGGCGATGCGGCAGGGGTCGGCCAGAGCGGCAGCGTGCCTTGTCCTCGTGACCCCAAAGGGGGTCCAGCTGAAAAGGGGCAACTGTGTTGCAGATGTATTGCGCCCAAGAACTGTATGGCATTGCCTTGCAACTGATGCATTGCACCCGAAAACCCAGCAATACATCTGCGCCCCCGAATGTACTGCACACACCCAGTCTGTTGCAACCCCACACATAGATTACACCAAATCTATTGGACCACCTGCTCTCCGCTGGACTCCCCCCATCGGGATCGCCTGTCCTAGGGCAGCTGGAAAAGTATGCACCTACGGTGGTAGGTAGGGGTATAAACTTTCCAGCCGCTCTGGGACAAACGCCCTCGACGGCGGAACGTGATCGCTCCACCAACCCGTAAAGTGTTATAGGAATGTGGGGCATAGAAACGGTTTCAAATAACATGTTTGGGCGACGGGCAATTGCAATGCTGAGTGTATCGATCTTGATGTACTGTGCTGTGCTGCGCCGTGTTGAATTGCGATGTGCCATGCCGCGATTGTGCTTTATAGCGTTGTGGATCTAGTCCTCCGTTGCATCCGAGCCCTGACCGAACTGATCTGGATCTTGAGCTTGAGCTGCCTAAGCACATAGTAGCTGCCCCAGAGCTACTTGAAGTGGCGACGTGCGGGACGATCAATCAACTCGACCTCAAAATCCTACTCGGCCCCGAAAAGAACGAGACGACACGGGGCACAGCCTCACGGACGCGCCACAGCATGTGCCAGGGACGCAATAGGGGATGCGCCAGGGGGCGTGTCAGGGGGCGTATCAAGGGACGTACCCTGGACGTGTCAGGGACCTGCAACGGGACGTGCCAAGGCGCGTGCCATGCGGCGGCCAGAGGACGTCATGCCAAGGGACGTTGCAATGGGCGCGCAACGGAACGGGCAGGGGAAACGCCTGGGGAGAAGCCAGGAAACGCGACAGAGCACGAGCCAGGAAACGTGCCACGCCGAGAGACGTCCTAGGGGACGTGCCAGGGAACGTCACGCTAGAACGTCGCAAGGGACGCGCCAGGGGACACGCCAGCGAGCTACGGGACGCACCACGGACGGGCGGGATTGGACTGCGATGCGCTCTACTGCGACGAACGTTTCGCTCGAGACATCCTCAATCCATCTTCATGTTAAACATCCAGCTGGGCGCCCTGGGCACATGAAAACAAGCGCTTCGTTCGAGATATCCTCAACAGATCCTAATATTAGACATCCGCCTGAGCGCCCTGGGCACGTGAAAACAAGCGCTTCGCTCGAGACATCCTCAACATATCCTCATGTTAGGCATCCGCCTGGGCGACATGAACACGTGAGACAAAGCGTTTGGCTCGAGACATCCTCAACACATCTTCATATTAGACATCCGCCTAGGGTCTAGGCGACCTGGACACGTGAAAACAAGCGTTTCGCTCAACACTCCTCAAACTATCCTCATGTTAGACGTCCGCCTAGGCGACTTGGACACGTGAAAACAAGCGATTAGCTTAACACATCCTCAACACATCCTCATGTTAGACATTTGCCTGGCCGACCTGGACGCGTAAGAACCAGCGTCTCGCTCGAGACGTCCCCAACACATTCTCATGCTAGACATCTGCCTGGGCAACCATAACGCGTGAAACCAAGCGTCTCGCTCGAAACATCCTCAAGACCTGGGCACAGGAAAACAAGCAATTCACCTGAGACATCCTCTGAATTCTGGTCCCCAAGACAGGACCGATCTATAGCACAAGACACACGTTTCGCTCGAGACATCCTGAACACATGATGCAAAACAAGCGCTTCGTTCGAGAAATCCTAAATTAACGAGAATGCTTACTCGATGTTTGATTCCCCGGTCCACCTCGACCTCGTCGTTCTATCACAAATTAAATTCGCCGGCCCACCTCAAGTCGAGGCCGGGGGTGAAGAGCTTCAAAAGAACCCTGGGCCTCCGCCCATTCCGGGAAAACTTACTGTTATACCCGTCAGTCGCCCGCAAGATGATAGGCCCCAAAGCGAAACGTACAACGAAACCCAAATGCAAACAAACAACTATCCACGATATTGCCAAAAACGAAACGATTTGGCCGACCCCTGCGATCCGGGGCTGGGAGCCGGTCCCGGGGAACGAATCGAGAGCTCCAGGGGCGACCAACTGGAAGGAACCGAGTCGCCAGCCTCCGGTTTGCCATGCGCAGCGTCAGAGAAAGAACCGAACCAATTCCCATGTTGGGCCCCAGTCTCAACAGGGGCCTCGGTCGCGCCCTGTCGGGACAAGGAGATGAGGGCCAGAGCGAGACCAACGGAATTGTCGCGATGCGGCGCGATCATCCGATACCGTCTACTCTGGCCCCTCTTGTGAGGCCTGGGCTCGTGCTCCCCAGACCCCCGACGTCAGGACTCATTCACGACGTGGACCCCTCTCGAGGGACTGGTGCTGCATCCCGAGCCGATCTTCGACAGGCCCGGGGCCCGGTGAGGGCCCCCCAGAGGCCGAATCCGCCGACCCTCGCGTGCGGGGGATGAGAAGGCGTGTGAGACATGTGGCTGCCCCCCTCCCCCCGTCCCCTCTCGGGAGCGGCCAAGAGGGGGGGTCCAAGAGAGGGGGGGTGCAAATCATGACCAGCGGCATGTGCGCGGCCCAGCGGGGGAGCCAGGGACGTAATGCAATAAGAGGAGGCGCCATGAAACCTGGGGAAACATCATGGCCACCGCCATGATATCCCCCCCCCCTAGTCATCACCCCCCTCTTTGCCGCCCCCGTCCCCTCCCCCAGGGTCCAAGATCGCGTGGGTCCCCGGGCTCCTACACGCACCCCTGGGGCCTCTGCCAACACGCCGAGGAGAGCTCGAGCACATCACAGATGGCGTCAAGACTGCCAACGTGGCCCCCAAGACGCCCCAACAAGGCTCCAAGAGGACCCCGAAGAAAGCCCCGAGAGGCAAACATCTGCCCAATTCATGGGGAATGCGTCAAGTTTTAGCATGTCCCAACAGCGCCAAGACTGCTCAAGCGACCCCAAAAATCGCTCCACGACGGCCCCAAAAGCTCCCAAGAGGGGCCCAAGACGGCCCATGAGGGCCCCAAGACGGCCCAAGAGTCGCCCAAGACGGCCCAAGAGGGCCGCAACACTGGGTCCCACAAGGGGCCCAAGAGGGACAACTCGATCTGACATTTCGAGCCCTCCACCCCGAGAGGACCCCCGACACCGCCAGCAGGCGCCCCAGAAGGCCCGAAACGGCCGCCCACGAGGGGCCTCCCAAGGCTCTCCCGTGGAGTTCGTTTCTCCTCTGGGGGTCGGCGGAATGGCGCAAACTTCTTGAGTATACCGAAAAGCATCGCGTCGTGATTTGTCCATGATCCGACGGGAGAGCGTGCCGCCACGCATGAGATGAATGCCAATGCGAACGGTCAGTGATGAGGCTATGATGCCTCCTTTGATTTTCAGCCGGCCCACCCCTTCCCGTCTTCAGGGACTTCGCCTCCCCCTATGATGGTGGGATGGGAACACGGGCCGCCACCCCCCGCAATGCACGCACGGTGCCAGGTTCCCGGGGACTTACCCGCGCGGGCCCCATGATGGAAGCTGCGGAGCGTGTGACCCCCAACGACCCCCGACAACGGGGGGAGCGCGCGCCGCGGTCCTGCATCATGGCCTGCTGCGCTTGCTTCGGGTTCTCCTGAAGCGTCGCGCCCCCGCGGCGAGCGGCCGTTGTTCGGCGGCGAGCCAGGGGGGGAAGTGAGAAGGGGCGGGCCCTCTCAGCAGGCTGGCAAGTCCCCGGGCCTTCTGAGGAGTTCTCTGAGCCTGCACCGACGACGCAAACAACTTCTCGGGAGGCGAGAGGCCTTCTGAGAAGTCCCGCCGCCTTCTGATAAGGTCTTCTTCTTCTTCTTCTCACTTCCCCCCTCGCTCGCCGCCGAAATCTGACCTTAAGGCCACTGCCAGCTCGACGACGACGACGGCGCTCGACGACGACGACGACGACGGCCAGCTCCCCAGTGCTAGGCATTGCTTCGCAATGTTGCGGCGCTACTTGGCAATGGGTGGCACTGATTGGCACCGTTTCGCGGTCTGTCGCGTAGCTTGGCGTTGCTTGGCAGTGCTTGGCATTTCTCGAGAAGGGGTTCGGGGACCCCCGCGAAAAACTCGAGCACCCGGGACAACGTCGAAAAAACTGCCAGGGGGGGCGAGCGGGAGGAGGGACAGGAGGAGGGAGGAAAGGGAGGTCCACCAAATTGCGAGGCTCCCGAAAAACGACCGAGAGGGGCGGAGGGGGGAAGAGGAGGAGGGGGGAGCACGACGTAGAACTCATGCCGAGAACGTTCGCAAATCGTCCTGGAGGGAAAGAGGAAGGAGGGAGGAGGATGGCATAAAATAATAATAACAGACATAAGAAGAATGAAAAAAAACAAAAAAAGAATACAAACCACCACCCACATAAACTTTTGACGCTCCGCGCGGAATTCTCGGATCTGCGCTGGACACCCTCCATGGCGCGCGGAGCGCGCCAGGGTCGGCGGCGGAGGCGCAGGGGGTCCCCAGCCCGGATCCGAGAAATCTGCGCGGAGCGTCGAAAATTTATGTTGATGATGTGTTTTGATCTTCGAAGGAGGGAGGAGGAGAAAGTCCAACGGATGCCGGACAGACGCCAAAAAGCTCGACTGCGGACGGGCGAGGGGGGAGGAGCAATAAGAGAGACGCTGCTCTGACCCCGTCGGGGGGGGGGGCTAGTGATCCGGCCTCCCGCGGGTCGGTCCACTGCCCCTCCCCCACGGCGGCCTTGCCGTTCTCGCCGGCTGGAATCAGCACGGGCGGAGGCATTGTTCGGGGGCCTACCCTGACCCCACCGCCCACCACTCAACTCCCACAGCCACCACCCACCACCGACCCGCCACCCACACATCACCCACCCACACACCATTCACCGCGCACCATCCACATCAAGCCACCAACGGGAAAGAAAGAAAACGAGGATGGAAGAACACGGAGGAGGACAACGAGGGAGGGGGACGACGAGGGAGCAGGACGACGAGGGAGGAGGAGGAGGAGAAGGAGGACGAGGAGGGAAGAGGACGACGAGGGAGGAGGACGAGAAAACGGAGGCCGGCGAGGGAGCAGGACGAGGACGATCAGGGAGGACGATCAGGGAGGACGAGGGGGATGACAAGGATAAGGGAGGAGGACAACGGGGGAGGAGGACGAGGAGGGAGGAGGAGGAAGATACGCAGGAGGACTGATCCGACCCAGGTGGCCGCATCAGGCCAGGGCGACGCGCGCGAGCCACCGCGCGCCGGGTCTCCAGCCCGATCACTAATGGCCCACAACGGCCGACGCCGGACGTGGAGGAACGCCCCGCGGCCCGCAGAAACTCTCGAACGCGATGGGGGACATCCAAAAACTTCCCTGGGGCGTCGCGGGATTCATCCAAAACCTGTCCCGGGGAGGCCCAGTGCGGCATCCAAAAACTTGCCCCCCGGGGGCCGCGGCAGAGTCATCCAACAAAAAGCAATCCAAACATGATCCGGAATCTTGACACAATTCCCGATCCGATTTCCCATCACATTGCCGGGCACTTGCAGAAATCTGCGGGAACAGATGAGACATGTGATCATCTCATAACATCAAATTTTCTCTTCCCCATCGAACCTCTCTCTTTCATCCAATTTTCTCATGCCCATCCATATGATTCCATCATCTATGAGATTGGACCGCTGAAAACATTGGATGGGAAATGTATTGCGTCTTTCCGGATCGGGTGCCCGGGAAATCCGCGGGCATCGTCGGCGCCCGCCTCCGCCGGTGGGCTCGCGCCGATGCTCCGCCACCACCCTGTGCCGACCACTCCAAGCCAGAGGACCACCCCGGAGCTTCTGACAGGCTACCCCACGTCGCCGACCGCCTCCGGGGCCCCTCCAGGCCAACCCAGACCGCGCCGCGAATTCGTAGGGGCCTCCGAACATGCCCCAGACAGCAGGACGAGGAGGAATGGGGGAGGACGAAAGAGGCGACGAGGGAAAAGGACGAGGGAGCAGGACGAGGGCGGGAGACGAGGGAGGAGGGACGAGGACGAGGGGAACGAGGGGGGAGGGCGAGAGGCCAGAAAAAAAGGACGAGGAGGGAAGGGAACGTGGACGGATGATTGCGAAGGAGCAGGACGAGAAGGGCGTGGAGGGAGGAGGACGACGAAAGAGGATGCTGAAAAGGACGAGGGAGGAGGACGAGAGGGGGGAGAGACCCACCGCTGGCAGTGGAACCCCGTCGCCGTCGCCGTCGAAAGCAAGCTGGCTTGGGATGAGTCTGGGCGCCCAGGGCCCCCGGAGGCCCACCAGAGACCCCAACTGCGTTTCGGAGGGAATGGGGTCGTTGTGCTCCCCCGCTCGAATCGCGCGAGCAGCGCCGTCACTTGGGCACCGCGCGCCGCGTCCCCTCCGCATCCGCTTCCTTGTCGACGACCGCAAAGACTCATCCTTCCTCCTTTCATGTTTTATCGTTGGTCACGTGGGCTCGACGCAAAAAAGGAGCGCTGCGCCAACCTACAGAACGCGCCGAACAAAACGCAGGGCAATTCGCAACCCGACTTGTGAGAAGGGAGTCCAATTCTTCAACCGTGGCATGGGAGAGCTGGCAGCAAGGCGGAGTTTACTTCCTGTAGTACACTCGGCCGAACATCAGCCCCGCGCAAAGAAGCCGATGAGGAAAACATAATATATCGACGACGCCCAGAGCAATTGGGCCAGCGAGCGTTAACCTTTACCAGCCGCGCTTTGCCCGAGGGGGGGAGCAAGGGCTGCGAAAAGGAAGGATGAAGGGATGCACAAGAACAAGCAAGCAATGAGGAAAGGGAGGCGCGAATGGGGGAAGGGGGAGGGGCACGGGAGGTGAGAAGGATGAAGTGACAAGAAGAGGGGGAACTGACGGGGCGCCAGGGGAAAACAGGCAAGGAGAGAACAGGAAAAATACAAAAGATCAAAGGGAGAAGGGGGAGAGACAACGTTAGACAACTCAAGCACATCTGCGGCCCCGTCCGACCAAACACCCCCTCCCACAACGAGAGACTTGGCCTCGGCGGAGATTTGACGGATCGGCCCTGGAATTCATCTCGCCGCGGCATTCCGCCAAAAACCATGGTGGACGCCGCGTCGATCGTCACCCCTCGAGCGAGAAACGCGCCGCGATCCGCTCCTGCCGCCCAGGCCAATAAATCCGAGAATAACATGTCGAGAATATGCAAGCGCGATAACGCAATGCGGGGGGCGCCCGACTTTGACTCGACCCTTGTGGCACTTAGACGCCATCTCATTGCGAACGCGAAGCTGGTGCATTGAAAAGGTTCGCTCCGAGAGGCCTTCAGAGGATGTCAAACAATGCAAAACAACAAACGAGAGCCGGCGTTGCGAATCACTGCGAAACAAGCGCTTCGCCCGAGACATCCGCGACAGACGAATATGTTTACTTCACCCTGTGCTTTGTCGATCGGAATTTCAACAACCAACGTTTCGCTCGGGGCATAACAACAATTCCGCAGGCCCTACGCTACCCTGTTCTTTATCGCACATAATCCCACGGGCCCTGCGCAAGTCGATCCGGAGTGGAAACAACTAACAGAGAACCCTGGGCTTCGGCCCTCCCCTGAAAGATAAACAAACCGCAGTTGTGCATCACTGCTCTTGGTCAGAGCTGCTCCTCAGTCGACTTGGAGGAGGTGGAAGAGGAGGAGGGTGGGGGGGGAGGAGTGTAGGAGGAGGAGGGTAAGGTGTGGAGGAGGAGGACGAGGAGGAGGAGGACGAGGAGGAGGTGGAAGCGCAGGAGGAGGAGTCTGGGAGGGCGTTCGCTCAACGCCCGACACAGCTGAGGGGGCCAGCGTCTCCTCGGCCAGGTCGGCCTGTGGAGGCCCCCCATGGCGGGCCCGTCGGCAGGCGATGCGGCAGGGGTCGGCCAGAGCGGCAGCGTGCCTTGTCCTCGTGACCCCAAAGGGGGTCCAGCTGAAAAGGGGCAACTGTGTTGCAGATGTATTGCGCCCAAGAACTGTATGGCATTGCCTTGCAACTGATGCATTGCACCCGAAAACCCAGCAATACATCTGCGCCCCCGAATGTACTGCACACACCCAGTCTGTTGCAACCCCACACATAGATTACACCAAATCTATTGGACCACCTGCTCTCCGCTGGACTCCCCCCATCGGGATCGCCTGTCCTAGGGCAGCTGGAAAAGTATGCACCTACGGTGGTAGGTAGGGGTATAAACTTTCCAGCCGCTCTGGGACAAACGCCCTCGACGGCGGAACGTGATCGCTCCACCAACCCGTAAAGTGTTATAGGAATGTGGGGCATAGAAACGGTTTCAAATAACATGTTTGGGCGACGGGCAATTGCAATGCTGAGTGTATGCCGCGATTGTGCTTTATAGCGTTGTGGATCTAGTCCTCCGTTGCATCCGAGCCCTGACCGAACTGATCTGGATCTTGAGCTTGAGCTGCCTAAGCACATAGTAGCTGCCCCAGAGCTACTTGAAGTGGCGACGTGCGGGACGATCAATCAACTCGACCTCAAAATCCTACTCGGCCCCGAAAAGAACGAGACGACACGGGGCACAGCCTCACGGACGCGCCACAGCATGTGCCAGGGACGCAATAGGGGATGCGCCAGGGGGCGTGTCAGGGGGCGTATCAAGGGACGTACCCTGGACGTGTCAGGGACCTGCAACGGGACGTGCCAAGGCGCGTGCCATGCGGCGGCCAGAGGACGTCATGCCAAGGGACGTTGCAATGGGCGCGCAACGGAACGGGCAGGGGAAACGCCTGGGGAGAAGCCAGGAAACGCGACAGAGCACGAGCCAGGAAACGTGCCACGCCGAGAGACGTCCTAGGGGACGTGCCAGGGAACGTCACGCTAGAACGTCGCAAGGGACGCGCCAGGGGACACGCCAGCGAGCTACGGGACGCACCACGGACGGGCGGGATTGGACTGCGATGCGCTCTACTGCGACGAACGTTTCGCTCGAGACATCCTCAATCCATCTTCATGTTAAACATCCAGCTGGGCGCCCTGGGCACATGAAAACAAGCGCTTCGTTCGAGATATCCTCAACAGATCCTAATATTAGACATCCGCCTGAGCGCCCTGGGCACGTGAAAACAAGCGCTTCGCTCGAGACATCCTCAACATATCCTCATGTTAGGCATCCGCCTGGGCGACATGAACACGTGAGACAAAGCGTTTGGCTCGAGACATCCTCAACACATCTTCATATTAGACATCCGCCTAGGGTCTAGGCGACCTGGACACGTGAAAACAAGCGTTTCGCTCAACACTCCTCAAACTATCCTCATGTTAGACGTCCGCCTAGGCGACTTGGACACGTGAAAACAAGCGATTAGCTTAACACATCCTCAACACATCCTCATGTTAGACATTTGCCTGGCCGACCTGGACGCGTAAGAACCAGCGTCTCGCTCGAGACGTCCCCAACACATTCTCATGCTAGACATCTGCCTGGGCACCATAACGCGTGAACCAAGCGACTCGCTCGAAACATCCTCAAGACCTGTGGCACAGAAAGACAAGCATTTCCACCTGAGACATCCTCTGAATTCCTGTCCCCAAGACAGGACCGATCTATAGCACAAGACTACACATTCGCTCGAGACATCCTGAACACATGATGCAAAACAAAAGCCCCCAACACAACGCTTCGTTCGAGAAATCCGTATTTATCGAGAATGCTTACTCGAGTTTATTCCCCGGTCCAACCTCGACACCTCGTCGTTCTATCACAAATTAAATTCGCCGGCCCAGGCGGAGTCGAGGCCGGGTGAAGAGATTCACGCCGAGGGCCGCGCCTTCCGGGAAACTTACTGTTATACCCGACAGTCCGCCCGCTAATGATAGCCCCAAAGCGAAACGTACAACGAAACCAAATGCACACAAAACAACTATCCCCACGAATAAAACCAAAAAACGAACGATTTGGCCGACCCCTGCGATCCGGGGCTGGAGCCGGTCCTCCGGGAACGATCAGATAGCTCCAGGGGCGACCAACTGGAAGGAACCGAGTCGCCAGCCTCCGGTTTGCCATGCGCAGCGTCAGAGAAAGAACCGAACCAATTCCCATGTTGGGCCCCAGTCTCAACAGGGGCCTCGGTCGCGCCCTGTCGGGACAAGGAGATGAGGGCCAGAGCGAGACCAACGGAATTGTCGCGATGCGGCGCGATCATCCGATACCGTCTACTCTGGCCCCTCTTGTGAGGCCTGGGCTCGTGCTCCCCAGACCCCCGACGTCAGGACTCATTCACGACGTGGACCCCTCTCGAGGGACTGGTGCTGCATCCCGAGCCGATCTTCGACAGGCCCGGGGCCCGGTGAGGGCCCCCCAGAGGCCGAATCCGCCGACCCTCGCGTGCGGGGGATGAGAAGGCGTGTGAGACATGTGGCTGCCCCCCTCCCCCCGTCCCCTCTCGGGAGCGGCCAAGAGGGGGGGTCCAAGAGAGGGGGGGTGCAAATCATGACCAGCGGCATGTGCGCGGCCCAGCGGGGGAGCCAGGGACGTAATGCAATAAGAGGAGGCGCCATGAAACCTGGGGAAACATCATGGCCACCGCCATGATATCCCCCCCCCCTAGTCATCACCCCCCTCTTTGCCGCCCCCGTCCCCTCCCCCAGGGTCCAAGATCGCGTGGGTCCCCGGGCTCCTACACGCACCCCTGGGGCCTCTGCCAACACGCCGAGGAGAGCTCGAGCACATCACAGATGGCGTCAAGACTGCCAACGTGGCCCCCAAGACGCCCCAACAAGGCTCCAAGAGGACCCCGAAGAAAGCCCCGAGAGGCAAACATCTGCCCAATTCATGGGGAATGCGTCAAGTTTTAGCATGTCCCAACAGCGCCAAGACTGCTCAAGCGACCCCAAAAATCGCTCCACGACGGCCCCAAAAGCTCCCAAGAGGGGCCCAAGACGGCCCATGAGGGCCCCAAGACGGCCCAAGAGTCGCCCAAGACGGCCCAAGAGGGCCGCAACACTGGGTCCCACAAGGGGCCCAAGAGGGACAACTCGATCTGACATTTCGAGCCCTCCACCCCGAGAGGACCCCCGACACCGCCAGCAGGCGCCCCAGAAGGCCCGAAACGGCCGCCCACGAGGGGCCTCCCAAGGCTCTCCCGTGGAGTTCGTTTCTCCTCTGGGGGTCGGCGGAATGGCGCAAACTTCTTGAGTATACCGAAAAGCATCGCGTCGTGATTTGTCCATGATCCGACGGGAGAGCGTGCCGCCACGCATGAGATGAATGCCAATGCGAACGGTCAGTGATGAGGCTATGATGCCTCCTTTGATTTTCAGCCGGCCCACCCCTTCCCGTCTTCAGGGACTTCGCCTCCCCCTATGATGGTGGGATGGGAACACGGGCCGCCACCCCCCGCAATGCACGCACGGTGCCAGGTTCCCGGGGACTTACCCGCGCGGGCCCCATGATGGAAGCTGCGGAGCGTGTGACCCCCAACGACCCCCGACAACGGGGGGAGCGCGCGCCGCGGTCCTGCATCATGGCCTGCTGCGCTTGCTTCGGGTTCTCCTGAAGCGTCGCGCCCCCGCGGCGAGCGGCCGTTGTTCGGCGGCGAGCCAGGGGGGGAAGTGAGAAGGGGCGGGCCCTCTCAGCAGGCTGGCAAGTCCCCGGGCCTTCTGAGGAGTTCTCTGAGCCTGCACCGACGACGCAAACAACTTCTCGGGAGGCGAGAGGCCTTCTGAGAAGTCCCGCCGCCTTCTGATAAGGTCTTCTTCTTCTTCTTCTCACTTCCCCCCTCGCTCGCCGCCGAAATCTGACCTTAAGGCCACTGCCAGCTCGACGACGACGACGGCGCTCGACGACGACGACGACGACGGCCAGCTCCCCAGTGCTAGGCATTGCTTCGCAATGTTGCGGCGCTACTTGGCAATGGGTGGCACTGATTGGCACCGTTTCGCGGTCTGTCGCGTAGCTTGGCGTTGCTTGGCAGTGCTTGGCATTTCTCGAGAAGGGGTTCGGGGACCCCCGCGAAAAACTCGAGCACCCGGGACAACGTCGAAAAAACTGCCAGGGGGGGCGAGCGGGAGGAGGGACAGGAGGAGGGAGGAAAGGGAGGTCCACCAAATTGCGAGGCTCCCGAAAAACGACCGAGAGGGGCGGAGGGGGGAAGAGGAGGAGGGGGGAGCACGACGTAGAACTCATGCCGAGAACGTTCGCAAATCGTCCTGGAGGGAAAGAGGAAGGAGGGAGGAGGATGGCATAAAATAATAATAACAGACATAAGAAGAATGAAAAAAAACAAAAAAAGAATACAAACCACCACCCACATAAACTTTTGACGCTCCGCGCGGAATTCTCGGATCTGCGCTGGACACCCTCCATGGCGCGCGGAGCGCGCCAGGGTCGGCGGCGGAGGCGCAGGGGGTCCCCAGCCCGGATCCGAGAAATCTGCGCGGAGCGTCGAAAATTTATGTTGATGATGTGTTTTGATCTTCGAAGGAGGGAGGAGGAGAAAGTCCAACGGATGCCGGACAGACGCCAAAAAGCTCGACTGCGGACGGGCGAGGGGGGAGGAGCAATAAGAGAGACGCTGCTCTGACCCCGTCGGGGGGGGGGGCTAGTGATCCGGCCTCCCGCGGGTCGGTCCACTGCCCCTCCCCCACGGCGGCCTTGCCGTTCTCGCCGGCTGGAATCAGCACGGGCGGAGGCATTGTTCGGGGGCCTACCCTGACCCCACCGCCCACCACTCAACTCCCACAGCCACCACCCACCACCGACCCGCCACCCACACATCACCCACCCACACACCATTCACCGCGCACCATCCACATCAAGCCACCAACGGGAAAGAAAGAAAACGAGGATGGAAGAACACGGAGGAGGACAACGAGGGAGGGGGACGACGAGGGAGCAGGACGACGAGGGAGGAGGAGGAGGAGAAGGAGGACGAGGAGGGAAGAGGACGACGAGGGAGGAGGACGAGAAAACGGAGGCCGGCGAGGGAGCAGGACGAGGACGATCAGGGAGGACGATCAGGGAGGACGAGGGGGATGACAAGGATAAGGGAGGAGGACAACGGGGGAGGAGGACGAGGAGGGAGGAGGAGGAAGATACGCAGGAGGACTGATCCGACCCAGGTGGCCGCATCAGGCCAGGGCGACGCGCGCGAGCCACCGCGCGCCGGGTCTCCAGCCCGATCACTAATGGCCCACAACGGCCGACGCCGGACGTGGAGGAACGCCCCGCGGCCCGCAGAAACTCTCGAACGCGATGGGGGACATCCAAAAACTTCCCTGGGGCGTCGCGGGATTCATCCAAAACCTGTCCCGGGGAGGCCCAGTGCGGCATCCAAAAACTTGCCCCCCGGGGGCCGCGGCAGAGTCATCCAACAAAAAGCAATCCAAACATGATCCGGAATCTTGACACAATTCCCGATCCGATTTCCCATCACATTGCCGGGCACTTGCAGAAATCTGCGGGAACAGATGAGACATGTGATCATCTCATAACATCAAATTTTCTCTTCCCCATCGAACCTCTCTCTTTCATCCAATTTTCTCATGCCCATCCATATGATTCCATCATCTATGAGATTGGACCGCTGAAAACATTGGATGGGAAATGTATTGCGTCTTTCCGGATCGGGTGCCCGGGAAATCCGCGGGCATCGTCGGCGCCCGCCTCCGCCGGTGGGCTCGCGCCGATGCTCCGCCACCACCCTGTGCCGACCACTCCAAGCCAGAGGACCACCCCGGAGCTTCTGACAGGCTACCCCACGTCGCCGACCGCCTCCGGGGCCCCTCCAGGCCAACCCAGACCGCGCCGCGAATTCGTAGGGGCCTCCGAACATGCCCCAGACAGCAGGACGAGGAGGAATGGGGGAGGACGAAAGAGGCGACGAGGGAAAAGGACGAGGGAGCAGGACGAGGGCGGGAGACGAGGGAGGAGGGACGAGGACGAGGGGAACGAGGGGGGAGGGCGAGAGGCCAGAAAAAAAGGACGAGGAGGGAAGGGAACGTGGACGGATGATTGCGAAGGAGCAGGACGAGAAGGGCGTGGAGGGAGGAGGACGACGAAAGAGGATGCTGAAAAGGACGAGGGAGGAGGACGAGAGGGGGGAGAGACCCACCGCTGGCAGTGGAACCCCGTCGCCGTCGCCGTCGAAAGCAAGCTGGCTTGGGATGAGTCTGGGCGCCCAGGGCCCCCGGAGGCCCACCAGAGACCCCAACTGCGTTTCGGAGGGAATGGGGTCGTTGTGCTCCCCCGCTCGAATCGCGCGAGCAGCGCCGTCACTTGGGCACCGCGCGCCGCGTCCCCTCCGCATCCGCTTCCTTGTCGACGACCGCAAAGACTCATCCTTCCTCCTTTCATGTTTTATCGTTGGTCACGTGGGCTCGACGCAAAAAAGGAGCGCTGCGCCAACCTACAGAACGCGCCGAACAAAACGCAGGGCAATTCGCAACCCGACTTGTGAGAAGGGAGTCCAATTCTTCAACCGTGGCATGGGAGAGCTGGCAGCAAGGCGGAGTTTACTTCCTGTAGTACACTCGGCCGAACATCAGCCCCGCGCAAAGAAGCCGATGAGGAAAACATAATATATCGACGACGCCCAGAGCAATTGGGCCAGCGAGCGTTAACCTTTACCAGCCGCGCTTTGCCCGAGGGGGGGAGCAAGGGCTGCGAAAAGGAAGGATGAAGGGATGCACAAGAACAAGCAAGCAATGAGGAAAGGGAGGCGCGAATGGGGGAAGGGGGAGGGGCACGGGAGGTGAGAAGGATGAAGTGACAAGAAGAGGGGGAACTGACGGGGCGCCAGGGGAAAACAGGCAAGGAGAGAACAGGAAAAATACAAAAGATCAAAGGGAGAAGGGGGAGAGACAACGTTAGACAACTCAAGCACATCTGCGGCCCCGTCCGACCAAACACCCCCTCCCACAACGAGAGACTTGGCCTCGGCGGAGATTTGACGGATCGGCCCTGGAATTCATCTCGCCGCGGCATTCCGCCAAAAACCATGGTGGACGCCGCGTCGATCGTCACCCCTCGAGCGAGAAACGCGCCGCGATCCGCTCCTGCCGCCCAGGCCAATAAATCCGAGAATAACATGTCGAGAATATGCAAGCGCGATAACGCAATGCGGGGGGCGCCCGACTTTGACTCGACCCTTGTGGCACTTAGACGCCATCTCATTGCGAACGCGAAGCTGGTGCATTGAAAAGGTTCGCTCCGAGAGGCCTTCAGAGGATGTCAAACAATGCAAAACAACAAACGAGAGCCGGCGTTGCGAATCACTGCGAAACAAGCGCTTCGCCCGAGACATCCGCGACAGACGAATATGTTTACTTCACCCTGTGCTTTGTCGATCGGAATTTCAACAACCAACGTTTCGCTCGGGGCATAACAACAATTCCGCAGGCCCTACGCTACCCTGTTCTTTATCGCACATAATCCCACGGGCCCTGCGCAAGTCGATCCGGAGTGGAAACAACTAACAGAGAACCCTGGGCTTCGGCCCTCCCCTGAAAGATAAACAAACCGCAGTTGTGCATCACTGCTCTTGGTCAGAGCTGCTCCTCAGTCGACTTGGAGGAGGTGGAAGAGGAGGAGGGTGGGGGGGGAGGAGTGTAGGAGGAGGAGGGTAAGGTGTGGAGGAGGAGGACGAGGAGGAGGAGGACGAGGAGGAGGTGGAAGCGCAGGAGGAGGAGTCTGGGAGGGCGTTCGCTCAACGCCCGACACAGCTGAGGGGGCCAGCGTCTCCTCGGCCAGGTCGGCCTGTGGAGGCCCCCCATGGCGGGCCCGTCGGCAGGCGATGCGGCAGGGGTCGGCCAGAGCGGCAGCGTGCCTTGTCCTCGTGACCCCAAAGGGGGTCCAGCTGAAAAGGGGCAACTGTGTTGCAGATGTATTGCGCCCAAGAACTGTATGGCATTGCCTTGCAACTGATGCATTGCACCCGAAAACCCAGCAATACATCTGCGCCCCCGAATGTACTGCACACACCCAGTCTGTTGCAACCCCACACATAGATTACACCAAATCTATTGGACCACCTGCTCTCCGCTGGACTCCCCCCATCGGGATCGCCTGTCCTAGGGCAGCTGGAAAAGTATGCACCTACGGTGGTAGGTAGGGGTATAAACTTTCCAGCCGCTCTGGGACAAACGCCCTCGACGGCGGAACGTGATCGCTCCACCAACCCGTAAAGTGTTATAGGAATGTGGGGCATAGAAACGGTTTCAAATAACATGTTTGGGCGACGGGCAATTGCAATGCTGAGTGTATCGATCTTGATGTACTGTGCTGTGCTGCGCCGTGTTGAATTGCGATGTGCCATGCCGCGATTGTGCTTTATAGCGTTGTGGATCTAGTCCTCCGTTGCATCCGAGCCCTGACCGAACTGATCTGGATCTTGAGCTTGAGCTGCCTAAGCACATAGTAGCTGCCCCAGAGCTACTTGAAGTGGCGACGTGCGGGACGATCAATCAACTCGACCTCAAAATCCTACTCGGCCCCGAAAAGAACGAGACGACACGGGGCACAGCCTCACGGACGCGCCACAGCATGTGCCAGGGACGCAATAGGGGATGCGCCAGGGGGCGTGTCAGGGGGCGTATCAAGGGACGTACCCTGGACGTGTCAGGGACCTGCAACGGGACGTGCCAAGGCGCGTGCCATGCGGCGGCCAGAGGACGTCATGCCAAGGGACGTTGCAATGGGCGCGCAACGGAACGGGCAGGGGAAACGCCTGGGGAGAAGCCAGGAAACGCGACAGAGCACGAGCCAGGAAACGTGCCACGCCGAGAGACGTCCTAGGGGACGTGCCAGGGAACGTCACGCTAGAACGTCGCAAGGGACGCGCCAGGGGACACGCCAGCGAGCTACGGGACGCACCACGGACGGGCGGGATTGGACTGCGATGCGCTCTACTGCGACGAACGTTTCGCTCGAGACATCCTCAATCCATCTTCATGTTAAACATCCAGCTGGGCGCCCTGGGCACATGAAAACAAGCGCTTCGTTCGAGATATCCTCAACAGATCCTAATATTAGACATCCGCCTGAGCGCCCTGGGCACGTGAAAACAAGCGCTTCGCTCGAGACATCCTCAACATATCCTCATGTTAGGCATCCGCCTGGGCGACATGAACACGTGAGACAAAGCGTTTGGCTCGAGACATCCTCAACACATCTTCATATTAGACATCCGCCTAGGGTCTAGGCGACCTGGACACGTGAAAACAAGCGTTTCGCTCAACACTCCTCAAACTATCCTCATGTTAGACGTCCGCCTAGGCGACTTGGACACGTGAAAACAAGCGATTAGCTTAACACATCCTCAACACATCCTCATGTTAGACATTTGCCTGGCCGACCTGGACGCGTAAGAACCAGCGTCTCGCTCGAGACGTCCCCAACACATTCTCATGCTAGACATCTGCCTGGGCAACCATAACGCGTGAAACCAAGCGTCTCGCTCGAAACATCCTCAAGACCTGGGCACAGGAAAACAAGCAATTCACCTGAGACATCCTCTGAATTCTGGTCCCCAAGACAGGACCGATCTATAGCACAAGACACACGTTTCGCTCGAGACATCCTGAACACATGATGCAAAACAAGCGCTTCGTTCGAGAAATCCTAAATTAACGAGAATGCTTACTCGATGTTTGATTCCCCGGTCCACCTCGACCTCGTCGTTCTATCACAAATTAAATTCGCCGGCCCACCTCAAGTCGAGGCCGGGGGTGAAGAGCTTCAAAAGAACCCTGGGCCTCCGCCCATTCCGGGAAAACTTACTGTTATACCCGTCAGTCGCCCGCAAGATGATAGGCCCCAAAGCGAAACGTACAACGAAACCCAAATGCAAACAAACAACTATCCACGATATTGCCAAAAACGAAACGATTTGGCCGACCCCTGCGATCCGGGGCTGGGAGCCGGTCCCGGGGAACGAATCGAGAGCTCCAGGGGCGACCAACTGGAAGGAACCGAGTCGCCAGCCTCCGGTTTGCCATGCGCAGCGTCAGAGAAAGAACCGAACCAATTCCCATGTTGGGCCCCAGTCTCAACAGGGGCCTCGGTCGCGCCCTGTCGGGACAAGGAGATGAGGGCCAGAGCGAGACCAACGGAATTGTCGCGATGCGGCGCGATCATCCGATACCGTCTACTCTGGCCCCTCTTGTGAGGCCTGGGCTCGTGCTCCCCAGACCCCCGACGTCAGGACTCATTCACGACGTGGACCCCTCTCGAGGGACTGGTGCTGCATCCCGAGCCGATCTTCGACAGGCCCGGGGCCCGGTGAGGGCCCCCCAGAGGCCGAATCCGCCGACCCTCGCGTGCGGGGGATGAGAAGGCGTGTGAGACATGTGGCTGCCCCCCTCCCCCCGTCCCCTCTCGGGAGCGGCCAAGAGGGGGGGTCCAAGAGAGGGGGGGTGCAAATCATGACCAGCGGCATGTGCGCGGCCCAGCGGGGGAGCCAGGGACGTAATGCAATAAGAGGAGGCGCCATGAAACCTGGGGAAACATCATGGCCACCGCCATGATATCCCCCCCCCCTAGTCATCACCCCCCTCTTTGCCGCCCCCGTCCCCTCCCCCAGGGTCCAAGATCGCGTGGGTCCCCGGGCTCCTACACGCACCCCTGGGGCCTCTGCCAACACGCCGAGGAGAGCTCGAGCACATCACAGATGGCGTCAAGACTGCCAACGTGGCCCCCAAGACGCCCCAACAAGGCTCCAAGAGGACCCCGAAGAAAGCCCCGAGAGGCAAACATCTGCCCAATTCATGGGGAATGCGTCAAGTTTTAGCATGTCCCAACAGCGCCAAGACTGCTCAAGCGACCCCAAAAATCGCTCCACGACGGCCCCAAAAGCTCCCAAGAGGGGCCCAAGACGGCCCATGAGGGCCCCAAGACGGCCCAAGAGTCGCCCAAGACGGCCCAAGAGGGCCGCAACACTGGGTCCCACAAGGGGCCCAAGAGGGACAACTCGATCTGACATTTCGAGCCCTCCACCCCGAGAGGACCCCCGACACCGCCAGCAGGCGCCCCAGAAGGCCCGAAACGGCCGCCCACGAGGGGCCTCCCAAGGCTCTCCCGTGGAGTTCGTTTCTCCTCTGGGGGTCGGCGGAATGGCGCAAACTTCTTGAGTATACCGAAAAGCATCGCGTCGTGATTTGTCCATGATCCGACGGGAGAGCGTGCCGCCACGCATGAGATGAATGCCAATGCGAACGGTCAGTGATGAGGCTATGATGCCTCCTTTGATTTTCAGCCGGCCCACCCCTTCCCGTCTTCAGGGACTTCGCCTCCCCCTATGATGGTGGGATGGGAACACGGGCCGCCACCCCCCGCAATGCACGCACGGTGCCAGGTTCCCGGGGACTTACCCGCGCGGGCCCCATGATGGAAGCTGCGGAGCGTGTGACCCCCAACGACCCCCGACAACGGGGGGAGCGCGCGCCGCGGTCCTGCATCATGGCCTGCTGCGCTTGCTTCGGGTTCTCCTGAAGCGTCGCGCCCCCGCGGCGAGCGGCCGTTGTTCGGCGGCGAGCCAGGGGGGGAAGTGAGAAGGGGCGGGCCCTCTCAGCAGGCTGGCAAGTCCCCGGGCCTTCTGAGGAGTTCTCTGAGCCTGCACCGACGACGCAAACAACTTCTCGGGAGGCGAGAGGCCTTCTGAGAAGTCCCGCCGCCTTCTGATAAGGTCTTCTTCTTCTTCTTCTCACTTCCCCCCTCGCTCGCCGCCGAAATCTGACCTTAAGGCCACTGCCAGCTCGACGACGACGGCGGCGGCGGCGACGGCGGCGGCGACAATGACGGCGGCGACGATGGCGGCGGCGGCTGGGGAACAGGAGTGAAGGACTCTAGACACCCTCCCGGTGCGAGAAAATAGCGACTGGCAGGCTTCTCAACTGTTCGGCGTCCAGGGGCCCTCACGGGGCCCCGGGGACGCAGAAACTATTCTTGTCGGCGGCGAGGCAGAGGCGGTCCGCTCCAGCGTGTGGCAATTCGTGGCAACCGAATGGCTAATTGGCCGGCGTGCAAGAGAGGGGCAAGGAGAGAGACAAGGAGGCCGCAAAAAAGGACCCAGAAACAAGAACCGCTCGGGATCTAAAGCTGGTCCCGGGGAGAAGGTGGAGACCTCAGGGCACCATAATGTGACAACAAATTACGGCGTCGGAGGTCTGGAATAGAGAGGCGGGGCGTCCATGAGACGGGGGGGAGTGGGAGGGCAAGGAGGGGGCGACGGAGGAGGAAACGTCAAGAATCCAGACGCGGCAAGGCCAGCACGCGGGGACCAAGTCCCAGAGTGCGGGGGGAGGAGGGGAAGCGGAAGGATGAGGAGGTGGAGGAGGAGGAGGAGGAGGAGGAGGAGAGGGAGGAGGGAGATGGGGCGGGGAGAAGGGCGGGGAAAGGAGAGGAAGGAGAAAAATTAATTTCCCTGGGATCGGCTTTTCATCCCTGTCAAATATTTGACGGTTTGGGGCCAGATGATGGCGCCCTGATTGGCAAAGCCTCCCGTCGTTACCTCTCACGACGCGAGGAGGTCTGGGTCCCAGGGGCTGATGTCAGGCCCCCGTGACCATCAAGAGCGACCCGGGGCGGAAAAAACTGGACGGGTCCGCGAATTCGGTTGCAGCGCCCGGAAAACATTGCAACCCTTGCTACAGTTGCAAGGAGGTTTCAGCCCACTTGCAGCTCGCCTGCGAGTGGATTGCAAGTCCGCCTGACTGCTCGAGGTCTGCGTCGATCGCGGCCCCAGCTGGGAGCAGCCACGCGGACTTGCAGCCCACTTGCAAGGTGCCCTGCGAGCGGGCTGTAGCTACCTTGCAACCGCTGCAGGTCGCAGCGATCAATGCAATAGAAGAAGACACAAACGGCATACATAAACTTTTGGCGTTCCGCGCAGATTTCTTGGATCTGCGCTAGGCCCCCTCCCTGGCGCGCGAAGCGCAGGCGGCGCCTGAGGCGCCGCCGTGGCGCCCCAAACGCCGAGCGCGGATCGCCAAAACTTTGCAACTGCTGGAGGTCGCAGCGATCACGGCAGGGGGGAAACGGGCCACGCCACGGGCCAGGCCACGCTGCCGGAGGCCTCAGCAGGTGCGCGGGCGCGCCCGAGGAGAGAGGGCGGCGCCTCGGACCTCCGACGCCGCGAGTGAGCTCACAGCGCGAGCCCCCGAGGCTGTGAACAGTGGCGCGGGTCAAGGGTCAAGTCTGCGTGTCCGCGAAGGGGCAGCCCCCATATCAGAGAGAACGTGATCCACCGCCGCTTTCCCATATGACTACCTACCAGACCACTCCAACCCATATGACTTCCCATATGCGGTAGAACACGCTCTTTCCCATATGACTACCTACCAGACCACCCCAATCCGACCCGAAGGCCCGAATTTCATGTGTAGGGTACGGGCACGGGTTCCACACGTGTTTTTGCAATGTTCCCCGACCCTCCCCCACTGGAAATAGAAGGCAAATCGGAGCCTTCGGGTTGGGTTGGGGTGGTTTGGTAGGCGGTGACATTCGGGCACAGCTGGGTGAAAACGAAAGCCAACCCGCATCATAAGGGATGCGCGGCAAGGATGCAAGGGCCTTGGAAGCCTTGCCAACGTTTTTCGAGCGAGGCGGGCCGGCGAAAGGGGCCAAGGATGGGCAGAAATGGCAACGATGCAAAAAATATCCCGGCAAAGCAACCTAACAGCGATGTTTAGAAGCATATATGGAAGCATTGCCTTTAATATTCATGTAGGAGTCCCGTTTTAGAATTATGGTGCAATCGCAGTCGCAGTCGCAGTCGCAATGGTAGTTGCAGCGGCAACGGCAGTCGCAGTCGCAGCCTCAGCCTGCCTCAGCCTCAGCCTGCCTCAGCCTCAGCCTCAGCCTCAGCCTAGTAGTAGTAGTAGTAGTAGTAGTAGTAGTAGTAGTAGTAGCAGTAGTAGTAGTAGTAGTAGTAGAATTAGTAGTAGCAGTAGTAGTAGTAGTAGTGGTAACAGTAGTAGCAGTAGTAGTAGTAGTAGCAGTAGTAGTAGTAGTAGTAATAGTAGAAATAGAAGTAGTAGTAGTAGTTGTAGTAGTAGTAGTAGTAGTAGTAGTAGTAGTAGTAGTAGTAGTAGTAGTGGTAGTAGTAGTAGTAGTAGTCGTAGTCGTAGTCGTAGAATTAATAGTAGTCGTAGTCGTAGTCGTAGAAGTAGTAGTAGTAGTAGTAGTAGTAGTAGTAGTAGTAGTAGTAGTAGTAGTAGTAGTAGTAGTAGTAGTAGTAGTAGTCGTAGTAGTAGTAGTAGTAGTAGTAGTAGTAGTAGTCGTAGTAGTACTAGTAGTAGTAGATCTAGTAGTAGTAGTAGTAGTAGTAGTAGTAGTAGTAGTAGTAGTAGTAGTAGTAGTAGTAGTAGTAGTAGTAGTAATAGTAGTAGTAGTAGTAGTAGTAGTAGTAGTAGTAGTAGTAGTAGTGGTGGTGGTGGTGGTGGTAGTAGTAGTAGTAGTAGTAGTAGTAGTAGTAGTAATAATAGTAGTAGTAGTAGTAGTAGTCGTAGTAGTAACACCAGTAATAACATGCAGGCGCTGCAATGCGTGTCTGTATCCGTGTTTTCATCGCTCTGCATTATCTCCCTACTGCGTTGGTCTGTACCATCGTTTGCACAGCAGCAAAACTGCATGCAGGATGCAGACTGAGGCGCCCCGTATCTCACTACCCACTGAATTGTTTGCAAAGGACTCAGTGCTGCCCCATCAGCACCGACGCGTCCAGAAAAGAAACTGCGGGCTGAGAAGCACCGCGGGCAAAAGTGAGACAGCTTGGCGCGACGACGGCGACGACGCCGACAGTTGGCTCCAGGCATTCAAAGTCATGCCCAGGAGTGGAGTTCCAGGAATTCGAAGAGCACGAAGTGGCCCACAGTTGGCTCCTGACATCAGAATCATACCCAGGAATGAAATTCTGGGAACTCGAAGACCACGAAGTGGCCTACAGTTGGCTCCGAGCATTCAAAATCATGCCCAGGAATGGGATTTGGGGAATTCGAAGACCACGAAGTGGCCTACAGTTGGCTCCGGGCATTCAAAGTCATGCCCAGGAATGGAACTCTGGGAACTCGAATACCACGAAGTGGCCTCCAGTTGGCTTCGAGCATGCAAAATCATGCCCAGGAGTGGAGTTTTGGGAATTCGAAGACAACGAAGTGGCCTACAGTTGGCTCAGGGCATTCAAAAACATGCCCAGGAATGAAGTTCCGGGACCTCGAAGACCACGAAGTGCGTAACTGTTTGCTTAAAACGACTTCCGCGGATTCTCCCCGGCATCCCGTCCGGCATCTGCCCAGACCCCCCTGAGGAGTCAAGATGCTTTCTTTTGAAACCATTCGAAACCTATCAGTCTTCGCTGTTAGGTAATTGCCCGTCCTTACTATGCGGGTCGACCGTAGCAGGCGCTCATGTGGTGAAGAAAAATCTCCTCTCATACGATTCCGAGCATGTGTCTTTGGCTGCTTCTTTCCAGCAACAGGCCAGCACTCGTCGCAGCAACAGAAACACTGAGCATCCGGATTCCCGCGTTTTCCGAGGTTTCCACTTAGACCTCTTCCCGGCAGGTGACCGTAATACCAGAGCACGCGACAGCCATTTCTCAGCAGGCAGGTTGGCGACGTACCCGGCGGAGTCCCAGAATTGGCGCAACAGTAATTCCAACCAGTACCGTAGAAATCACGACTGGAGCCCCAGACCCTGTCCTTCTACTGCATCGCTCGAGCTGCATCGACCTGTGATTGCCCCAAGGCCCCACACCAAACGAAGACGCCTGATGGTGACCGCTTTTTTGTTCTTCCCTCCGCAACGGTCACCACCCTGGGTAATGGTAACGGCCGCCGCGGCGGGCGCCCGCCAGAGTGCGTCCGCGCCACCGGCGCATCAATCCCTTGTGTGCACCACAGCATGCGGGGGGGTCCAGGCCACCCCCCCAGTACGATCGTTAGCGTTACCCGGGGGGCGAGGGCCCGGGTAACGAGCGTAACCCATGGGGAGGGGAAAAAGGCCCACGTGAGAACAACTTGTGACTCCCAGATCTCAGGAATGGTCGGGTGGTTCCCTCGCCCCCCCGCCCGTCCCTCGATTGCTCGGGACCCCCGGTGCTGCCTGCCTGGCTTCAAGTCGGAGGACCTGGACCTTCGGGCCCGGGCCGGACCGAACTCCAGACTCTTCATGGTGAATCGTGTCGCATCCGCGTCGAACCCATGTCGAGCGCGTGGAATCCGCATCGTACACGTCGAAGGGACATCAAATCCGCGTCGAATCTGCATCGCCCCGCAATCTGCAATCTGCAGGACGGACGAGGTCCCCAGACGATTCAACGGAAAGATCCCCCCCTCGCGAGGAGCAGAGGAGCGGTTCCCTCCTGCATCTGCTTCAAAAACATGCTGATCTGAGGATCGTGCAAGATCTGCTGGATCTCCGGGTCCGCCTGCACAAGGGGGACGGCTAGGTAGATGGAGGAGGACAAGGAGATGAAGGGTAATACTTATAGTGATCTTGATTGCAAAGGGAAATATCAGTCTGTCGAGCGTGAGAATGACCAACAATGAACGTAACTACAAGTGTGAAAAGGATAACATCGAAACGGAGGAAGAACGGGAGAATTGCAAAATATGGTATTCGTGTGTCTTCTATGTATACGCTGCAGAGAATAAGAAATCAACCAATGACATAAACATAACAACTCGTAGGTCCGCGCGGATTCCACCGATCGGTTGTTATGTTTATGCCATTTTTTTTCCCTCGAGGAAACGAGAGAGGGCAGTGCAGCTGCTGCGCCCCGCCATGGCGTGTCGGATCTGCTCCTCGTCCACCTGCCGGCGGGCGGCGACTCGGCAGGCCGCGCCCGCGCGGGAGGTGGCGCTCCGGCGGGGGGGCCGCGCGCCACCGAGAGGGGGCGGGATTGAACGTTCTGCTGGCGCAGCACCCTCCTCCTCCTCCTCCTCCTCCTCCTCCTCCTCCTCCTTCTCCCGCTTCCTCCTCCTCCTCCTCCTCATCCTCCTTCTCCCTCTTCGTCCTCCTCCTCCTCCTCCTCCTCCTCCTCCCTCTTCTTCCTCCTCCTCCTCCCTCTTCTTCCTCCTCCTCCTCCTCCCTCTTCTTCCTCCTCCTCCTCCTCCTCCTCCTCCTCCTCCTCCTCCAACTCCTCCTCCCCCCCAAAGCTCACACAGCAGCTTACACAGCAACTTGCACCGCACAAAAAACAGCACGCGCCTGGCAACGAAAACCGCGTGTGAGACACGGCGGGAAGGAGGAGGACGGAGGACAAGGGCGGGGAGGAAGAGCACCGCAAGCACGACAGAGGAGGACGAGGACGAGGAGGATAGAGGACGAGGAAGAGGAGGAAGGAGGACGAGGAGGATGACGAGGAAGGAGAGTTGGACGAGAAAGACGAAAAGTAGGACGAGGAGGACGAAGAGTAGGACGAGGAGGACGAAGAGTAGGACGCGGATGAAGGACGAGGAGGAAGGATGACGAGGAGGACGAGGACGAGGACGAGGAGGACGGAGGACGAGGAGGAAGGAAGTCGAAGAGAGGGCAGCACAGTTGCCACAAAGGGCTGTCACGAACACAAAGAGGGGTCGGGAGCGGATGTCAGGCCCCCGAAGACGATGGGCCTCAAATATAACGGGGGATTCCATCCTTCCAAAGCCCACCTCGCCCTCCCCCTCTCCTACTCCTCCTCTTCGGAGCCCTCCTCGTCCTCCTCCACCTCCTCCTCCTCCTGCTAACCCTCCTCTCTCCTCGCCCCCCCCCTCTCGTCCCTCTTCGCCCTCCTCAGCCTCGTGACACCCACCGTCCCTCCCTGAATCCCATCTCGTCAGCATCCTCCTCGAAGCATCGCCGGGAACCGATCCTCAAGTGGCCGAGGGGCCTGAAAGAACAAAAGAAAAGGGACTAATCAACAGTCCCAAACATATCTGGACAGGAGGTCCGCTTTGAAGGCACTCGCCACCCTTCGTGCTGGATCCAGAGCCTCACACAGACATACGCGCCCAGCCACGTACGTGGATGTATGATCCACGGCTCTGGCCGCCCCTCCCCCCCTCTCATGCCGATGCCTCCGGGACCCTGCCCATCGCGCGATGGATCCCCCCCACCTGTGGTCGTGGCCCTTTTTGGGCGTGGCTTGGCGTCGTCATCGTCGTCAATCGTCCGTGGTCCGTCGTCGGTCGTCCGTCGTCCGTCGTCCGTCGTTGTCGCCGCCGCTGCCGCCGCCGCCGCCGTCGACATCGTCATCGCCGGCGCCGGCGTCGTCATCTCCGTCGACGTAGTCGTCGTCTTCGTCGTCCGTCCTCGTCGTCCTCGTCGTCGTCGTTGTCCCCCAACCCAATCAGGGCGAGGGGACTGTGAGCCCTGGGACCCATCCCATCTGCGGGGTGGGCAGCCGTTGAGCCATCGACCCTGGATAATATATGCCGCTCAATTCGCGAGGCCGCATTCATGTCACGAACGCTCGCGTAACGCGTCCTCTCCAATCCAAGGAGAGCAACATAACGAAGAGGGTATTACGCACGATGGCATGGGGACCTTACGCAGAGGCTTACGCGGGCCGCCAACGCAGGAAGCTAGTTTTGAATCCAAGGCGCTGACGCGCCATCTTACACGGGCAACTGACGCGCGAGTATCCACGCAATCGGCCCCGTTCTCTTGCGTCACCGATGCGAACTAATGAACGCGTGCGTCTTTGCTGCGCTTCTGACTTAAGTCGACGCCGCGACGACACGACACGAATCTACCGCGCCCCACCCCGCCTCCCCTCTCCCGGGGAGCATCCCCGACCAAAGAAACTCGGGGCACGGCCAGCCGCGGGTGGCGTTGAGGACCCACTGGGAGGCACAGAAAAAACAACCTCGAAGGCAGCAACCCATCACCAACATCATCATCGCCATCGCCATCGCCGTAATCATGATAATCATCAACATAATCATCATGACCATCATCATCATCATCATCATCATCATCATCATCATCATCATCATCATCATCATCATCATCATCATCATCCTCAATATCATCATCATCCTCAACATCAGCATCATCATCAACATCATCAACATCATCATCATTGCATCATCAGCATCACCGCTATCATCATCAACATCATCATCATTGTCATCACCATCATAGCCATTATGATCATTAGCATCACCATCACAACCACCACCAACATCAACACCATCATCAGCAGCATCACCAGCATCATTAACATCAGTAGTATTACTATGGCCATCGACATCACCACCACCATCATCATCATCATCATCATAATCATCATCATCAGCATCATCATCAACATCATCACCGTCGGCATAATCGTCTTAATCGTAATCATCAGCATCAGCATCAGCATCAGCATTAGCATCATCATCATCACCATCATCATCACCACCACATTACCACCATCGTCACTCATCTGCCCTCCTCCTGCTCCTCCTCCTCATCTACCCTCCTCCTCCTCCTCCTCGCTTCTCATCCGCCTCCTCCTCCCCCTGCATTCATGTCCTTGTCAGTGACTCCTCACTGTCGCACCCCCAGGCGTGACGGCAGGTGGGGCTGGGCGTCTCGCGCGAGACCTCTCAACATCTATGCCCCTGCAGCCTGAGATCTGCAGCACTTTAACGGCGAAAACGACGAGGACGAGGACGACGACGACGGCTCAATGGAGGGCGAGCTGTGTTCATCTCGCCCGAATCAGCGCCGCGCACACACGCCTCACGAACTTGCATCAGTGTCACGGAAGGGAGGGCGGTCCTGCTCTCAAGATGTAGCCCTCAACGCCGCGCACCCTCGCCTTCAAAAGTGCGTAATGGCTTCAGGGAGGGAGGGCGACTCCTTTTTCACATGTGGGTCTCGCCTTGGCGCGCGCGCGCGCGCGTTCGTCTTAAACTTTCGAAGCATTCTCAAAAGTTCGTATGCTTGAAGGGGTCTCAGCCCGTGCTGTGACGGGCCGTGCGGTGATGTCTCTCAGGTGTAAAGGCCATGCCGTGGATCTGCGGCGGCGAAGTCCCAGGGCGGGTGCGTTTGAACGGTTCACGATTCTCTGACAGTTGCCTAACACAGGGGGACTTCCCAAAAGAAGGATATCATTGTAGGGCCCTGCCGAAGGGCGGTGTGTTGGCACGCTGTCGGCAAATCAAATCGTTAAAATCATATTGCTTCGCGGTGTTGAAGTCCAGGGAACCGTGTTCCGACAAGGTTTTTTAAAAAAGAACGGCCACGATGCACGGGCCACGTGGATCTGCGGCGTCGAAATCCTATGACGGGCGCCTTGAAACGCTTGAAAATGATATGACGCTTGCCTTCCAAAGAAACACTCCCCAGAAAAGGCATATCTGATCGTCAGGACCTGTAAGGCGGAAGCTTGGAACGTGACTTTACCCGACAGTCGGGAGACATGGAAACATGAAGCAGGAAGGCGGATCAAGTGGATTTGGTTCGGGCCTGCCCACAGAGAACTAAACAACTACATTGCACATCGGTTCTTGAAGTAGGAAGGCTCTGACGTAGATTGGGACCTAGGAGTCCAGAACTACCTACTTTCAACGACCAGCGGCTTTATTGCTGTATCTATGATGCGTCTAGAATTAGCACAGGTCCTCCTGCCTGCCTCTCACCCTTGTGTCCCTCCCTATCAATCCCTCTTTATTCCTCCTCCTCCTCCCTCCTCCTACTCCAACTCCATCCTCCCTCCTCCCTTCGTCATCCTCTTCTTCCTCCTCCCTACTCCTCCTACCACCTCCTGCCTTCTCGTCACTCCTCCTTCCTCTTCCTCCCTCCTCCTCTACCTCCTCCTCCCTCCCTCCCTCTGTCAAGGCGGTAACCCTGGTAATCCTCCCTCCCTCCCTGTCCTCCTCATCCTCTATCCTCCTCATCCTCGTCTGTGCCCCGACGGGTCATCCGCTCAACATGGGGCCTCCCGAGCCCTCCCTGAGCCCATAGTGGCCATCCCATCTACGTTCGACTGCGCGAACACGGGGGAGAGGGAGATAAAGGGGGCAGACAAGTGAGGCAAAACCTCAAGCGCGATCTGTTCAATCCGTCTCCTCGCAATCACTGGCCCCTGGACTTCCCCATGGGTGCAACCTGCTCGGAACTCTGAAAAGAGCCCTTCAGTGGACCAAAAGCTTCAAAGCACGTCGGGAGGCAGCGACCGTCGAACCTCGATGCCGAACCTCTTCTTCCTCCTCCCTCCTCCTCGCTCCCTCCCCCCCTTCCCTCCTCTTCCTCCTCCTCCTCCTCCTCCGCCTCCTCCTGCTATCCGTTTCCTTCTAAAGAACTCCTTCCTATTGCACCCCGACGGCGGTCGAAAGGGCGGGCCCGGCGTTTCGCCTGAGACTTTCTCACCACTTATGATCCTGAAGCTTAACCACTGGCAACAGTTTAACACATGGAAGGCGGGTCGTGTTCAAAATGTGGCTGTTGCCTTACCGCCGCGCAAAGTCGTTTGAAACTGTTTCGTGAACTTCGCGGAGTGAGGGCGGGCGGGGTGCTTGTCAAAATGTGGCTCTCGCCGTCGTGCCCCACACACGTGTCAACAAATGGTAAGATATTCACCTCAGGGCGGCGCACATTCGTCTTAACAATTGGCAAGAGCTTCGCGGATTGAGGGCGGTTCGTTTTCAAAATGTGGCCCTAGCCCTGGCGCCGCGCACGTTCCTTTGAAGCAATTGCAGAAGACGCATGGGTTCCCATGGTCAACCTACGAGAAATGGTGTTTTCGCAATACTCAGGATTGGATTGTGAAGGCGCAACAGGTACGCTGATTCGCGGTGTTGAAGTCCCAAGAAAAAGCGTTCTGGCACGATTCAGGATCGTCAGAACGCAACAGTCAGGTTGATCATGGCGTTGGAATTCGAAAAATGATGTTTTGACATGTTTCGGGGTTTTCAAACAGACGTCGTGCTCTGTCTTCTACGTAGACCCCAAGACTTCTGGACCATCTCATTGCGACAATGTTGTTGCACCTCTGGTCGCTTTCTTGGTCCCCTGGCCTGGTGACTCCCCCCCAAAGCCCAAGAAGCACAAGACCAGGCGCTGTGAGATCTAGGTGTATTATGTATTTGCTTCCTCCACTCCCTCCTGCAACACTTGCAGCGCAAGGGGGAAAGAGAGAGAGAGAGAGAGAACATCAAACAGACACACAACAAACAGAGACAATGAGGGGAAAACGAAAACGGACCTCGCCCTTCTGGCTCTCGCCGATCTTGTTAATCACCTGTTCCCGGCCCTGGAGACACTCCGCGTTGTCCTGCAGCGTTAAGGCGGGAAGGATTGAACCGAACCTCCCTCCACTTTACGACTACACAAAAGCAGGACAAAAAAACGTTACCAGCAAAGTTGACGCAAGCCAGCTGCGGGTAGCGGCGACGCCTGGGTGGGCCAGGGCGGGGGCCATCATGGGAGCACAAATCTTCGTATGACGACACGCGCACACAAACGCAAGCACACAAACATTCACACACACACAGACACATAGACACACACACACACACACACACACACGCGCGCGCACGTACGCGCGCACGCACGCACGCACGCGGCCACGCGGGGAACGACGCGGAACACGCCTGTCGAACACGCACACACGCACACCCTCTCTTTCTGTCTCTCCCTCTTTCTGTCTCTCACCTGCACACAGACAAATGCGCAAGCGCACGCACACACACACAGACACACTTTTGGGCGTCGCGGCTGTGTGCGCGGCAACAAGACTACGACGCGGCGGAGAAACAGCAGCCAGCCTCGACTCGATGACGGGGGAATCGGGTAAGCATGGTGGCGCAACACCCACGGACAAGCGCACACACGAACACACACACACACAAACACACACTCACACACACACACACTCTCTCTCGCATGCATTAGCGTCGCGGCCACGCGGCGCAGCGAAGGTCAAGCAAAACCAAACGCGCATTTGTTTGGCGATCGCGGCCTCGCGCGCAGCGACGAGGCGAACGCGCGCGGTGAGACAAGCGACGGCAGATGGGGCAAATTCAGATGCGTAGGAGGGGCGCGGTGAAGCAAGCGTTCAAACGCACCCAGGGGGCAATCAGGAAATGCTGGGGCGGAGAACGGGAGGCGCGGGGGGGGGCGGAGGGCGAAGGGGCGCGTGGTCAAATTGACGTGGTGAATTGAATCACCGAGGATAAGCCCCGCTAAGGGGTGAGAACAAACACCGCTCGAAGAATCTGACATCCTACGGGAGGCCGAGCCTCTGGAAAGAGGAGGCGGCCCAGCGAACAGAAGACGACGAATCCAGGAGAAGGAAGGGACGAGGAGGACGGGAGACGTGCGGATGGCCCCCCTGCGCGGAGAGCGCAGGAAACGATGAGGGAGACACACACACACACACACGCACACACACACACACACGCACACCCACACGCACACACACACACACACACATGCACGCACGCACGCACGCACCGCACGACGCACGCACGCACGCACGCACCGCACGCACACGCATACACGCACACGCACGCACACGCACACGCACACACACACACACATACACACACACACACACACACGCACGCACGCACGCACGCACGCACGCACGCACGCACGCACGCACCGCACGCACACGCAAACACGCAAACGCGCACACGCACGCACGCACACGCTCGCACAAACACGCACGCACGCACGCACGCACGCACGCACGCATGCAGGCACGCACACACGCACGCACGCACTACGCAGCGCACGCACACGCAAACACGCAAACGCGCACACGCACGCACGCACACGCTCGCACAAACACGCACGCACGCACGCACGCACGCACGCATGCAGGCACGCACACACGCACGCACGCACGCACGCACCGCACGCAAACGCATACACACACACACACACACGCGTGCACATGGACGCACATGCACACACACACACACTCTCTCTCTCACACACACGTACGCACGCACACGCACGTACGGACGCGCACGCTAACGCACACGACCACACACACCACACACACACACACCACACACACATACACACACGCACAAACACACACACACACACACTCACACACACGCACACGCATACGCACACGCACACGCACAAGCACACACGATCGCACGCACACAATTGTATTATCTGCGGGGCGAGAGCGAACCTCTTCCGATAGATGCTAAGCGGGCCGCGCACAGCATCAATTAGAGAGGGAGGGCAAAACGAAGGCGGGGCCTCACGTCGGGGCCGAGAGAGGGCGAAGCCCTGGGATCAGGCGGTGCCGAAGTTGAAGTGCAGCATCGCACGCACACAGTCAAACGCACGAACAGCCTCCTCCCTCGTGCCACAGGCGCCCAAATCCCTCCCAGAGAATCCGCTAATTACCGTGCCTCGAGGCACGAAGCGGAGTGCCCTCGGGTCCCAGAGATTGGGATCGGAAGGAGAGAGGGGAAAGGAGAAAGGAGAGGGTGTGGAGAAGGAGAATTGTTGGAAAGTGTTGGGGTGCTCTCGGAAGGTTCTCAGCGGCTTGGAAAGTTTCTGGCGGCTTCATGGATTGTCCAATTGCTTCTCCACCTCGCAGCGCTCCAAGCCGCTCTGGAAGCGATTACAGAACTCCAATTACCAAAACGCCCTTCAACAATGGAGGTCGGGGGCAATTCACGGGTGCGCAGGGCACTCGATTCCGCGTGCACCTGGGCAGAATAACTACCCAACGGCAGAAAGACTGACGAATGTATCTGGCGTGACAGATGTGGCGGAACTGACACCGCACCACTATACACTGCGAATGCCACTGTCGTGGCAATCGGTGCCGAATTCCTACATCGACCTGTCTGGTTCGGTCTTCTTCCAATGCCCAGGATCCGGTCCGCTCTGGAGCAACCTGATGCTATCTTTCTGTCAGCCATGTCCCCCTGCAGGCGGAGTTTGGAAGAAAAATGAAGCATAGTCCGAAAATACTCTGGAATAGTAAAACATAGAAAAGCCATCCCAAGACTATTTCTTACCATGTTTGAACTGTCCTCCTGTAGAGGGACACGTCCGACTTAATACTACCCCGAATAGAGCTGCCTGACACTACAGCGCTGCACCATCTCACCCAGCGACCCCATCCTCCTGCCTCCACACTCCCCTGCCGTCTTCGCACGCGCCTCGTTCCGCGCGGAGGGGGGAGGCTGGAGGTTGGATGATGGAGGTCGGAGAGTGGAGATTTGGGGTTGGGAGCCAGAAGGACAGAGGATGGAGGAGTTGGAAGGATGTGGGAGGAGCACGTTGGAGGCTGGGGGACGGAGGAGCTCCATGCCCCACCCCCACCTCCGGCCGCGCCTCGAGCCTGCCCGTCTGATCAGTGGCCGGCGTTAGGGCAAGGCACACCGTGAACGCGTGAAGCAGGCCGCGCTGGGCTTCTCGCGGGGAGCGCCCCGCCCCCCGGGAGGGCTCCGGTGAAGCGCTGGCCTTCAGGCTGCAGGCCATGCGCCTCCTGTAAAGAGAACGATGCACGTACACCGATCCTGGCCAGGCCCGGCCAAGAGGGGCACGGGCAGGATAGGTGTGCGTGCATAGTTCTTCTCGCCCGATCCTGTTTGCAGCCTGCCCGTGCTGCTAGCGACCGGCCGAGCCCGAAGCAAGCGAACACAGCGTAAAAAGGACGCAGCGGTGCAACAGCGACGCGACAACCGACCGAACCGGACCGAACCGGACCGAACCGGACCGAACCGGACCGAACCCAACCGACTGTGATGCAGGCGATTCGACCGAGGCAAGGACACCCTCGAAGCCGCTCCTCTTCATCCTCCTGCGGCCTCCCCATCCTCCTCGTTTGCGAGGTGGGGGCTTGTCCATCACCACCGCCTGGGGGATCGATCTTCGAGAACTTCGGCACGCGGGGGACATGGCTAGATTTGACCCCACCACGGCCACAATTTCTGTCCACAGCCACCTCCCTGCCGAGGTCCCAGAAGGTCGATCCCACTGACGGTGGTTCCCACTGACGGTGGTTCCCACTGACGGTGGTTCCCACTGGCGGTGTTTCTTGAGGAATCCCCGCCTCGGATCCTCCTCCTCTTCCTCCTCCTACTCTCCGCCTCGGCTCCTCTTCCTTCTCCTCCCAAATCTGGTCCCGAGAGGCTCGTCTCTTATCCTTATCAACTGCGACTCGGGCTTTTGGCGCCCTTCCCGGAAAGTCCAAGATGCAGTGGATATGGATACCCCAGATTTCGTAATAAAGGGAGGGGGGTCTCATTTCGGGGGGGGTCTCGTCCAGGCTATCTTGGAGGGCCTGGGGGGTCTGGGGACGATGTTTTGGAGGGTTCTCCCACGGGGGAGGTCTGCAATGGCTTGTCTTGGAGGGTCAGACCCCCTCCCTTTTGTTACGAAATCTGGAGTGCGCATCTTGCCCGCACCGCCTCATCATTTCTCACACGGCCAGCGGTCCTTGTCGATCTTGAGGCCTGGCGGTGCGGAGCACGGGGCGCGACAGGCGATAGACGTCCGTCATCGCTGCAGGACCGCAGCAGTATGGAGCAAGGAATTGACGGAGACGAAATTAACACAATCCTAAACCTTCGGAGCGCCGCACGGATCTACTGGCTCGACGAAGAGCGCGCGGAGCGCGCCAGGGGCAGCGCCCGGAGGTGCTGCCAGAGGGGCCCAGTTCCGATGGAAGAACTCCGTGCGGAGCTCCAAAAGTGCATGTTTATGCAGTGTGTTGTTCTTTGGGACAGGCCCGCGGCAGCACGCGAAGAGGAACGCCGCAGAGATGCGCGGGCTGCGCACGCAGGCTGCGCGCGCACGATCTGCACTGGAGACCTGCGCGCGGAGCCCGAGCGCGTCGCCCAAGCGCACGCCAATGCACGCCGACGGCGGAATCGCAGATAGATCTACCTCTCGTTACGCATTCCCTGACTCCCGGAAAATCCGCTCGAAAGTCCCAACAACATATGGAACGACATTCCCAGGACGACCTGGGGCTCTTTCTGAGTGTTCCGATCGGCATCCGCGCTGCAAAAGCGGCGCAACGACATCGCGGCAGGACCTGCAGCAGCACATCTGGACATGATTTATACTGGATTTGGGCCAGCTTTGGACCGGTCTCGCAGAGACGAGAAGAACGACGAGGAGGGGAAGGGGGAACAGGGAGGGCGAGGAGGAGCAGGAGGAAGAACCAACTGCGGACCGAACGCAGTCTAAATGCAGGAAAAGCTGATTTCACGTTCGCCGCCCAAGGCTCCCATGAATGAACATCGAACGGAAGCAAGAAAAGAGGACACCTCGGAGGTGCGCGGGCTGCGCACGCAAGCTGCGCGCGCAGTGTCTGCACTGGTGACCTGCGCGCGCGCCTGTGTGCGCAGCCAGGGCACAGCCCGCGCGCGCAGGCTGCGGGCTCAATCAACCTGGGCAGGATCAGTCAGCATCGAATCGGCAAGTCGAACGAATCGGGCCAGGTCGGCACGGAGTCGACATCGACTCGGGTCCGCTGCGCGTGGATGCAGCACCACCGCCCGTGTAAACTTCGGGCCGCAGCGGACCGCCGGAATGACGGAATCGAATCGGATCGGGCAGGCCAGACTGGAATCGCACCGATCGGATCGGAGTGGGCCCTGCCTGAGTGTGCGGAGAAGGCCCCATCCTCTCTCCTCCTCCGCGGCCGTCCCGTCTGTCTCCTTCCTCTCTCCAGCATAATGGGCAACTCGCTTCTCGGTTCCACTGTTCAGCTCCATCGCTGGTGCAGCCGTTCTGTCTCGTCGCCCGATCTGCTCCGTTCCTCCTCCCTCCTCTGCCCTCTCCTTCCTCTCCCCTTTTTTCTTGGGAGATAGAGGGGGCGAGGGAGGTGGTGGTGGTGTATATCTGTGGGCCCCGTAATCGATCGGATCGAGATAGGCCCTGCCCGAGTGTGCGGAGCCTGGGCGCGGAACCCGGGCACGCAACCTCGGCGCGCAGCACGCGGGCGCAGTTCGCGGGCGCCGCCTACGTATATGCGCCACCTGCGCGCTTTGAGCCCCGTGCGCGGAGCGTGCGTCGCAGCCTGCGCGTGCAGCTTGCTGGGAGCAGCAGGTCAAACCTGCCCCTGGCTCGACACGATGCGGGAGCACCGTCGAACCAGGGCCACAAGAACGTGGATCAAGACCACGAGCCCCCTTCGCCGAGGGCCGAGGCCCCCATGGAGATGCCAAAAACGAAGCACATCCTAAGGCGGGGGGGGCAACGGCGAAGGACACCACTCCGAAACCTAGGTTTGTAGTTGGCCCTCGTACCAGCTGCACTTGCACGCGAAAGACCCCCCGGACCGAAACAGAGGGCACGTTGACACCCATGCACGGGGGAGTTGACGAGAGGCTCCTTGAAAATATTCAGAGGGTCCCGACGCGGTCGCTCCTTGCAAGGGCGTGGACATCTCTGCAGGAAGAGTTGACCTGCGGCGGAACGACAGGGGGTGACCAGCTGAAGGGGGAAATATCGACCTGGAATCAGCGACATATCGCCGACAGATCGTCTGCAATCCCCCGATAGCGAAACCGCCAATTCCTGGGCAGGGTGGGCTAAGTATCAGGTCCCTATCGAAGATCGAAAGGCGGTTGGGGGTCGATGTGTTACCTCCTGAGCCTATCCCCCCTACCCGTCGGTCGGAAGTAGGTGGATCCATGAAGCAGGAAGGCGTTAAAAGTAGATTGGATTTCCGACCGCCTCCTAAAGAGGAGGTAAGAGGGAAAACTACTCGACTCTTGAAGTAGGCCGGCGGCATAGTATATTGGAATCTGGGACTCCAAAAATACGTATAATTTCCACGACCGATGGGTAATATTGCCCCTGTTGACCCCCCACAGGGCCCCAGGGAACTCTGCCTGAGGCCCGCGAAAGCCACACAGAGAGGCCTGAAGGGCCCCATGAGACTGCCTCAAGGGCGGCCGTGCGCGCGCAAGGCGTGGACCGCCACAAGGCGCCCAGCTACCTCCAGGCGCAGCACGAGGAGGAGGGAGCATCCTCTAGGGGGAAGAATGATCTGTAGGAGTCCGCAAATGCCTCCGTGGGGTGGGACGAGGGGAGGAGCCTTTTACAGTTCCGGATCCTGCAGTGGCATGACATTACGTGCCATGGCATAGCATACAAAAAGCATTGCTCTGCATTGAACGGCACGCCATAGCAGACTATGCAAGACTTGCCGAAAAGACAAGACAAGACAAGACAAAACAAAGACACGCAGGACAAAACAACGCCTGGGTGACTGTCGAGCGACATAGCGGACCCCAGGCGACCAGGGACCGCTCCAAGAGCCCCTGTCAGCCTGGGAAGCCGACCGATCTCCGATTCATTCCTGGGCGACCCATTGGTGATCCGCCAGCGACACCCAGGGGACCAACGCCGAGAAGGGAATGGCAAATAGCTTTCCTGTAAAATTAAGCCAGGACGAAGGTAAAGTCAGATCTAAATTAAATCGGAGATCTCCAGGAGCTGGCGGGCTTGGAAGCTGGGCGCCGCGACCACTCAGGAGCCATCCGAAGGGTCTGAGAGCGTTCCGGAACGCACTGACGCGATGCATCCTCGTCCTGGCCCTTCTGAGCAAGAGAGGACCCATTGGATAACGCCTTACAAGGGGAAAGCCACGACTGGGCCAAGAGCGCCCGCCAAGACCTGCCAACATTCCCGACGCCCAAATATGAAGATCCCCATCGCCACGGCCGACACCACAAGTTCCTCCGACGCGGTGTTGACGCGCAGCCTCCGTGACAGCAAGGACGGGCAACGTGCTACCATAAGGAACGCTAAGGAAGGAAACGAAGGAGCGTTTCTGGCCACGGCGAGCATTGGCCACGAACAGGTCCTCCGAGTTTCTGAGAAACGGCTTGAAGCCCCGATCCTCCTGAGCCCCACAGTGCCTTTTTTTCAGCGCCTTGACCGCGCCAAGACGACCACGCTCGGACCTTGCGCATTTCAGGCGTCCTGGAGTGCCGAGCTCCCCTACCCAGAAACCATAAGCGCAGTGGATCTCGATCAAAATCTGGCCCCTGGAGGCTCGATGCTTCTGGTCTACGTAGCACCTCGCAGTGGCGGATAAGAGTGAGGAGGCGGAAGGGACGCCTGCAGTCTGCGAGGCTCCGCAGAAGCCCGCCGCAGGCGCTTTATTTTTCACAAATTGTACAACGAGCCCACTGCAGGCGCTGCTTTTTCGTTCAAGCAATATGGGTGGGTCGCATGGTGGGTCGCGGGTAAGTCGCGGGAAGGTCGCAAGCTGGTTCGCGGGTAGGTCGCAGGTGGGTCGCAGGTGGGTCGCGGGTGAGTCGCGGGGTTGGTCGCGGGCGCGGGTGGGGTTGCGAGTGGGTCGGAGGGTGGGTCGAGCGGTGGTGGCGTTCCCCTAAGCCAATGCATTGAAGCTCGCCGCGGGCGCTAATTTTTTGCGCTGTAATCGAATCAACATGGTGTGGGTCGCGGGGTGGGTCGCGGGTGCATCGCGGGTTGGGTGGGTCGCGGGTGGGTCGCGGGTGGGTCGCGGGGTGGGTCGAGGGTGGGTTGCGGGTGGGTCGCGGGTGGGTCGCAGGTGGGTCGTGGGTGGGTCGCGGGGTGGGTCGCGGGTGGGTCGCGGGAGGGTCGCGGGGTGGGTCGCGGGGTGGGTCGCGGGCGGGTCGCGGGTCGGTCGCGGGTGGGTCGCGGGGGGGACGACGCGGCAACAAGCAGAATCCTCGCCGTGGATCCCCACGTCAGCCACGCACCCAGGGACAGTGAATGATCGTTCGGCCCCCTCACCATGATATCCACTGCGCCTCGGCCTCTTTGCGCCCCTTCCAAGAAAGGTCAAGACGCAGTCGAGATGGATATCAAAGGTTCCTAGGTTCGCGATTCGCGCTGCGCGAAGCGCCAACACCTTCGCGCACTCGCGCCGCCCCTCAAGGGAGAGGAGGAGGATCAGGAAGAATCGGAGCCGAACCTCGAGGGCGCCCTCGTTGACCCTCACGAACCCCCGCCCCCCCGAGGCGTGGCGGGCGGGGCACGGGCGTGGCGCGGTGCGCGCGCCCTGCTCGTAGGCCTTGATCGCCTGGTTGTACTCCTGCGCGGCCGCGCGGGGGCCTGACCCAACCCCCCCGTGCCTCTCGACACACGCGGCCCCCCAGAGCCTCCAGGGCCTCCCGACCCTTTCCTCGGGGACGCACGCGTGAACCCGAGCAGGTTCTTGACGGCCCCAGGGCCCCGGCACGGCTCCCGAAAGCCGACAGACGCCACACAGAAAACGCATGTTGGCCACGGAAAGAGCGAGCCTGACACACGCCGGTGGTGGCGTACCCAGGCCGCCATGGTGACACACCACTTGGAGAAGAAGGCGCGGTCGCGCGACATTACGCGGGAAGCTTACGCGCGAGTGTCCGCGCAGTCGACCCGTCTTCTGTCGTCGCGCACGTCCGTCGAAGGCCTAGGCATGAAGATGACTGCTCATTCTGGGCGCCCCCACCAGCCCCGAGAAGGGCGCCAGCGCTGGACGCTTATGCCGACCCTGGCCAGGCCCTTCCCCACGGCCACAAACGCGGCGCACCCACTCTTTTGGCGTAAAAGCGGCGTACACCTCCAGGCCCCCATCCAACGCAGTCAGGCTGCCTCCGGCAAGAGGGAAGAGAACAGGGAGAGGATAAGAAGAAATCGAAACAGGCGACGGAAAAACAGCAACGGGAGAGGAAGGGCCAGGTGGAAGAAGAGGAGGACGACGACGAGAGGGGAGACAGAAGAAAAGAGGCGGAGGAGAAGGGTGAGATGAAAATGGGGAAATAAACAAGTAGGAGGACAGGGAGGAGGAGGAGGAGGAGGAGGAGGAGGAGGAGGAGGAGGAGGAGGAGGAGGAGGAGGAGGAGGGGGAGGAGTACAGGGAGGAGTACAGGGAGGAGGATGATGAGGAGGCGCCGGAGGGAGGAGGAGGCCCTGAAAAACACTGGAAACCAGAGGTTGATTCCCTAAACAATGGAATTTAGGGTTTCTCCTCTTCCGATTCCCGTGGGATCCGGAGGCGAGAATCCCTAACTCCTGAGTTGAATGAACCAGGTTCTTGGCGGCCCCGCAAGAGGCGCTTGGGGCCCCGTAGGAGGCTCTTGGCGGCCTCGTAGGACAGTCTTCGCGGCCCCTGAGGCGACTCTTGGCGGCCCCGTAGGACGCTCTTGGCGGCCCCTGAGGCGACTTTTGGCGGCCCCGTAGAACGCTTCTGGCGGCTGTTGGCATCCACGTAGGACGCTGATAGTGTGATAAAACTGCAGACGATGACGAACACGTCGTTATGATGATGATGCATTAGATGATGGTGCCGACGACGATGACACTGCTTGGGAGCATGACGAGAACCCCGATGACGACGAGCATGACGATGATGATGATGATGATGATGATGATGATGATGGTGGTGATGATGATGATGGTGATGATGCTGATGATAACGACGAAGACGATGATGAATATGATGATGGTGATGATGGTGATGGTAATGTTGATGGTGTTGGTGATGATGCTGATGATGATGACGATGACGACGACGATGCGCTGCTGGTGATGGTGCTGATGATGATGACGATGCTGACGATGATGATGGTGATGATGATGATGATGATGATGATGATCATGATAATGATGATGATGATGATGCTGATGACGACGATTGTGATGACGATGATGACGCCGGTGATGCTGCTGGTGATGCCGACGATGATGATGGCGCGGGCGGCTATGCTGATAATGATATGTTTGTCGCTGACAATGGCGACGATACTGACAATTGGGACACTGATGGTGCTGCTAAGGATGATGGAGGTGATGATGACGACGATGATGATGCTGATGATGTCGATGTTGCTGATGAGGGTGGTGGCGATCACGATGAGGACGATAACGACGATGATGAGACTGCGAAACGACGACGACGATGATTCTACTACTGAATATATAAGTATACAGTAATACGAGTAACACTAAACAAAATGATGAGGATGCTGATGCTGCTGATGATGATGATGATGGTTATGAGTATGACATTGGTGATGGCGCTCACGACGATGATAGCAATGACGATGGTGACGACGACGATGGTGATGATGGCTCTAACGACGACGATGACAATGACGATGATGACGACGAGGAGAGTAGGATGGCGGCGAGTATGAAACAAATGATGCTGCTGTTGACGATGATGACGTCGGTTACGATGACAATGACGATTGGGAGCATGATGTTGGTGATAGTGCTGATGATAAAGATGATGGTGGTGGTGATGAGAATGATGACGACGATGACGACGAGAACGACGGGGAGGAGAAGTACGAAGACGAGAAGGAGGGGAAACGGTCGCGCCCAGCGGGCGGGCCAGACACCCCGAACTCCTGCGTTCGGGTTTTGTCAAAAAAGAGCCCGCCCGAAAACCGGGAACTCGGAAGATCCGGGCTCCCGCCCTCTGGATTCCCTGCTCTTCGGGCACTCGTCTCCTCCTCTGCTCTCCTCTCCTCTTCTCCTCTCCTCTCCTCCTCGGCTCTCCTCTTCTCCTCTCCTCTCCTCTTTTCCTCTGCTCCCCTCTCCTCCTGTCCTCTCCTCTTGTCCTCTCCTGTCCTCTCCTGTTCTCCTCTCTTCTCCTACTGCCATCTCGTCCTCCTCTCAACTACCAGCCGCGCCCCGCCCGCGAGCGCGCGCCAGCCCATTCTTCGAGACCCGCCAAATCCTTCCCCTTGTCGCGGCCGCCGAGGGCATTTCCATTCATTTCGCGGGCCTTCCGCGGGCCTCGGAGCCCAGAAAGCCCGCGCAGGCCTTTCGAGGGCCTCCGCGAGGTCCTCCGAAGACGCGGGCGTCCGAGGGCCTCCGAGGGGGCCTCCCCTCCTGAGGGGCCGCCGCGAGGCCCGCCCCCCCCCGCCCCGCGCGCAGCGCCCGGCGGCCAGCGGCGCGCGCGCGGCGCCTTCATGAAGAAGTGGGCGGCGCCCTTCCTGGGCACCGCGGCGGGCGAGGGCCCCGGGGCGTCGTGGAGGCGGCGGCGGCCGCGTCGCGTCGCGTCGCGTCGCGTCGCGCGCGGCGGCGGGAAGCCGTGGCCTCGGAGATCGCGGCGGCGGGAAGCCGTGGCCTCGGAGATCGGGCGGAATCCACGTTATCATGACGGGGTGTGTGGCGGCCCAAATGCGCGACCTCGTGGGACACGAGGGGGGGGCGCCAGTCGATGGCAAGGGGTGCGTGAGAACAGCCCCCAGGGAGTGCACCCCCGCTCTCCCACGCTTTCCTTGGGGGCCTGTGACGCCCCATGCAGCTTTTCAAATGGCCCCGATGCAGCTTTAAAGGGCCCTAAAAACAGCCCAAGAAGGCCCCAAGATGGCCCACAGAGGCCCCAGGAAGGCTCAAGAGACCCCCAAGACGGCCAAAGAGGACCCCAAGAGAGCCATCAGGCAGCCCCGAGAGGCCACCAATACGGCCTCTCGAGGGGCCAGACGGCTCAAGAGCGCGCCAAGACGGCCCAACAGGCTCCCAAGAGGCCCCAGAGGGGCCCCCAAGAGGCGTCCAGGGGTCCCCAAAAAGCTTCCAAGATGCCCGAAGAAGTGCCCAACCGGCCCAGAAGAAACACCGAGAAACCCTCGGAATTGTATGCGAATGCCGCGTTGATGATATACTCATCGGAATTTGAACTTGGCGTTGCGTTGCCTTGTGCTGACACACCGTGACTGCTCATTGAACTCGTGGACATTGGCACGCTCGTCACATCGCTGAAAACGGGGTGGGGGGGCGCGTCCGCCCTCCGTGGCGCTGGCAGCGCCCTGGGGCTGGCAGAAGGACACGGCAGAACCTCTCGGCAGAAGAGCAAGACAAACTACCCAACGCTCAATCTGAACGCGCTCCGACGTGCACTCCGCGAAGCGGCAGTCCGACATGACGCGTGTGTTACGCCAGGGCCAAGTCACGATGCGCCAAATAAATCCAATTGCGACCTATTGTCAGAATTACCATTGGCACAGCAACACCCTTCAATCCCCCCCAAGCCCCCGCGCCGAGTCGCCGACCCGTTCCCACGTTGCAGTCAATCCCAAAAAGACTAACCCGAACCCGTTGAAAATCACTGCATGTTGGATTCTTGGGCTTCCTTGGGGCCCAACAGCCCTCAGACGGCCCAAGATGGCCCCTAAGAGGGCCAAACTAGCCCCCAAGACGGCTACAGAGGGCCCCAAGAGGACCTCAAAAAACGCCTCCAGATGCCAAACACATGGTGTTTCCAAAGGTTGCTGGAAAATTTTAGCGTATTCGCATTTTTGGGGCCCATGGCGGCCACCAACACGGCCCACGACCACCCCAAGATGGCCCCAAGAGGCCCGCAAGACGGCTCAAGAGAGCCTCAAAACGGCCCATGACGACCCCAAGAGAGCCCCAAGGCAGCTCCGAGAGGCCCCCAAGACGGCCTCCGAAGGGCCAGACGACGCAAGAGCGCCCCAAGACTGCCCAAAACGCCTCCAAGAGGCCCCCAAGAGGCTCCAAGGGGTACCTACAATGACTGGACTGTACGTCGTCCAGACGTTCACCCCGCGAAGCAAGAGGAATAACAATGCTCCGCGCGAGGTTTTGGAGTTTCGCGCCACCCATGCGTGGGGTACATGTTGGGCGTTTGGTGGATCTACGGTGTGGTTTGTGCTGGGTATGTGTGATGTCTACGTGGGCTTGTGCTGGGTGTACGTCGGGTCTACTTTGGGTAGTTGCTGGGTGGATGTTTGATCTAACTCGATGTAGTCTTCGTGCGAAGTATGACAATTACAATTCAGATCACCATGACGGTGGAACGGAGCGTTCAGGTCCTAGATTGATGTGCGCAAGCAACGCGCGAACCTGAACAGATCCTTGCAGGGTGTCTAAGAACGCCACATCAGCGCAGTTCACCAAGCCCGCGAGAAAGATGAGCGGAGGACGGAAGCCGCGAAACAATGGCGCAAAGTCGACCAGAAGAGAAGACTCCCGCGTGAAATCCTCATACGGTCAGACCTAAGAAAGAAGAGCATCCATCAAGAACATGAGATCCTCCGCCGGCCCGAAATGAAGAACCTTCGAGGGTGACCTCCCTCAGGATGCACAAGATCATCGAAGGACATTAGGGCACCCTCGCCGAACCGACCTCGATCTTTTACCGCGGTTGGACCATAAGATCTTTCAGGGCCATTCTGACCGTAACCGGCGTACCCAGCCAGAGGTCTCTGGAGGTCCCCGGAGGCGTCCCGAGGCAAGGAACCTGGAGGCCTCCAGGGGCCTCTGGCGGGCGGGGGCCAACGACAACGCCTAAGGGGCCCAGTCTCGTCGGCCACGACCCCATGGACTCAGAGCGGCGGCGAGCGCAGCGAGGGGGGATGGGGGCGAGAAGGAGAAGGCTTTCTCGGACGGCGGCGGGTCTTCTCAAAGTCCTCGCGCCTTCTGTCTTCGGGGAAGGCTTCGAGAACTTACTTCCCGGGCTTCTGAGAAGGCCCGCCCCTCCTCACTTGCCCCCCTCGCTCGCCGCCGATCAGAGCGGATTTGCGCGGGTGGCCCGCGCGGAACGTGCCCGTAGGATCGCACACCCACGGAAATCCATGAGAGAACGCCTCGGAGTCCAGACCACGAGAGCATGGACACTCACGCTGATACGTTTGCCCTCCGCTGGAGATCGGTCCTCCCCTCGACATGATTGCCATGACTGGGCAGACGCAGCGACGGGCGACGATAGGCGTCAGCAAGGCCCGCTCCCCTGAAAAGGGGTTGTCAAAGGTGGCCCTGGCCCGGGTTGTCCCCACCTCCAGAAGAGGCCCGGGTGGCCTCGGGAGGACTCGGCACTGACAGAAGCCTCGACAAGCTGGGGGCACGGTGGGCTACGAACACCTTTTCGGGTCGGACGAAAGGGGCGATTCAAAGGGGGGGTTAGCGACTCGACCCAGGTGGCTGGTCTTCCAGGCGCCTCCCGGCACCAGAGGTCTTGACGAAAGAGCCCGGCGGCGAGGCCGAAGCCAGGTGCGTGCAGCAGATGTCGTACCCCTCCGTTTCGCAGCGCCCACCCCTACCAGATGCCTGCAAGAGTGCCGCTAAGACTCTAAGCGGGGGGCCTTTGGTGCACGACTTGCCGACCTCTGCGCGCGGTGCGAGCGGCAGCCTGCATGCGTGGGCTGGGCCTGGGCCCACCCAGGCCCCCAGGAAGCCACACGCCAGAGGTCCGAGGGGAAGCGCTCGGGGGGAAGCACAGGGGGGAGGAACATCGGGCTGGAACCCGCGACGCACCGCCGATAGACTGGCGATAGACCCCCGATGGCGAATCCGCACGTTCCTGGGCGGGGCAGGCTATCGGGCCCCATACCGGAAATGAATGGGCGATTTGGGGTCGATCCGTCCTCCCCTGAGCCCATGCCCCCCCTGACGTTGCCCCCTGTTTTCGGGCCATAACTCGGCTATCCGGCGGCCGTTCGGGACGATCCGGGTAGCCCCAGGACCCTCGGCGAGGCGCAGCTGCTGGAGCGCACCCCGAGGCTTGAACATCGCCGAAGGCGGACGAAAACGTCAACAACCTCGAACCTCGAACCCGAAAGTTCGTCCCCTGAGCCGATCCCCCGATCCCCGCGCGGCGGCGGGCGCAAGATCCTGGAGTAAGCCTTGACGAAGGTCGGGTCCTGCCCGGCGCGGGCGCGCGGCGCGCGACTGGCCCCAGGCTGCCCACGACTGCTCGGGGAGCAGACCCCAGGCAAGTAGAGGCCATGCATCCGGAGGAACGCGTGGGGGAGAGCACGAGCACATGGGGGGGCGTAAGGGGGACGACATATGAGCGACGGAAAATTAACGGGTCTTACGAGAGATGACATAGCGACCTTACGCGGTGGCTTACGCGGGCCGCTGGCGCGGCACGCCACATCGGAAACGAGGTCGCCTCCGCGCGGCCTTGCGCGGGCGCGAATGTCCGCGCAATCAAACCAGATGTTTTGCGTCGCGCGTATGGGCGACGGGGAAACTTGTCTTACTCGTCATGGCATAGCGACCTCACGCGGTGGCTTACGCGGGCCGCCAGCACGGAACGCCACATTGGAAACGACGGCGCTTACGCGCGACCTTACTCGCGAATGTCGGCGCAGAGGGTCCCATCGCTAATGCTGGGATGATATGAAGAAAAAAAAGTTTCAGGCCCAGGAGAACATTGTCCTGATGGTCGCTCAGATGGGATCGAAGCAGAGGGGGTCGGAGGATCGCACCGAATCGCCCATGCATCCACGATGACTCGGCGACGCCGGGATATATTGGGATCGCATCGGACCGGGCTGGCTGGAGTTCATATCCAATCCGACCTGACTGATCGAGATAGGCCCATAAAATGGGCCTGGCGGAAACTGGTCCTTGAGCCCAGGTCGGCGGCGTGCCGGTTTGGGGAGGCGCGAGGGGGCAAGCATTATCAGGAGGAGGATGAGGAAAAGGAGGAAGAGCAGGAGGGGGGGTGGGAGGGGGAGGGAGGAGAAGGAGGCGCAGGAGGACGAGGAGGATGGGGGAGGAGGAAAAGGAGGAGGAGGGGGAGGAGGAGGAGGAGGAGGAAGCAGCGGCAAAGGCGTTTCCCTGTGGCTTCGGAGAAGGCCCAGAGGAGCATCCCACAGCAGGCAGTACGGAGGCCTCCTCCGCTTGCTGAGGGGGGGACCGCCGCCTCTGCCTCCCCCCCCGGGTGCGCCGCCGAGGCGCGGCTCCCAAAACCCCTGGGCCCTCCCCACCGCGCGGTCTTGGGACCTCGGAGGTCTCCTCCGCCTCCTCCTCCACCGCCTCCTCCCCTCCTCCTCTGCCTCCTCCATCCTACTCCGTCCTCCTCCTCCTCCTTCTTCTCCTCCCTGGTCGCCCTGGGCGTCCGGCCCGAGTCCCGAAACCGTGCGGTGATCCCGAACCCCCACCGACTCACCACGCGGTGTGGTCACCACGCCGCTCGGGCAGAGGAAGAGCAAATCTGCACTGGCATGCACTTTTGGAGCTGCGCGGAACCCCCCCTCCTAGCGCGCGGAGCGCAACAGGGACGGCGCCGTAGGCGCTGCCAGGGCGGCCCAAACGCCGATCCAAGAAATCTGCGCGAAGCTCCGAACGTGTATTCTTAGTCGCATTAGTAGCCGTATGAGTTCTAATAACCATAGTGATGTGCTGAATATGGAAGTAATACTACGATTGTAGCCCTTATGACTATTACTATGTTCATATTTTTGTACGTATTGTATTACTATTTTCATATAGTTGTATGGGTTCCTTATTATTGATACTATGTTTCGCATTGTCCATGCAGTTTTGCGCGTCTCCGAAGTATGCCCCTCCTCGCCCGCTGAGATCCCTCGCCCGAGGGCCACGGCGGCGAGAGAAGGGCGGCCCGAGACGGGAGGCGAGAGAGGGGGAAGAGGAGGAGGTGGAGGAGGGGGAGGATGAGGAGAAGGAGAGGAAGAGGAGGAGGAGGAGGAGCGAGGAGGAGGAGGAGGCGAGAATTGAAGGACTACTTACTCACAGCGCGGTGTGGTCACCACACCGCTTCGGGGCCCCCGGTTCGTCCCGAGCCGTTGTCTGACGGCTACGGGCCGCATCATGAGGGAACAATTGGCACATACGTCGATGCCCGTGAGAATGTGGAAAACTAGGGGCTAAAGGATGTGGAGAGGAAGACGGAAATCTAGAAAATCTGTCAAACAAATGGGGAATCCTGGAACTCGTGTATGCTGTGCCCCGCTGGGCCCGGACATCGAGAGCGGCGAACGGCCTCGGAGGGCACCCTGCCCTCGAAAGCCCTCTGCTCCTCCCACCGAGAAGAGGGCTGCAACGGCAGCGGGACCAGAACCGGAACCGAACCCGACAGGCCGCGATGGGGCGCACAAAGACATACTCGTAAAATTCTTCAGCCAGGGCTCGACAAGAAACCTACACCTGAGAGCCTAGGGCTTCCACTGATTTGTGGTGTGTGCACGTGACGCGTTCTACAGCAAAACCATCGAAACCCAAGAAACCCAGGGCACCATGGAGACCAGCAGGGTGTTTCTTGGTATGGATCTCCACTGTAGGCCTCCTAGATGGGTTCCGAGTAGATGGGGTCGGAAGATCGCACCAGATCGCCGATGCATCGACGAGGCGGCTCGATGTGGAGCCCGTTTCCCCGCGCCAGCGTCGCCGATGCATCGCCGATGCAAGGCCGATACATCGGCGATGCATTGGCGATGCGGCACGATCCTTCGACACCATCTACTCAGACCCCGTCTAGTAGGCCTCTAACAACAAGTCCTCCTTGGAGGCGTGCGCCCGATCCGAACATATGGTGCAACCAAATTGTAGTACACAGCTGCCCGACTGGTATGGCCAGAAAGAGACCGCCGGGGAGCTCGTGCTAAAAGATTTCTCGGCGAGCGCGTCGACGCTTGGGGGGCGACGCACACGAAGTCTTCGCATGTTGGGGTGACGCTGACGCAAGCAGCCTAGAATGGGGGAACAAATAACAACAAGTGCATGAACTTTCAGAAGTCCGCGCGGATTTCTCGGATCGACGCTGGATCCCCGTGGCGGCGACTCCGCCGCCCCGCCGCCATTGGCGCGCGGAGCGCGCCAGGGAGGGGCTGTCCAGCGCCGAACACCAAAGATCAGCGAGGACTTCCGAAAGTTCAGGCTTATGCCGTAGGGCACAGCAGCGCAACAACGGCACAACAGCCGATCGAACTGCCGGCCCGACCGAATGCAACCGACTGCGCCGGAGCCGAACCGACCGGACCGCGGACACCCTTGCAGTCCCTCCTCCTTCGACGACGTTGTCTGCTTTCCGGCGAGGCCTCGAGTTATTCGGTGAGGGGGGGGAGGAGGTGCTGGCCGATGACCTCATGTTTCTCGCTCTGGGCAGCCCCACGTACGCCCGCGCGCACCAACACTGCGCGCCCCCATCGGACCTGCGCGACCGCCAGCAAGGTCAGCTGATCTGGGGGGGGGCGGGCGGCCCCGACGACATGAGCAGGGGCCAGCCGTCCTGGCATGATCCTGAACAACGTTCTGAGTACACAGCGCGGAGGTGTCAAGCGGGTACGGTCTCCGCCAGAAATGTTCTAAGACCATTCCGTGCAATCCACCGAAGGCTCTCAGAACATTCTGGGGTGGGCCTATAGGCAACCCAGGGCGCCTCGCCACTGCTTGAATAGCCCGCATCATCGCTGTCCCCTTGGGAACAGGTCTCCTGCGACGAAGCCGATACGACCGGACTGAGGACCTGCAGTCTCCGTGACCATTTGGGCTCTCAGCTGCGCTGCGTGAACGCAGCGCCATCATCATATTCTGCGTGTGCCGGGCCATCGCGGTAGCAGGCGGTGCTCGAACAGATCCGACCCGGGCCGCTTCGAAGACCATCTCCGTGCAGTGCAGCTCATCCTCGTCATCACAGGCTTCTGCAGTTCGGGAGCGGCCAAAAGGAGGGTGTCCGAGAGGGGGGGGTGCAAATCATGACCGGCGGCATGTGCGCGGCCGAGCGGGGGGGCCAGGGACGTAATGAAACAAGAAGAGGCGCCATGAAATCTGGGGAAATATCATGGCCCCCGCCATGATATCCACCCCCCTAGTCATCACCCCCCTCTCTGCCGCCCCCGAGCAGTGGTCCGAGTCCGCCCCTCCCCTCCAGCTTGATGCACTCGTCGAGGTCCCGCAGCGCGTCTGGGTACCTCGGGCAGCGCAGGCCCGCCGCGGGGCCGAGGGCCAGCGCGAGGCCCCCCTGTGCTCGGGACGGACGCAGGACCGCCTTGGCTCAGGTCTTGGGTCGGGCATGTCCCCCTACAGGCGAATCTTGCACGAAAAAAAACATGTTCAAAATGTTTGAACCTAATCAGAACAAATTGTGGAAATCTTGTCCCCATACGACTTTTAGGCTATTTCTGAACATTCCTCCTGTAGAGGCGCATGTCCGACTCAAGCCTTGGCGGACCCCCTGTGCGACACCTCGCAGCCGAAGGACGCGCACACGCCCCAGCCTGAGGCCCCCTGATTTAGAGGCCTCCTGGATGGGGTCCGAGTGGACGGGGTCGGAGGATCGCGCCGCATCGCCGATGCATCGGCGATGCACTGGCGATGCACTGGTCAGGTCGGCGATGCACCGGCGACATCGGCGTTGAGAAAAGCGGGCCCCACATCGAGCCGCATCGCCGATGCATCGGCGATACGGCGCGATCCTCCGACCCCATCTACTCCAACGGCACCTTTGGTGCCGACGGTCCCAAGGATTCGGCACACTGGGACATTGCCGGGCGGGCTCTCCAGGCTGGCCCAGCCGACCTGCCCCGGCGCCCCGGCAGAAATGGGCGTTGGAGGACCATGTGGGACCTGCTCTAGAGCAGGAATATACCGTAGGCAGATCTACCCGTTCTCCGACCTGGCACCGCGCCGAACGCAACGGCCACGTTGTCCATAGACACATCCACCCCGAAAGTGTCTACGGACGTCACGGCGCCCAGTGTGTCCAAGCATGTTGTAATATACCGTTTCCGGAGTGGTACGGCCAGATAGCGCCCGCCGCGGAGCTCATACTATGAGATGTTTCGTCGCGCGCGTCGCCCCTGGGAGGTCGACGCACACATAGTACACCCGTCTGTCGGATCAAGTGGGTAGAAACACGAAGTAGGAAGGAGTTGAGAGTAAATTGGGCTTCCGCCGGCCCAATGAAGAAGAGGAAAGAAGGACAGTCAAAAACACCTTCTTTTACCTTCAACGACCGGCGAGTACGGCCCCCCAGTCCGCGAGACCAGACGCGTTCCACGATCGTTATCGCAATGCACACTCTCGAAACCAACGTGGGTTCATGTACGTGTGCGTCCTTCTTTCGCTCCTGATCTCTGGGACACTGGTACACTGCCCTGCGACACTAGAGGCCTATCGCACAGCATCGCCGATGCATCGCCGATGCATTGGCGATGCACCGGCGACGTCCGCGATGCATCGGCGCCGTCGGCGTGATGAAAGTCGGGCTCCACATCGAATTGCATCCCCGACGAAGTGAGGAAGGGAGGGCTTTCTCAGATGGCTCGGAAGTCACCCGGACGCTTGAGAAGATTTCAAAGCCTTCCAAGAAAAAAACACCTCCCAGAAGGCGCGAGGGCTTCTGAGTCCCGCCGCATTCTGAGAAGGCATTATCCTTCTCACTTCCCCCCTTCGCTCGCCGCCGACGACCTGAGTTTTTCAGTGCGCGGTTTATGTTTTGGTTCGGGGCACCATTACTATCCCTCGCCCTCGCCCTCGCCCGCGCCCTCGCCCTCGCCCTCCCCCTCGCCCTCCCCATCGGGGGGAAGCGACTCTTGTTGGCGGGAGCGGGGCCTCATGCCCCATGCCCCCCCACCCCGATCCTCCTCCTTCCTCTCCCTCCTCCCTCCCTCCGCCCGACGAAAGGGGAGGCCGAGGAGGAACAGGAGGGAGGAAGGGGAAGCCCGTGAGCTCTGCCGCACCTGGGCATGAACGAAGCGGGTCCTGGAGAAGAGCGCTCGCTTCTCATATCGAGTCTTCGCGATACCACCTGTCAACGGGTCGGCGCGCCCCCTTCGAGCGGGCACCGTCTGGGACAAAGACGGCACTGGCGCAAGTCGTGACGTTACCAAACCCCTCATCCCCCCTCCCCCACAGAAATGGTAACTCCCGTTAATTATCGTTATCGTCAGAAAGGGGGACAATTAAGCACAATGGGGTCCTGGAGGTTTCTCCATGCTCAGACCTTGGGGCCCTCGACGGGCCCCCAAACCGTTACAGAATTTGGTGCTGGGGAAGGCAACGGGTCTACGACCGATTCCCTTAATGACGACGGAAGTCTGGACTAGGTCGGGCATGTCCTCCTACAGGCGGACGTGAGCAAAAAATGAAAATAGTCGAACAATATTCAAAAGCAGTCAAACATAGTCACACACAAAAAATCGTCCTCTGATCACTTTTGCAATTTCCTCCTGTACAGGGACGTGCCCGACTGAAGTCTTGGACCCCTGCCTCAGGAGCGACAACAGAAATAGACAGGCCGAGCAGTTCTCGGACGGCCTCGCGACCGGCAGAGGCGTGAGGAGCTGAAGATGACCAAGTCCTTCCGTCAGAGGTTCTGCTCACGACGCGAGGGGGTCGGCTTGGGCGTCGCGTAAGGGGTCGGCGATTAACGGGGGGGAGAAGAAACGTCGGCCATTCGTGTACCTGGAGCCAACTTCTTCTCACATGATTCGCAACGTCCGTGACTGGCCCAGCCCAGCCCTCCCCCACCCCTGGTCACGTCACGATCCGCGCCGAGGCCGTCTGTGATAAGGATTCCAAGACGGCGCCGGCGCGCGCCGTGATGTAACCGGCCCACTCCACCCCTCCCTTCCACCTGGTCACGCCTGTTATCCACAACGGATCAGCTGTCTCGAAGGAGCGTCAGGTGGCCCCTTCAAGGCACCGAAGGTGCACAGAAGGTGCACCTTTAGCGGCCTCCTAAATGGAGTTTGAGTAAATGGGGTCAGAAAGATCGCGCCGTATTGCCGATGCATTACCGATGCATCGGCGATGCATCCGCGACGTCGGTGGCGATGCATCGCCGATGCATCGGCGATGCAGCGGTGGCGTCGGAGTGGAGACAGTCAGGCTCCATGTCGTGCCGCATCGCCGATGCATAGGCGATGCGGTGCCATCCTCCGAACCCCATCTGCTTCGACCCTATCTGGGAGGCACAGATTGATGGCACCACATAAGGTGCATCTCTTGACGGCGGCGCGCCTGGGGGGGGTGAGAGGGAGACGGCCTCCTCAAAGGTGGCGAGGCTTCTCAGCAGCCCCCTGGCCTTCTGAGAAGCTTTCTGTGTCTTCGGGGAGGGCTCAGAAAGGCCTTCCGAGCCTTCTGAGAAGGCCCGCCCCCTCTCGCCTGCCCCATCCGGGCGCGCCGCCGATGCGGTGCACCTCTCGAGCACGAGGGGTGCTCGCCGCCGGGGCGCGGCCGCCGAGCGCGCCCGCCGCCGCCGAGCCCCGCACGCGAGCAGCTTCGTGAGCGCGGCGGCCCTGTTCGAGAACAGCTTTGCGTCCTAGCGCGTGCGGGGGGCCGTTCCGCGCCATGCCCCTCGATGAGCAACGATGTAAACAACATGGTTTGTTTTTCCACTGCTGCTGCTGCGACCAGCTCGTGCCGGAGTGCCGGAGTGGGGGTCGTCTGATTCAACTTTAGCACGGACTTCTGTGGACATGGCTCTGCGGCAGGAAGCAAACAGGCTATCGCAGCACAATCGTTCAGAATCACACTTGTGCAAGCGATCCCCACCGAGGCTTCGTGACGACATGACAGCCAGAAGCCAAAGTCCGATTTCGACACAGTCAAACCTTCTATTTCGGGAACCGCACCTACATCCACTACATAAGGTATGCACTTACTGTACATAGTGTGTAGTTTGCACGCGGTGCACACATTGAACATAGTGTACAGAGGGCACGCCTTCGCAACAAGAAACAGTGCACATCTTTTGTTGACTGACATATGCTGCAATGCTCGCGAACATACCTCAACTTGTGTCGATTGCACTCTGCGCCGTGACGATTGCAAGCATAATCGTCATTTTCCTGTCCCCGATTTGTCGACAAAATGGAAAGCGGAAGTTATCACATTCGCCTACCACTGTTGGGGGTTGGGCGGAAAAGTGAAAGCCCCTTGATTCAGGTCGGGCAGACATAGCTCGAAATATCTGAGGGCCGGCGGGATTGGAGGATGCCTCGGGCGCCGCGTCCGTTCCAGAGCGCTCCAGAATACTCCGAGAGCCTTATGAACGATTGGTATTATTCTTAGCACTGCCTCACCAAATTGGGGAATCGAGCGTCGCACTCATCCACTCAGCAAATCAATCTCCTGCATGCTCGATGTCCCTGGAGGCCTCCGCAAGCCTCTGGAGGCCTCGTGGGACCCAAGAAATGAAAAACAAACTATCCTCGAACGCAATTTCTTTCGTCTTGGCCAATCAAGCAATCAGCAGCTTGCTCTGCGCGCGTAGCACCGAAGGGTGCAGCGCAGGGGGGTTCCTTAGCGCCCGCATGACAGAGAAGATGTCAAAGCACGCATGAGCAAACGCACAATCAACATAACAAAATGCGGGAAGCAATCAGGTGCCCAAACTCGCGGGGGGAATGACGGACAAGTTTGCCACCACCACTACCATAGGGAGGACGGGGGAGAAGCGAGGATGGATAGGTCCGCCTTCTCTAATGGCTGATATGTCAACCCCTATCCCAGGCTTCATGGGGATTCGAATGGACCATGAAATTGGAGCCAAACTCGGAGATACAGGACAGGGGGGCGTCCATCCTCGATAGGGGTGCGTACGATCAGCCCTCCTGGGGCGTTGTATCCCCGGGTTCCCCTGATTGTTCTAAGCGGCTTGATTTCTTGTGGTAATGCCTAGGGCTGGGGGCGAGAAATTGCCTGCGATCCTACACGTCGGTAGGAAGAAGTAGGTAAAAACATAAAGTAGGAAGGCGGATATAGTAGATTGGGGCCATGCCCTCCCAGAGAATCCGCCGGCCCCCTTGCGGGGCCATCAGGCTGCGAGGGTTAAGCTTGCTGCTCCCTGCACCAGTTCCAGTTTCCAGTTTCCATTGTTACAATACTGCTTTCTTCTTCCTACTGTAAATTGTTACTGTCCGCGAGAGGGGGGGAGCCGAAAACCGCCCTGGTTAGCACCCCCCAGGAGGGTTCTCAGAATTCCTGGGGGGGTAAAAATTGACACCCCTCACGCAGATCGGCGGGGTCAGGGTCCAAATGCACAAGGGGATTTGCCACATTTCTGAAATTTGGTGGTAACCCTCGCCCAGATCGGCGGGCCCAGGGTCCAAAAACGCATGGGATGTACCACATTTCTCAAATTCGGTGGCACCCCTCACGCAGATCGGCGGGGTCAGGGTACAAAAACACATGGGATTTACCACATTTCTCAAATTCGGTGGCACCCCTCACGCAGATCGGCGGGGTCAGGGTCCAAGAACACATGGGATTTTCCGCATGTTTAAAGTTCGCTGGCACCCCTCACGCAGATCGGCGGGGTCAGGGTCTAAAAACACAGCGGATTTTCTGCATGGTGGCACCCCTCACGCAGATCGGCGGGGTCAGAGTCCAAGTACAGAAGGGATTTGCTAAATTTCTGAAATTTCCTGGCACGCCTCACGCAGGTCGGCGGGGTCAGGGTCCAAGAACACTAGGAATTCGTCACATATCTGAAATTTCCTGGCACGCCTCACGCAGATCGGCGGGGTCAGGGTCCAACAACACAACGGATTTTCTGCATTTTTGAAATTCGGTGGCACCCCTCACGCAGATCGGTGGGGTCAGGGTCCAAGAACACATGGGATTTTCCGCATGTTTAAAGTTCGCTGGCACCCCTCACGCAGATCGGCGGGGTCAGGGTCTAAAAACACAGCGGATTTTCTGCATGGTGGCACCCCTCACGCAGATCGGCGGGGTCAGAGTCCAAGTACAGAAGGGATTTGCTAAATTTCTGAAATTTCCTGGCACGCCTCACGCAGGTCGGCGGGGTCAGGGTCCAAGAACACTAGGAATTCGTCACATATCTGAAATTTCCTGGCACGCCTCACGCAGATCGGCGGGGTCAGGGTCCAACAACACAACGGATTTTCTGCATTTTTGAAATTCGGTGGCACCCCTCACGCAGATCGGTGGGGTCAGGGTCCAAACACACGAAGGATTTGCCCCATTTCTGAAATTCGGTGGCGCCCCTCACGCAGATAGGCGGGGTCAGGGTCCAAAAACATACGGGATTTGCCACATTTCTCAAATTCGGTGGCACCCTTCACGCAGATCCGTAGGATCAGGGTCCAAAAACAAAAGGATTTGCCACATGTCTGAAATTCGGCGGCACCCCTCACGCATATCGGCAGGGTCAGGGTCGAAAAAGAAATAGGTCCCGACACTGCTTCTCGGCAAAGCCAAAGCCTCATGACTTCGCTCTTCTATGGCCCATTCTCCGAGAGAGGGGGCTGGCGGCAGGGGGTGAAGCCCTTACGGATAACAAAACACAGCAAAAGCATGCCGATTCTTAAAGTAGGAAGGCGCTTGAACTAGATTTGGATCTGGGAATCAAACAAAATACCTACGTTCAACGACCGGCGTGTAATCGTGGTCCTCCTCCTCCGCGGGGAGACACGGCCCGGCAGGCGTCTGGCGTTCTTGCCAGCGCTTTGTCTGCGGAGCTGCGCCGTGGCCTCGCGCGTGAGCGCTTTTCCCGATCTGCCCGCGCGCGTGTCCGAGGCCGCCGCCTCCGCCGGCTCCGCCCGGGGTTATGCCGCACGTCCGCCATCTCCTCCGCATCCTGCGCTCCCTCCTCTTCCCTGTCGTCCTCCTACTCCACCTTCGCCTCGTCCTCCTGCTCCTCCTGCTCCTCCTGCCCCTGCTCCTCCTCCTCCTCCTCCTCCTCCTCCTCCTCCTCCTCTTCCTCCTCCTTCTCCTTACGCTGCGCCCCCCGCCTCATGATCCTCCTTCTACAGGCCTCCTCCACCACATGCCTCTTCGGGTACTGCTCCTTCCCCTTCGGGCTCCTACTTCTCGCTTCTCGTGCTCGTGATCGTGCTCCTCCTCCACCTCCTCCTCCTCCTGCCCCTCCTCCTGCCCCTCCTCCTGCACCCATTCCTCTTCCTCCTGCCCCTCCCCCTCGTCGTCCTCCACCTCATCCTCCGACTGCCACATCCTGCACCCTGATGCCCACGCCTCAGCTCACGTCGCCAATCCAACGCGAGCGCCGCGGACGAGACAAAAGAACGCGCATGGAACGGGTGTGCAGAAATCCCTGGGACGGGGTGCACGCCCCGTTGAGCCGGGGCACGGGCGGCGGGCGCCTGCCGCCGGCCGCGCCCGCGCGCACGCACTGTTTGCTGTTGCTGCTGCTTCTCCTCCTTCCCCTCTCCCCCCTTTCTGCTTTCTCCTGCATCTCCTTCGCCACGGGGCGACTTCTCTGCGCTGGTAAAAAAAAGTATCCCGGCAAAGCAACCTAACAGCGATGTGCATAAGCATATCTGGAAGCATTCCCCGTAAGATTCAGGTGAGAATCCAGTTGTAGAATTCTGCTGTTCTCGCAGTCGCAGTCGCATTCGCAATGACAGTCGCAGTGGCAACGGCCTTAGGATCCAATGGAATCCTAAGGATTCCTACGGATTCCTAAGGCATCCTTAGGCATCCTTAAGAATTCATGAGAATCCTTAGGAATCCTTAGGAATCCTGATTCCTAGGGATTCCTAGGGATTCCTAAGGATTCCTGAAGAATCATAAGGATTCCTAAGGATACCTGAGGATGCTTAACTGTGCCTACGGACTCCTAAGGATGCCTACGGATTCCTAGGGATTCCTAAGGATTCCTAAGGATTCCTGTGGATTCCTACGGATGCCTCAACCTGCCTCAGTTTCAGCCTCAGCCTCAGCCTGCCTCGGCTTGCCTCGGCCTCAGCCTCAGCCTGCCTCAGCATCAGCCTCAGCCTGCCTCAGCCTCAGCCTCAGTCTGCCTCGGCCTCAGCCTGCGTCAGCCTCAGCCTCAGCCTGCCTCAGCCTCAGCCTCAGCCTCAGCCTGCCTCGGCTTGCCTCAGCCTCAGCCTCAGCCTGCCTCGGCCTCAGCATGCCTCGGCCTCAGCATGCCTCAGCCTCCCCTCCTCCCCCCCCCCCTTCCCCCCCCCATTCAGCCTCACCTTGTCTCAGCTTCGGCCTGCCTTGGCCTCATCCTCATCCTCAGCCTCAGTCTCAGCCTCAGCCTCAGTCTCAGCCTGTCTCGGCCTGAGCCTGCCTCGGTCTCAGCCTCAGCCTGCCTCAGCCTCAGCCTGCCTCAGCCTCAGCCTCAGCCTGTCTCAGCCTCAGCCTGCCTCAGCTCAGCCTCAGCATCAGCCTCAGCCTCAGCCTGCCTCGGCTTGCCTCGGCCTCAGCCTCAGCCTGCCTCGGCCTCAGCCTCAGCCTGCCTCAGCCTCAGCCTGCCTCGGCCTCAGCGCGCGTCAGCCTCAGCCTCAGCCTGCGTCAGCCTCAGCCTGCCTCAGCCTCAGCGTCAGCCTCTCTCGGCCTGAGCCTGCCTCGGCCTCAGCCTCAGCCTGCCTCAGCCTCAGCCTGCCTCAGCCTCAGCCTCAGCCTGCCTCGGCGTGCCTCAGCCTCAGCCTCAGCCTGCCTCGGCCTCAGCCTGCCTCGGCCTCGGCCTGCCTCAGTTCGGGCATTCAAAATATGGCACAGGACTGGTGTTCTGGGAACACAAAGATCACGAAGTGGCCCACAGTTGGCTCCGGGCAATCAAAATATGGTACAGGAATAATGTTCTGGGAACACGAAGAACACGAAGTGGCCTACAGTTGGCCCCGGTCATTCCAAATTTGGCCTGGGAATGGTGTTCTGGGAACCCGAAGAACACGAAGTGGTCTACATTTGGCTCCGGGCATTCAAAATGTGGCCTGGGACTAATGTTCTGGGAACACGAGGAACACGGAGTGGCCTACAGTTGGCTCCGGGCATTCAACATGTGGCCTGGGAGTGGTGTTCTGGGAGCACGAAGAACACGAAGTGGCCTACAGTTGGCTCCAGGCATTCAAAATGTGGCCTGGGAGTGGTGTTTTGTTGGGTCTCGGCAGTCAAAATGCGGCTCCTGGCAGTGAGAATGGAGAGTCCCCGGATTTCCCCGGCATCCCCCGGAACCTGCCCAGACCCCCCTGGGGAGTCAAGATGTTTTCTTTTGACCCCAGTAGAAACCTATCAGTCTTCGCTGTTAGGTAATATAGGAATCCCTGGGGCGAGCGAGAAAACCCACATCGGATATTGCCAGAAAGTGACACTGGCCCAAGGTCGCCCCAGCTTTTGCAGGAAGGCTCGCATGGCCTCCAGAACACACCTCACGGGACAGACGGGCAACGACTGGGGTTGGGGGCGGGCTGAGGGTGGGAGACGTCGAATTGCAATGGGCGATGCATCGAATATACATCGGTAGCGGGACCCCGATGGCGAACTCGCATATTCATAAGCACGGTGGACTGCTGCAGCGCACCCCGAGGCTGGAAAACCCCTAGAGCGGACGAACACACAAAAAAACCTCGAACCTCGACCCCGAGAGTTCGACCCCAGATATCGAGCAGAGGATCGACTGCACAATTGAGTTACCCAACGAATGTTTTGTCCGTCGCCACTGCGAAGAATGAGTATAATGCTCTGTAGATTTATGAACCTTTCTACGTATTGGTTCGCCGATTCCACGGGAAATCAAAGTATGGAGACACGTTGGTCGGAAATAGGCAGCGACATGAAGTAGGAGGACGGATCAAGTAGATTGGATCCAAGCCCTCCCAGGGTGATAGGTGCTCCGAAGTGCTGTACTGGGTGGATGAAAATGCCGAAGTGGGATTTCGGGAAGCACGCGGACGGTGGCACTGGGAGCTTCGGTGGAGCTCCTTATGATACCGCGAAACGTTGCAGTGGGGGTTGAAAATGCCGAAATGGGCATTTCGGGTGGTAAAAATGCCACATTGGGCTTCCGTGGCGCATGCGGACGGTCTGGTCCCACTGGGGGCCTCGGAAGAGCTCCCTATGGGGCCACGAAGCGCTGTACTGGTTTGGTGAAAATGCCAAATTGGCTTTCCGGGACGCACGCGGTCTGTCCCATTGGGGGCTTCGGTGGAGATCCCGATGGGGCCACGAAGCGCTGTACTGGGTGGGTGAAAATGTCAAATTGAGCTTCCAGGACGCACGCGGACGGTGGCACTGGGGGTTTCGGTGGAGCTGCCTATGGGGCCACGGAACGCTGCACTGAAGTGAAAATGCCAATTTTGGTTTTCGGAACGCACGCGGACGGTGGCACTGGGGGTTTTGGTGGAGCTCCCGATGGGGCCACGAAGCGCTGTACTGTGTGGGCGAAAATCCAAATTAGGCTTCTGGGGCGCACGCGGCAGTGGCACGGGGGGCTTCGGTGGAGATCCCGATGGGGCCACGGAGCGCTGTGCTGGGTGGGTGAAAATGCCAAATTAAGATTTCGGAACGCATGCGGACGGTCCAACCGGGGGCTTCGGTGGAGCTTCCAGTGGGGCCACGAGACGCTGTACTGGGTGGGTGAAGCAACGAAGCGCTGTACTGGGTCGGTGAAACGCAAGGGGGAGGGAGGTGGGGGAGGAGGGGGGGGAAGGAAGGAGGGAGGAAGAACGCGGGGACCGTCTCATCAAAACGAAATCCAAACACCACAGGATGGTTGGCACAAAAACACGAGTAGAGCCCAGGACCCCATCTTTCTGTGCCTTTTTTCGAGCCGGATCAGTCTGTGAAAACCCCTTGGGCCCGACAAGGGACGAACAAAAAACCGCAGTGAAAAAATTGCAACGATGGTGTCTCAACGTTTTCCATCTTTGCTGGCCCGCGGGGCCTTTCTCGGCCACTGCAACCGCCAAAGGCGCGGGATGAATGGCCGGCCCAAGGAAAAACCCCAGGGTCTATAGGGCCTGCTGCGCTCAGGACCCCCCTTCCATAGCGACCACCCATGGAAGTCGGAGGTTCGGGGGCGTCCAAAAGGTGGGCGTGGAAGAAGGCGGTCCTCCTGGAGGCAATTATGGTCCCGGGAGGTTTTGCGAGGTGCCAGGGCGCCCAAAACGGCCTCGGCGAGGAAGCCAAATCATCGGTTTTACCTAGGCGTTGACCCCATGTTGGCCTCTCGGGGGGGGGGGGCGCGAATTGCGACCATCCCATCGTTTGATCGATGTCCTCCAAGATGGCCCCAAGAAGCGCCGAGGAGGCCCACGCTAGTTGAAGAGCAGCAGGATGCCTCGCTCCTGGCTGCTTGGAAAATGAAAAACAAGTCAGGTGCGTCGCCGCCTAGAGCGGCGGCGCCGGCGAAAGAAAAGCAGCGTGCGACCCAGGAGGCCGCCGGTCAGCGAATGGGGGCGCGGGGGCGCTCCACGCCGGCAGGATCGGCGCAGGCGCGACCACGCGGACCACCAAGACCACCACCAACCAGGGACCCAATGGGGGGCGGGGGGGCGGAGGGGGCAGGGTCGTCGCGCGTTTGCCGGCGTCTGGTCCGCCGCGTGCACCCCGAAGCCGCCTCGTCGCAGGGCCGCCGTCTCCCCGTCAAGGTCTGGGCCGCCGCGGACTGGCGAGAGTCGGGCCGCCGAGGGCCGGGCGAGTGCGGCGTCGCCGCAGGTTCCGCCGCCGTCGGGGGGTCGTCGGGGAGGGGGCCGCCGCGGGGTGGGGGGGCGTCGTCGTCGAAAGCGTCGGCGTCGTCGTCAGAGCCAGGCTGTTGGCCGCCGTCGTTGCCTGGAGCCCTCGGGCTGTTGCCGCCGGGGCCGCCGTCGGGGTCGCCGCCAGGGCCGCCGCCTCCGGGGCCGCCCGCGCAGTAAGCCTGGGTGGGAGGGGGAGGAGTGGCCCGCAGGACCTCGAGGCCGAGGCGGTAAGCCGCAATCTGCAGCCGTGCCCGGCGCCCATCCGAGGGCCCACCCCGCGCCGTGATCCACCCGGATTTGGCCGTAATCCGGGGCCGGGCCGCCCACCAGTCCGCAGGGATGCCGACCTCGGCGCCGAGGCGGGCGCGGGCCTCAGCGAAGCGAGGGCATGCTGCCCATAGGTGCCGAGCTGAGCAGAGCAGCTCTGGGCACCAAGGGCATGCCTTAGCGCACTTGCCGCGGCCGTGGCGGGCGGGGGCCCGGGCAGCCCCGCCCTGCCACACGCTGAGCAAAGACCGAGACTGAGGGCAGAGGCTCTGGCGCCAGTCCCGCCACGCATGTGCGCTCGAGGCCTCGATGTCGATGATATCGATCCCCTCCTCGTCGTGCCGCGGCTGGACGCCTTGGCGGGGCTGCAGGAGGAGGCACCTGGCCAGGACCCGGAGGGCGTGTTGGCCAGGCTCACCAGAAGCGTCAAAGGCCCCTGCAATGGCCGCGTACCCCAAGAGAGCGGCCAGGGCAGGCGGGACCACAGCACGGCGCACGGCAACCTGGGCGCGAGGATCGACGAGCCCCCCAGGCACCACCCAGACCCCGGGGAGGGGGACATGCGGAACAAGGCGAAGCCCGAAAGAGGCGGCGTGGTGGCCCACAGAGGAAAACGACAACGGTGAGGTAGGATAGCCGCTGGCAGCTCTCAGCACCTGCAAGGAAGTCCCAAAGACAGGGTGCAGGACCAGCCGTTCCGCCCACCACCTGCTTTGGCACCACCACGTGCAGCACGTGCGCGAGACGCTACGGAACGTCAGGCGCGTGAGCTCAGCAGGCGGGGAAGAGACGAACGGGACGGCCCAGCGCCACTTGGACGCCACGCACTGGACCCAGGCGCGCTCGCGAATCCCCGCGGACCCAGGGAGGGTAGCAAGGCGCGTGGTCAGCTCAGTCACCTTACCCCAGCCGTCCCTAGGCAAGGGAACCGGGGGGTGGACAAGGCCCGAGGACGCGGCCCCACGGATGCCGAGGTGCTCGGCGGTCTCCGCCCCTTCCCAGTGCTGCCTCTTGCTCAGGTTCTCGACCACACCGAGGAGGGGGTCGAGAGCTTCAGCGGCGGCGAGCGCGGCGTCCCGCGCCGCCGTGTCCGCAGCCTTCACCGACCTGTCGTCCACATACGACCACGCCCCAGTGGGATTCCAGAGGGATCGGAGCCGGGCGTGCCACGGGGCCAACACGCAGCTCAGGGTGCGCCCGCTGCATGGGCAACCCGCCGGCAATCCCCGCACGGGGTGGAGGGGGCCGCTAATGCAGCCCCCCACCGAACAGAACCGGAGCGCGCGCCAGGTCTGCACCAGGAAGCGCACCACGGCCGGATGCGCACCTAGGTGGAGGAGGGCATCGGTCGCGACCTGGTGGGCGACCGAGTCGGACGCCTTCTGCATGTCCACCTCGGCCCCGGCCTCGCCAGGCGCGGCGGCCCAGTCCGCGAAGGACCGAACCGCCCCCTTTTTCCCCCCAGGCGCCGTCGGGGGCGGGGGGGAGGGACCGAAGGAGGCAGCTGTGCCACGCCCGAAGCCACACGGGGGCGACCGCCACCGGACGAGCGTCATCAGACCCTCTCTTGGGGATCCCAGCGACACGGAGCCCGGCAAAACGCAGCGAGCGGGAGGCAGGCCACTCCTCCGGGTCTTCGAGGACCCGGAGAAGCACCAAACGAAGCTCTTCGGCGAGGCCGAGGAGGCCCCAACAGGCCCCAAGATGACCCAAGATGGCCCCAAGAGGCCCCCAAGAGGTCCCCAAGAGGTCCCCAGGTGGCCCCAAAGAGCCCCAGGACCGCCTAGAGACCCCCAAAACGTTCCGAGAGACCACCAAAAAGCGCCCCCAAGAGGCTCCAAGAGGCATCCACGAGACCTCTGGCCCTTTTGCTTGTCCCCCTCCTCCTGCTCCTCCTTCCTCCTCCTTCCTCCTCCTTCCTCCTCCTTTTCTTATTATTACCATGATTCGTCTTATGAGTAGTCGTGTTTTTCGCCTTCTTCACATTCGTTGTATTAGTATGTGTCTTATTCTTCTTATTATTAATATTCATAGTATGGTCGATGTTCTTCTTATTATGTTTTATCATGGTTCTTCTTGGTATTAGTATTACTAGTCATTATTCGTATTACTATTCGTCTTCCTCTCGCACGAGCATTATTATTATTGTTAGTATTATTATTATTCTTATTATTAGTATTATTGGTATTATCCTTCTTTCGTATTAGTATTATTGTTCGTCTGCTTATTATTCGTCTTCGTCTTATTATCATTCGTCTTCTTAGTCGTCTGATTATTCGTTTTCTTCTTCTTCTTGTAGCATTCGCCTTATTATAATTTGGATTAGGTGTCTTGTTCGTTTTCTTCTTATGTGTATGATTATTATTATTCGTAGTATCATTATTCCTCTTCTTCTTCCTCCTCCTCCTCCTCTTCCTCCGCCTCCTCCTCTTCATCCTCTTCCTCCTCCTATTCATCTTCCCTGTTCCCACTCCCTCATCCATCCATCCAACCTCCTCCTTCTCCTCCTCCCTCCTTCGTATGGTTCGGCCTACCCCTGTGTGCTCCCGCCTTTTTGGTCTCGCACTTCCCGCGCTCGCCTGGACATCGTTATCTGGATGGGCTGGTGGGGATCATTTTTCCGCGGCCACAAGCGAAGGCGTCCGCGAGGGTCGAGTCAGCTCGGGCTACGAGCGAACCTAATTGCCGGCGCGGCTGGTGGGGATTTGTTTTTGGTATGCGGGCTCGCGAAACACGGTCCCCAGCTCGCGGAGGCATCACGGACCTCCTGGAAGGAGGTGTCACTCCCGCTGGTGGTTCCGCCGTTTACCTCTCCTCCGATACACGGGGGCGACCAAGAGAGAAGCGTGGAAGGGGCTGAGCACGAAGGGGGAAGGTCAGGGAATGCGATGAACGAAAAGAAGCGGGCCATGACATCCAGAGTGACTCCATGGTACCCTCCACAAAATCCGCACCCAGTCATCACCACCCTCGTTGACACCACCGGGATGAATGTCGGAGGCCTCCCTGAGATCCGACGTTGCCAAACCAAACGCGACACCGCGCAACATCACAACTGGAGCCCTGGACCCCATCCTTCCTGCGCCATTCTTCGAGCCCGATCGATCCGTGGTGGACCCCGGGGCCCGCAGCCTCACGAAAACGCCCGCTGTGAGAAACTCGCAGACAGCCAGGGCCTCAAGGGGAGGTCAAGGGGCTCGGCCGCGCCCGCGCGAGGCTCGCGCGCGCGACGCGGGCCTTTTTTCGACCCGGCAGGGGACCCGCCGTCGCCGCATGGCGCCTGGCGCCGGGGCGGCGGCGCGGAACCGGGGCGACGCCCGAGCCCCCGAGGCGCCTCACTGCTCAGGCGCCGCGGAGCGCCACGCGTTTCCCCTGCTGGAGGAGGGAGTAGTCTGCGCCGTTCAGCACGGCCTTCGCCTTGTCCAGGGACTCGATCTCCTGTTGAGGAGCACTGAAGGGTGACACCGCCAGCACCACGCGGAGAGCAAGGGAAGGTCCTGCTCGTGGTGCGGTCATCCCGTCCCGCTCGCGGCATCTCCAAAATCTAGCTCGGGGAGGCATCGTGGACCTCCTCGCTCCGATGCCGACGCTGGAGGAGTCTATGCGGGGGATCTTGGAAGGACTCTCGTAGGCTTTCGGCGGCCTCTGGCCGTCCATTTGAGATCAATCAGGTGTACGGATGGGCAGGGATGCCGTCTGCGATCTCCTGAGGTGTTGGATGGTCTGGGCTTTGTTTCTCATGCTCTGGGGGACCTTTACCGGTAATCGGCCGATCTGGGCAGCTTCCTGTTGTTGAGATTGTCTAAGGTGCAGGAGGTAGCGCGCGCGCGCGCTCGAGGCGACGACGGGTACACATCCACGTCAGGAGCTCAAAAGCTTCGCTCGCAGTGATCCCAGCCGTCATATCGCGATCACCATCATCATCTGCATCATCGTTATCATCATCGTGTCCATCATCAGCATCATCACCAGCAGCATCATCAGCAGCATCATCAACACCATCATCATCATCATCATCATCATCATCATCATCAGTATCATCATCATCATCATCATCACTTCATCATCATCATCATCATCATCATCATCATCATCATCATCATCATCACCATCATCGGCATCGTCATCAACATCATCATCACCATTATCATCATCAACGTCATCATCGTCATCACCACCATCACCATCATCACAGGCATCGCCATCACCACCACAAACCATCATCATCATCACCACAACCATCAACATCATAGCATCGTCATCATCATCACCAGCATCGACACAATCATCATCGGCATCCGCATCATCATCATCATCAGCATCATCAGCATCAGCATCATCATCATCATCATCATCATCATTATCATCATCATCGGCATCATCACAACCACCACCACCACAACCACCATCAGCATCATCAACATCATCCTCATCTGCATCGTACTCATAACCAGCCTCATAATCAGCACGGAAATCCTCGTCAGCACCCTCATCGCATGCGCCACGAACACCGTCGCACATCCACACACACACACATATATATACATATATAAACATAGATATACATATATTCCTAAATCTATACATATACATGTTCACTGCCAAGTCACTACGTAGAGTGTCATCGCAATCACCATCAATACCATTGTCGTCAACGTCATTACCATCGTCGTGGTCGTGATATCCCGACAGCTGCAACCGCGCCGACGTTACCGAAAGGTCCTCGGTTCGTGCGGCCTTGCGGACGTCGAAGTACCTGCTGAGAGATCAACCGCTGGCCTCATGAGCTCATCCGTGGACCCCCTCGTCCTGCACTCGCGCTCCCTCTTCCTTCCTCCTCAGCACTCTCCCTCCTCCCCATCGCCCCTCAGCATGATCCTTCGTTTCCCCTTCTTCGGTTCCTCCCTCTTGCCACCCACCCACCCCTCCCTCCCATCCCCCTCTCCCACATGCATCCCCTTCACGCCACGCAGCTTCCATCCCACTGCCTCACGGCCTCGCCCTCTTCATCATCTTCCCCCCCAGTAGCTGGACCCCCCATACTGGCGCGCTCCGCGCGCCAGGAAGGGGAATCCAGCGCCCACACAAGAAATCCGCTCCGACAGCCTATGCTCGAGTCGAAGTTAGTGATGGGATCACCGCCTCCGCCCCCGATCAAGTCAAATACTTCAAAGACATGGGAATCGCCCGCATGCATCACACGGATATCTCACACTCAAACTCTGATATGCGCAAGAGAAAGTCGGTAGAGGGCCTGCCTCAGCAACTCTAGCATTGGATGTTAACCTGCTCAAGCCCTGCGTCGCCGCCTCCCCCGCCGCCTCCGCAGCCTCATGCGTTATGTGTGCCGAGGCCCGCTGCCACCGAAAGACCACGGGTCCCGTCGCTCCTCCCCCCCCCCTTCTCCGCCCGCCGCGTCCGCCCCCGCTTTGTTGGCGCTTCTTGTCGGCCGCCGAGGTCGCTTGATCAGCCAATCGCACTCGGCGTGCAGGTTGCTGATGACCTCGGCATGCCAGGGTGGGGCGAGAGAAAGCCGCAGGGAGGTGTTGTGCCCAGCAACCGTCGGGCGCCGACATGTGCCAGCTGCGGGGGCGGAGGAGGAGAGAACAAACAAGAGGGTGCTTGAGGAGAGGAAGAAGAGACGGGCCGCCTTCGCAAGCCCTGCAAGCGCGCCATACGCGCTCAATAACGCACGACGGGCCCATGACCGGCAGGCCGCGTCTCCAATGGGGCTCCCATGCTGCCTCACGCTCCTCACCGCCGTCTCATCGGTGATCTGTGTGCGGCCTCGGTTGCAGTATCTGCCCTCTGGTCGCCGTCGGCCACCAGGCTGTCGTCGACGCTCATGGGCGCCGCGGGTCACTGCGTTGCCGTCGGTGCTCAGGTCCAAGCCGTAGGTGTCGAACATCATGCCCTGACTCTCGGGTTCCGCGTACGTGGGGGTTGTTTACGCGGACCGTCACCGCGCCATGATTTGCAGCGCGTCGCCCGTGCTCACCTCCGTCCCGCAGGTGGGCTGGGTACTGCCCTGGCTGACCTTCCTGCTCAGCTGATCCCCGTCGACCAGCGGGAACATGTTGATGCTCACCTTCGCATCGTCGGTCACCACACCGCCGTCGGTGCTCATCATCCTCCCCTCCTGCCGTGGCCCTTGGCCTCCGCGTCGGCACCGCAGAGATGAGGGAAGAGGTGGCAGGCCGCAGCGACACCATTCGCGAATGCCGCGGCAGCCGACGCAACCGAATCACAACGCAGCGTGTCTGCAGCGGGAAGCTTCCACACACCAGGCGCGCAACCCTAGCCCGAATCGGCCTCCACACACCCCACGGGCAGCTGCAGCCCAAGCGATGCGGACCGCGCGCAATCTGCAGGCTGCGCGTGGCGGATCGCCACCGCGGCCCGCAGACGGGCGCACGGCTGGGGTCAGCCAGGGCTGAAGCAGGCGCCAACTTGGGCCCATAAACCTGACGCTGTGGCGAAAGGGAGGAGGAAGACCAGGAAGGAGGGAAGAGGGAGGAAGAGAAGGAGGGAGGAGGGAGGAGGAGGGAGGAAGAAGGGAGGATGGAGGGAGGAGGGAGGAAGGGAGGACAAGAGGAGGGAGGACGGAGGGAGGGAGGGAGGGATGGAGTCAAGAGGGGGGAAGGAGGAGGGAAGAGCGAGGAGGAGGGAGAAGGACTAGGAACGATGCAGGCCTCTTGAGCAGCTCTAGGCTCTTGCTCGGCCTCCCGGGACCTTCAGAAACCTCATCCGAAGGATAGTAAACAGAATTCGCTGAACGGGGCAAACAGGTTCAGAGCATACACACACACACACACATATATATATATATATATATATATATATAGATATATACATATGTGTGTATATGTCACAAAACCGCGCGCGTGTGCGAGTGGACGTCCATGAAAGAAAACCCCGCAAGGCCTCAGCAAGCAACCACTATTGCTGTTTCAATGGTTGCAGCGTTATTGCTTCTGTGGTTCCCACGGGGCCCAAGACAGCCCGAGGGGCCCCCGAGATCGCCTTTCGAAGGCCAGGAAGGGCGCCCCGAGGGCCCGAGATGGCCCAAGAAGGGCCCCCAAAACGGCCAAACAACCTCCTAAACGGCCCAAACATGGCCCGCGACAGTCCCGAGAACGGGAATGAGACTTCTCCGACGGGCCCGAGATGGCCCAAGGGAGGCCCCAAAACGGCCAAACAACCTCCTAAACGGCCCAAAAATGGCCCACGACAGCCCCAAGAACGGGAATGGGACTTCTTCGACACCTCCCGAGAGCCCCAAAAACTCCTCAAGGCCCCCAGAGCGCCCCACGAAGGCCTCAAGAGCCCCTCAATAGGCCTCCGAGAGGCCAACAGGCCACTCACCCACAACCAAGGCACGGCGCCGCGACTGGCCGATGGCCACTACAGAACTCCAACTGCAATCTGCAACAATTCTACGGCCTCTGGTACGTCATTCTCCTCATCCTCCTTCTCCCCCTCTTCCTCCTCCGCATCCTCCTCCTCCTTCCCCTCCTCCCCCTCCTCCTCCGCTTCTGATTGTTACTGTGAGTATGGTGATCCCTCGCCTGCTTCTTATTATGTCTACGATTATGTGTCGTACAACTACAGGTAGTAATATTAATTGTCTTATTTGTTGTACGTATTCATACTATGAGTGTCCGTTGTGTGATTATGATTATTAGGACTAGTGATGTTCATGCCCTGTTCACTCGTTTTCGTGTTCGCATTCCGCTTCTGATTACTATCATTATCACATGTCGTGAATTGCTCTTAGTAAATTCATTCTTCGTATCCACAATGCATATTCCCAGTATTAGTTATTCGTGTTCTTCATCTGCGTGTTCTTCCTCTTCGTAGTGTTTTTCCTACTTGTCCTCCTCCTCCTCCTCCTCCTGTTCCTATTCATCCTCCTCCTTCTCTTCTTCCTCCTCCCATGATTCCTATTCCTCCTCCTCCTTCTGCTCCTTCTCCTCCCATACATGTTCCTCCTTCCCATCCTCCTCCTCCTCGTCCTCCTCCGCATCCTCGTCCTCCTCCTCAGCTCTTCCAACATTACCCTGCGACGTACCCAACCCATTCGCATCAAGTAATAAGAAGATGTGGCCAAAACTTGCCAGGACAATGACAGCATTGGCGCAGTTATGCTGTGCAAGTTACATGGGATGCGTTCACGTGGCCATGTCGCCGCGGCGCTAAACAAAATGAAGCGAGTGAAGTCTAGTGAGCCAGCGAGGCCTATCCCAAGAAGCGAGCGAGGCCCAGCGATGCATATAAGTTGCTCAAGCAGCGAGCGCGGCCTAGCTCGCCCGCCTGTTTCCTTCCTGGGTGTTTCAATGCGGCTCTAAACGCTCGAAGGCGCGCCGCCAGGTCTGCGGGCGGCCCGCGACAGCGCCCCGGTGGACCCCCAAGTAGCCCTGGAAAATGGCGACATATTCCCAAATCGCAACCCAACAGGGATGGCGAGGTCTAGTATGAGTCCGCGTGGCACGCCATTCCGCTGGACCCCCCAGAAGCCAGCCCCACAGGGATGGCGAGATCTAATCTGAGTCTGCGTAGCACGTCACTCCGCTGGACCCCCCAGCAAACCTGAGAATGTCGAGAGTTTCACATATCGCAGCCCCACAGGGATTGCGAGGTCTAATATGAATCTGCGTAGCACGTCACCTCGCTGACCCCCGAGCAGCCCCAGAAACTTACGATATTTTCGCAGATCAAGATGGCGAGGTCGAATCTGATTCTGCGTAGCACCTCACTCCGCTGGAGGCCCAAGCAGCCATCGAAAGTGTCGACAGCCTCCCAGATCGTAGCCCCGCAAGGATGGCGAGGTCTAGCGTGAGTCTGCGTAGCATGTCACTCCCCTGGGCCCCCCAGCAGCCCTCGAACGTGGCAACAGCTTCGCATATCACAGCCCCACAGGAATGGCCAAGTAGGAGGCAAGCTGGCACGCAGGGAAGAGCGAGGTGAAAGGCAGGAAAAAAAGGCCGAGGGGGCGCGAATGAAGGAAGGTGTGCGACCACACTGCTCTGTTCAAAACGAAAATCCAACGCAGGAGGGTTGGGAACAATTCTACAACTCGAGAGGTGGATAAAAACAGTGGGGGAGGGGGGGCACGAGGAGGGAATCAAACAAATACGGACCGGGAATGACCCGGCCCGACACGCGCTCTCTCCCTCCATCCCGTCGCCATCACTTTCCTCATCATCCGCGCCATCGCCATCACTCATCGCAAATGTCACCACCATCATCACACTCCTAATTGTCGTCATCGTCAGCATCATCACTCTCCACAGCAAGTCATCGTCATCGTCAGCATCATCAGGGAAACTACCGTTGCCCGACAATGGAGATCTCGCCGCGGCCTGCTCATTCCGCCAGCCCGAAGGCCACGGCTGCGTCCTGGGCGTCGCCCTCCTGGGCTGCCCATGGGCCCTTAGGTCTTTGGGCCTTCCGCTAATTCGGCCCGCTGTTGAGGCCCAGTGCCATCTTGGGCCGCCTCGCAATCTTCTGAAGCCACGACGAAGCTAAAAACCCAACGATGCTGAAACCACCAGAACACTTCAAATATTTCGACGATGATGGCCATCTCGGGCTAACTTCCCCGCTTCATGGCGCATGGTGTTATGATGGGCCCTTTTTTTTACACTCTCGGGGCCTGTTTTCCGGCCACCTTGGGATATATTGGGGGCACCTTGGGTTGCGATGGGTGGGCGCAAACCGCTAGGCACTTGAACAAGTTGAAATGCCCAGAAGGCACGCAAAAGGCCCCTCAAAGGCCCCCGCTTTAAAGTTCGGAAAAAGCTGTGCCGCCAGTGGCAATTCCGCAAAGCCCGCTTCTCGCGCGCGCGCTCACGCAGCACGAGAGCTAGCGCGCAATGGGGGCGCTTACACCGGCGAAGGTGCGCGCGAATACACGCGCGCGCCCGCAGGCGCAAACTCTCGCGCGCGGGCGCCATGGCGCGCGCGGGCCGGCGCCCGCAAGCGCAACTCGAACGAAACTGCGCGCGCGAATATTCTCATTGCGCGCAGGCGCCTAGCGGGCGCCGTGCGTTCATGCCCGCGCGCTGGCATGAATGCGCCAGCGCGCGCGCTTCGCGCCTGGCTGGCCCCCCGCGCCCAAGGCCAAGGCGAGATCCACTGCAACGCCATGATACACCGAACGGGGCGCTGGGCATCTACGCACCGCGCGCGCCAGGGCGCGCGAGCTCGAGGCAGGCCGACGGCCCGCGCGCCCGCGCGCGAACATGGCGCGCACAGCCGCGCGCGCAAGCGACCTCGAGTGCGCGAGCGCTGCGCTACGCCCCGCTACGCGCGGATGCGCGCGCGCCTTGGCGCGCCCCAGCGCAATGCCCGCGCGCGCGGCCGATCCGCGTCGTCGCACTAGCCGCGGCATGCACGCGCGCGCAGTCGCCCAGTTGATGGGCGCTTCGAAATTCGGAAATGGGCCCAGGGCAAACCTCTGTACATTCTCGAATCATGGATACTACGCGGCCGCCGAGACGCCAGTCGGGACGCGGCCCCGCCCGCGTGCCCCAATGGCTCCGCCGCGGGCCCCCCCCCCCGCGCGACCGCCAACCTCTCTCGAGCCACAGCAACCGCAACCGAGCTCGATGCGCCAATGAAGGGCAGCACGAGGCCGCCAGGTCCACAACTGCCCCGCGGGGAGTTGTCGCGCGTCGACCGCGCGTCCATCCGCGCCCAAAGCAATCGGCCCGCTACCACGCACAGCGGCGCTTGCGCCCAACTGCCGACGAATTGAGCCAGCGCCAAGGAAAGGGGGGAAAAGGAAAGATGTTGAGGGGTGGTGGAGGGCGTTAGCACGCATCGATATGCCACACCTCTGGAGCACTGGGTTCCCCCCCCCCCCCCCCCGCACGCAGATCGGCAAGGCATGCAGCGTCCGATGCGACGGTAATCGAATTGACCACCGAAAGCGCCTTCTCCAAGGGCTGCGGCCTAAAGTCCACAGCAAGCGAGAGAAGGCCAAAGGGCCACGGCGCGGGACATGTTATGCGCTTCCCTTAATAACCGACACAGTCCCTATACTCGTAAAACCGCAACTTTGGCGATCCCGCCCCCTGCTTGCCAGGCGATGCTTGGGCGCGCGGGGGGGGGGTTGACTGGGGCTGGGGAGGGAGGGGCATGGAATGTGAAATTAAACAACTGGGGATGCAGGGGCGGGCGGGGAGGAGGAGGAGGAAACGGGGCGAATAAGGTAGGATGGGGGGAAGGTGGAGGCGGAGGATGAGGCGGGAAAGGCATGGAAAAGGACGATGGCGAGGACGCGCAGGGGCACGCGCAGGGGCACGCGCAACAGAGCGCGCTACACGCGCAAATAGAGCACGCACGCGCGCGCGTTGTAGAATACTCGCGCACGCGCGCACAGCAACGCGCAAGACATTGTCACTCGCGTGCGCAATCCACACTCACCATCACCACTTCAGGGTCAGAGCCTGGGCCATATCGGGGCACGACCAGAACCTGAGCCCGACCCTGACTCACACCGAGCGTGGCCCGAACCTGGCAGCAGAGCGAGTCGCGCAGGCATGCCCGGAACCTGATTTCCACAAGGGATCGGGAGGCTCTCAGCAGCTTCAAGTTCCCAGTAAACTTTGCAAAACCATGGCTCTCGCATCGCAGTGTCGAGTCCCGACTGGGCGCGGGTGCGCCCTGTCTCCTGGCACGCTGTCGCCAACAATAAGTTGCGCGCCTTGACCTGCGCCACTGTCGCCCGCGCACGCGATCGCGCAGGGCCCCCCTTGAACCTCGAGGCGACGGGCGGCGCGATCACATCCGAGGGCAGCCTGTGGAAGCGCATGGTGGCAATGATCTCGCTGCAGGCGGTGCGGAGGCAAACCTCGTTGGGGGCCAGCTTCTTGTCGGCGGGCTTGTTCACCGCATGAGCCGACGCCACCATTGCAAGAGCCCGATGGATGGACTCGGTGGCATCTGTGTTGAACGCTCCGTCGGCGTCGAGGCCGCGCCCCTTCCTCTTCGCGTCGCATGCCCCCCGTGGCCATCGGAAACCGCGCGACAACGACGCTGGCGAACGCCCCACATCACACCCTCGAGCGCCCTCGTTCTTCCGCGCCCTCATCCCCCCACATCGTCCTTCACGCTACGCTGCGCCCCCGGATCATCGCCCTCCCACCACCACCCTCGTCAAACAGCCGATCGCCATGCGCGCCCCCCCCCCCCCCCCCCCCCCCCCCGGCACCCGCCCGATGTGCCATTGCGTCGTTGTCACGAGGCGCCCCATGGATGTTCTCGAAGTCTGAGTAGAAAGATTCGAAGTCCAAGCCCGTGAATTCCTGGCCCAAGTTGGAGATGGCACTCCAAGTGGCATCGCCATTGGCCTGCAAAGACCACTCCTTGAAGGGCATCATCCCAATGCGCCGCGCATCCAAGGTCCTGCAGGACTGCTGGATCCCGCTCTTCATAGCATTCAACTTGAACACAACGACGCGGTCCTGCGGCTGCTTCGCCGCCTGGATGACCTGCGCGGCACGGTCTTTGAACTGACCGCCGATCCCCTTTGTAGAGGCCGACGATTTCGCCAGGAGTTCTCGCCGTGTTGCAGTGGGCGTCGCAGACCACGAGGGCGTTGAGGGAGCGCTCCCACTGTCTCTCAGCACCGTAATTCTTGCATGCTTCGTCGAGGGGGGCGAAGTCACCAAGGGCGGCCCGCTCCGCCCTGCGAACGGCACAGGTGTGCGTGATCAGGCTGATGCTCTCCTCGACCGTCGGCTTGCGCCGAGCACCTTCTGGACATCGTCGCAATCGGTGCGCCGGCTCCACGCCCCCGTCGCCAAGGTGGGGACGTCCTCGCCTCCGATGTTGGCATTCTTGCACAGCTTGAGATTTGGCATGAGCTTCACGATGTCGCAAGCGACGTTCACGAAGGCTCTCAGCGTCGCCGTCGGGTCGGTGCACTGCTGACTGGCCTGCGCCTGGTCAACTCGACAGTTCTAGCTGTGCAGCTGGTGGGCCAAGGCGCCGCTGGCCCTGCAGATGATGGCGTTTCGTCGAGGGCGCCCTTGCAGGCCTTCGGTAAGATGACGTACCTCCCATCGCGCGCGGCCGCGTCGCCATCCCAGCCCCTGGCCGGCAGCCTCTGTGCCAGGGCGGAGAAGACATTGATCAGCTTCGCCTTCAATTCCCCGACCGCTTCGGCCCCGAATCGGGCGATGTACAAGGGCAGCCGCTGGACCAAAGCAAGCGCCTTGTCGGGCACATCGTCGAGCTGCATCGCTTTCGAGAGGCCGCCCAACTCAGGCGCGTCCTTCGCGATCAGGAGCGCACGCCCCTTCAGCGTCTTCATGGACTCAACCGCCTCGGCGCTGTGCAAGCCCCAGTGCGTGGCGAGCCCCAGCGCGCCAACTTGGGGCCAGATGGGTGCGCTACTCGCGGCCTCCAAACTCTTGATGTCGTCGACTACGCTGGCTGTGTCATCGCTGCTTATAGTCTCGGAGGCCGTCGTCAAGACCGCCTGGCAGAGCTGCTGCGTTGTGACTATCGCCGCAGCGCGTTCATCATCGACGGTTGCGCCCTCTGGGAGCGCGAAGACCTTCTGGCCACACCTGGCAAAGTCTAAGACCTAGTCCTCCTTCTCCGCGTCGCCGAGGATGAGCTAGATCAAGCGCTCAACAATCAGCTCGTCGAAGAATGCCCAGACCGCCTGGCCATCGTTGAGACCCGCACACAGGTTTGCGGGAGTTGAAGACGCCCCCGTCTGCGGGACCATTTCCATGGTCGGTGCAGTGACATGTGCTCGATGAGGGCGGCGGTCTGGTTGGCGGGGTCTGCATCCCACTTGGCACGCACCCTCTTCGGTATAGCCCAGCACAGACGCGCGGAAACATGGAGGCAGATCGAGAACGACCCCCGTCATCTTGTCCGAGTGCTCGTGCTAGCTGGACTCCTCCAGCGCGCTCATCCTGACTACCTCCTAGGCCCGATTGACTGCATCAAAATGCGCCCTGATGGCGGGCCGCTTTCGCTCGGCAGAATTCTGGAGGAGAAGGTGCAAGTGGCGCGGCCCTTGGCCAGGGCGGCCGCCCGACATGATCAAACAGAGACCAATCTGCTGGAGCCAGTACTCGGGCGCCCCCTCGGGCGCTGTGACCTTCGCCTGCAGGTCAGGCTGGATCTTCTTGGATTCGGGGCTGTCCTCCATGATAGCGGCTTGCCGACTGCCGCGGCCCCCGCGAACAGGGGCGCACGGTGTCGCAGTCCGCCCGCGGTGGCCATCGGCGGAAGCAGGCGCAGCCGCCTGCAGGGCGCTCGGCGGGTGCTCGGGATCGGGCCGAACTGCCCAACCGCCATCCGAGGCTTCGACTTCGGCGCCGGAACCTGCTGGATCGCCGCCCTCGCCACGGCCATGCCATAGGCGTCGCCTCCGCGGCCGCCCTCGATGGCCATCCCGCCGCCCGCGCGCCCAGCGGGCGGCGCTCCTGCGGGGGGCGGGCGGCGGGGCCCCCGAAGCGCACGGACGACGCCGCTGGGCCGCCTTGGAGCCCGGGGAAAGGGGGCGACCATCTGCCCGCGAGACTGGAGGTTCAGAGTCGCGCCGCCAAGCTGCGACGCCCTCTCGCTGGCAATTGCGAGGCTCGGCAAGCTTCGCGTGGCAAAAGATGCCGCCGCGCCATTGGGATCTCTCAGCTTCGCGGCCATCGCGCGCCCCATCTGCGAGGCCATCAGACCGCGCAAGTCTGTCATGATGTTCGTCTCGCTGGCGTCGGCACGTCGCTGAACAAGCGGACGCGCGCCCACGCGTCGTCGTTCATCGGGTGGACTACAATTTTGCCGGCCGAAGCTCGGCGTGAACTTGGACTTTAATTGGGCGCCTGGATCGCGCCCTCGAGGTCGGCCGCGAACTCGTCATCGCCAGCCGCATCCTGGCAGACCTGGCCGAAGGATAAATACCCCTGGCGCGCGCGTCTCGCAAAACTCCGCGCGGCCATCGCAGCCGCGCAATCCGACGGCCGCCGCGGCCTCGCCCGAGCCATTCGAGCATGCGTAGCCCTGCTTCATCATGGCCACGCCCTGCGGCGAGCTTGGCGGGGAAGGCGGAGGAAGTAAGGGGAACGTGGCGCCTCCCCTCTCCCCGCCACCCTCCCAACCCTCTCCCCCGCTTCCTCGCCCCGATATCCGTTGTAGTAGTCTATGGCTCCATCTTCCATGCACCGCCCCCCCCCTCGCCCCTTCCCCAGCCACTAGCCTCGAGCCTTCCCCGGGTCACTCCGCCCCGCCGCTAGCCTTGCCCCCCGCGCCCGCTTCCCATCGCCCGACCTCTCAATCCCTCGCGCCCCCCCTTCTGTCCCTCGTCGCTCAGCTAGCCGCTACCTGCGGTTGCCCCCCCCCCCGTCGAACTCGCGCCCCCCCCGTCGCCCCCCCCCCCTCGCCCCGCCACCCCCTCTCCCCGCGCCCCCCATCCGCCACCGCCCCAGCCGACTTCCCCGCCGCCCCCCCCGCCGCCCCCCCCCCCACCCCCCCCCGCCGCGACAGGCGGCCAGACGCAGGGTTCACCCCCAAGTCTCTCCGGCCACCCCCGGCCCTCATCGCGCCCCTCGTCCACATTTCCACCCCCGCCCCCATATGCCAAGTCACGCCGTTCCTCGCGCCCCTCCTCCGCTGGGCGATCTCCCCTATCGCCCGGTCGCGAGCCTGCCTCCCGCCCTCTCGCCCTAGTGCAGATCGCCCCCTCTCCTTCTGCCCCCCCGCCCCCCTCGCCTTCGCGATGCTGATGCCGATGATGCAGCTCCTGCCGGGCCAACTCCCCCCCTGTCGCCCTGCCCATTTCGCCCCCGGCCACTTCGCCACCCGCCCCGCCGAGCCCTTCCCCCCCCCATAGCCCGCCATCCCCACCCCGCCGCGCCTTTGCGCCCCCAGACCACGGCCCCCCCCTGGGCCAGCCGGGAGATCCGCGGAACCCCCCGCCCAGTGACCGCTCAAGCGAGCGGCGCGCAACGCGCGCGCAGTTGGAGACGCGAGCCGCCCATTTCGACGGCGCGCGACGCCCGCCCTGGACCGGCCGAAAGAGAAGCGCGGAAGTTTCAGCGCCACCCGCGAGGGGCACGCTCTAAATACACAGATGGGAACAATATCTGCGCGCGCAGATCACGCCGCGATCAGCGTAGACAATGGGCCCGCGCACGAGAATACACAATTGCAAACACCAACTGCGCGCGCATGCCTCGCCACGATCCAGCATTTCGAAAAAAAACTCTCACCACCTCGAGGGGGGGGGGGGGGGGGGTGCGATTTTGCCGACCCAGAACCGAAGTCGACGCGCCCGCGCAGGGGGGGGGCAGGCGCGCGCGCCCCCGGCCCGGCGCGCCCCAAAGCGCGCTTCCCCGGCCCAGGGCGGCCCCCGACGGCCCGAAGACGCCCCGCAAAAGGCCCCGAAGGACCCCGAAGAAGGCCGCGCGGCAATCTGGGAACACGAGAGGTGTCACATGTCATAGACCTTTTAACAATCAAAGCTCCACGCGTCGCCACGCAGACCACTGCGCCGTCGAGGGGGCGGACCTCGCCGCGGGCACCTAAACATTTACACGTCAGCGATGCCGCTGTGTTCGGCGGCCGCGCCGCCCGCGTCTGGAGCGCGCCCCGAGCGCTCGCGTCGGCAATCCCCTCGGCCCGGTTGCGCCGCTGTGCTTGGACATCGAAAGGGCGGCATGCCGCTGACGCAGGCGCGTGGCACCAGGGACCTCACTTCTCTTCTTCGAACAATGAGGGAAGACGAGGTAGGACGACGGACAGCGAAGCAGGGATGCAATGCGAAACGAGGAAGTGGATAGGCCCCCCCCCCCCGAGCCGCGGGCGCTTTCGACGCTGCCCAGGGGGGGGGGGGTCAGAGGGGGGCGGGGCAAGGGCGAGGGCGACGACGGGAAGCAAACTGTCCTCGGTCCGCAAATAGCCATACGCTTGCGATTGGGTGCGCGCGCTTTCTTCGAGGTACTTCATGCCTAACCCATGCTGCATTTGCTGTTTCCTCCAAACTGTGCAAACAATCGGTCCTCTGTGCACCCTTATATGCAACTGCCTCAGCGCAGAAGGGCAGTGCATTCCAATGGTCAGGTAGCGCGCGGCTTCTTCCTCCCCAAAGCACGCTGCCCCTGCGGGGCGACCCCCCCGCGCGCGCCACCCCCCGGGCGCCGCGTTACACGCTGTCGTTCCCAAGCCAATCGCAATGGGTGTTGAAGACAATTATGCGGGCCACGTGCTGGTCACCCGCCTTGCGCACTTCGCGACGCGTCGGTGGGGCGTCCCGCGCGCCTCCGCGCGAACTCGAAAAATCATTCTCTCCCATTGATGTTGGAACTGCGTCGGTCGACGTGGACCAGGCGCGCGGCGGCTTCGGCGCCGCTGTCGCGCAAAGATGCCAGATCGGACTCAACCAGGGCCTGCTTTATACAAGCTGCGCTCGTGCGTCGCAACGTCTGAAGGCAAGTTGCAGACCGCCCACGCACTATAATCTTCGGAATCGGATCTCCAACTTTCGATGATGCGTAGCAACCCCGCTCGGAAAGTGTCTAAAATAGTTTGACAGCGTCGCTGGCATTTGTCCTGCCTAGGCTGTTGCCCGCGACGATTGGCGCACGTGCCCCAATTGGTATATTGCGAGACGTTGCATCGATTTTGACTGGGCCGTCGCTGCCACGCATGAGTTGATTGGGCGTTTCATCGTACGACACGGAGTCGATGACTTGATGCGCTCGTATCTCTGCCGACGCCGACGCCCTGCCCGCAGCGGCGATGACGGCTCTGCGAAGGAGACGGCCCGTCGTCCATGCGAACGACGCCACCCGAGAAGCTTTCAATGCATGCCGCTCGCGGTCCATCGTATAATGGTCCGCCTTCGTCGTCAAAGTGCCCATCTTCGAAGGCGGCGCCCCGGGGTTGCAAGCGCCCAAAGACATATGACCTGCGCTCGCGGCGCGCACTCCGAGAATGCGCTGCGCGAGCGCATGCCCGATTGCCTGGGCCACGGCCCCCATCGCCAAACGGACCTTGGGGCGCAAAGCTTTGCCCGAATTTTTTGTTCCAGAGTCCGACCCGCGGGGGCGCAGGGGGCGGCTCTGCTGGCAACTCTTGAGTTTCTCGCCTCCGCCGCTTGCTACCGCGAGCCGCCTGCTGCAGCGCCGCCAAGGCATCGCCGCTCTTGCCCCGAGGCGTCCGCAGATGCGGCTACATCGTGACGGACCGTGCCCAAAAATGAAGGTCGTCGGGTTCAAATGGCTACGGATGGGGAGGCAAGCGGCAAGAAGCAGAGAGGGAAAGGAGGACTGACGCTTCTTCCGAATGTTACGCAAAATGTCAGATAGGGAACGCCCTGCTGAATGCGCGTTAGCTGTCTGGTGGGGTATGCCCATGGCTCGTTCGACTGCCTGTGAGCTGCCTGGTTTCCTTTTGTTCGTTTTGTCCGCCGTTTTCGATACCTTTTTGCGCGCCCGTTCTGGCGGTTTTCGGGGCCGCCTGAGGCCCTCCCAGCTGGGGCGTCGCTTACCGGGGGTGAAGAAAGGTGCACTCGGTGCCCTTTAGGGGCTTTAAGGGCCCGTTTCCCTCGCTGCCCCCTGCACTTCGCGCCCCCCCTTTATCACGCGACGCCCAAGTGGCAGGTTGTTGGAGGTCGCCGGGCCGTCCAGGGACGGTGTTGGACCCCGTTGTACGCTACGTTTTCGGATTATTGTCATTCGTTTTTTTTTTGTTTTTTTCCACCACGTCTCCCAGCATCTGTTCGCGGTCATGACGTTTTGCACCTAATGTATCGAAGCTTATGCGCTCGAGCAACAAGTGTGGCGGCGGCGCATGACAAACACGGTGGGGTTGGTCGAGCTGGATTCCAACGTGGGTCTGTTACTATAAAGGATGTTCTTGGAACACACGTTGAAAACACCATTTGTGCCTATATGTGCATATGCGGCCTGGCAAAGCGGAGCGGCATCAACGCGGCGCCAAAGAGCGTCGTGGGCTCGAGCTTTCGGCCTGGAAACACGCCGCATACGACGACCCAAATCATGAAGTTCTGCAGCCGAGCGCTGCGTTTTTGTTTTTGGGGGTGCACGGACGCGCAAAACACTGGTCAGCTAAGCGTTAGCTGGCGCCCGCCTGATGCTCATGCTTCGTCCCCCGCCTCGTCCCGATTTCCTTTGTTTTCGTTTCATCCTCCTCAAGTCTCTTCGACCACCCCCAGTCCTCATCGTACCCCTCAGCCATATTCTCCCCCCCCATATGCCAATTCATGCCGTTCCTCGTCGTCTTCCTCCGCCGGATGATTCCCCCATCGTCCACATGCGCGCCTTCCTCCCGTCCTCTACGCCCTAGTGAAAATCATCCCCCCTTTTTCTGTCCCCCCGCCTTCCTCGTCCTCGTGATGCTGACACCGATGCCGCAGCTCGTCCTGGGACAATTCCCTCCCCTATCGTCCTGTCCTTTCCATCCCGGTCCACTTCGCCACTCCTCCGATCGAGCTGTTTCCCTCCCATAGCACCCCGCGCCTTTGCACTCCCAGACCTCGGCCCCCCCCTGGAACAGCCGGGATATCCGCGACAACTCCCACCCACTGACCACTCGAGCGAACGGCGCGCAACGCATGCACAGTTGGAGACACGAGCTGTGCACTTTGACAACGTACGACGCCCCCCCTGGACCACCCGAAAGAGGAACGTGAAAGTTCCCACGCAGTCAACACCAACCGCGAGGGGCACACTCCAACTACACAGATGGGAACAAGATCTTCGTGCGCAGATCACACCACGATCTGTGTAAACAGTGGCCTCACGCACGAAGACACACAATTGAAAAAAACAAGCTGTGTACACATACCTCACTTTGATCCAGTATCTCGGAGAAAAAATTCGCCACCTCCAGGGCGCCCCGGTGTTGCCGAACCAGAACCGAGGCCGACATGCCCACGTAGGGGGATGCAAATACACATTGCCTCGGCCCAGAGCGCCCCCGAGGTGGCTGCAAACATACGCTTCACCGGCCCAAGGCGGCCACGGTGAAATGCAGCACCAAACCGGCCCGAAAAGGTCACGAAAAAGGCCCCGCAGGACCCCGCAAAAGGCCGCGCAGCAATCCGAGAACACGAGAGGTGTCACATGTCACAGACCTGTTAACAATCAGAGCTCCACGCGCTTCCACACAGAGTGCTGTGCTGGCAAGGGGGCCGACCTTGCCGCAGGAACCTATACATTTACATATTAGCGGTGCCGCTGTGTTCGGCGGCCGTGCCGCCCGCGTCTGGAGTGCGCCCCGAACGCTCGCATTGGCAATCCCCTCTGTTTGGTTGCGGTATACCGCTGATACGGGCACGGGGCACCAGGGACTGCACTTCCCTTCTTCGAACAATTCGGGAAGACGAGGTAGGACGATGGACGGAGGAGCAGGGATGCAAGGAGGAACAAGGAATAATGAGGGAGGCGGAAAAAGGCGCTCCCCCGCCCGAGTCGCGGACGCTTTCGACACCGTCCAGGGGGGGAAGAAACGAGGGGCATGGAGCAAGGGCGAGGACGACGACGGGAAGCAAACTGTCCTCGGTCCGCATATAGCCGTATTTTTGCGATTCGGGTGCGCGCGCTCTCTTCGAGAAACTTCAAGCCCGACCCATATTGAATTCACTACTTCCTCCAAACTGTGTAAACAGCCTATCCTCTGTACCCCCTCATACACAACTGCCTCAGCACAGAGGGGCAGTGGATTCCAACGGTCAGGTCGCGCACGGCTTCCACCTTCCGAAAGCACGCAGCCCCTGTGAGGCGACCCCCCCACGCGCCATCCCCAAGCGGGTCGGCGGCGCCACATTGCACGCTATCGTTCCGAAGCCAAACTAAGGGGTGTTGGGTAACATTATGCGGGCCACGTGCTGGTCACCGTTGTTAAACGCCGACATGTTCCCAAGAAGTTTGGAGAGGAGCATGGAGAAGGCATGCGTGAACAAATCATACTGGGAGCGGCTTCGCACATTACGCTCGCCCGATGAAGGCATCCACCCATGAATTCCCCTAAGAACTTCAATCCGGCACACCCTTCACACATGTCGTACTCACTGGACTCCTAGAGGCGCTCTACATGTCTGAAATCTTCATTTCGGCACACATTTATTTCATGTCCTTCCCACCCCCCTCCCCCTGCTCCCGCTCCTGCCTGCCCGAGAAAAAATCCATGTGGAGAACATGGAGGAGGGCAGGATCAGACGGCATCGAATCGGAGGAGGAGGAGGAGGAGAAGGAGGAGGCGGAGGGGGAGGAGGAGAAGGAAGAGGAAGACGAGGAGGAGGAGGAGGACGAGGAGGGGGACGGAAACCCGATCTGATCGGAATGCAATGTACGTCGGGACCGCATCGGCACGGAAAAGATCCCGAATGGATCCTGAGTCCCGAGGGAAGCGGGTCCAAGAGACCCGGGCCATCCCAGGACCAACTGCTCGTCCCGAGTCGTCTTCTGACAATCCTGGGGCTTGAGACGGCGGACAAAACAGTGGGCCCGGTTCCCTCAGGACCCGCGTGCTCTGCGGCGGCTATCGGAATCGGATCAAATTGGACTAGAATTGATGTCGAATCAGGTCAATCTCATCGACGTGGGCCCCGCAGATCGCGGACGGGCCCGCCGAGAGAGCCCGGGCTCGGAGAACCAAGGCCTCTGGCGTCTAGAGTTATTGGACACGTGGACTCCCAGTCGGGGGCATGCAAGGAAGGGGGCGCCCATGAGAAGAGTTAGCAGATGATGGCCCGAGTTATGTGCGGACGAGTGGGGTGGGGGGGGGCCTGGAGTGTGTCGAATAAAAGAGAGGGGACCATGAACTCCGAGGAGATATCATGGCCCCGCCCACGATATGAGATCTACCCCTCCCTAGCTCGTCGTCTCCCCCCCTTGGCCGCCCCCTATCCCAGAGGTCTGGACCCCTTCCCAGGGACCAGCTGCCTCACCCCGGGTGTGTATTTGATGTCCTGGGGCGTGGTGAGGGCCCAGAGTGGCAGACAATTGGAAACAAGACAAGCGCCGCTGCTTCTGTCACGACGAGAGCAGGTCTGGCCTTCGGGCCATGCCTCGGCCCTCTGGCGGCCTCTCGGGACGATTCAGGCACACCCCGAAACGCTCTCGGCGAGGCGCAGCCACTGGAAGGCGTCCCGAGGCCGGAAAACTTCCAAGACCCAACGAAGTCCCTGCGAAAACATTCAAATTCGGCGCGTGGGCCTGCGTCGTCTCCATCAGCTGAACGGTCAAATCCTTCTTGTTCTCCTCCTCGCTCTGCAGCGACTGCGGGGCGCGGGCACCAGGGGGGGCATCAGGGGGTATCGGTATACCATACATCCCCTTGCTGCGGGGTCGGCCCGGCTCAAAGGAGAGATAATGATGAGGACGAGGAGGATGAGTGGGGGAGGAAGAGGACGAGGAGGAGGACGAGGACGAGGGGGAGGATCAAAGAGGAGGAAGCTCCTCCTCCTCTTCCTCCTCCTCCTCTTCCTCCTTGAGTCTGTCGCGGGCGGCAGGTCTGGAGGAGGCCCTGGACGTCACGACGGATGACCATGTATACTCTGTCCGGCGCTTGAGCCGTCAACTCCATCTTATGAGAGATGTGGCCGTCAATTCTGTCTTAGTGGAAGGGGTTTGGCCGTGAACTCTCCGAGTTGACGAGCCCCCTTGCTGGCCTCCTTCCGACCAGACGAGCCCCCTTAACAACCTCTTTCCGAGTTAGCGAACGCCCTTGACGGCCTCCCCCCAAGTTGGCGAACCCCCTTGACGAGCCCCCTTGACGGCCTCCCTCTGGGGTGACGAACCCCCGCGACGGCCTCCCGCCGAATTGACCAACCCCCTTAACGGCCGCCCCGCCGCACCCTCGGTCTTGACGAAGAAAGCGTCGGGGCCGAGCTGATGGTTGAAACGACTTCGGTCTTGACGAAGGAAGTGTCGGGGCCGAATTGATGGCTCCTCTCGTCTTGACGAACGAAGTGGAGCTGAATTGGCACTTGCTTCCGCCTTAGCGAACGTAGTCTTGGGACCGAATTGACGTCTAAAGTGTCTGGGCCGAGTTGACGACCGTTGTGGGCGCTTCGTCTCAGCCACTGGGCTAGATTCAAATTCCTCCTCATCCTCCTGCTCATCCTTCTCATCTCATACTGCTGCTGCTGCATGTTCCTCCTCCTCCGGCAGTTTCTCATTGTCCTCCTCCATCGAGGGGATTTCGAAGGTCGAAGTCTCCGACAGTTTTGAACGTTTCTGGCCGCTGTCCGGACGTCTCCAGAAGCCCCCTGAAGGCCTCCAGGAACCTCCTCCTCCTCCTCCTCCTCCAATTCCTCCTCCCTCCCCCCTCCTCCTTGCTCCCTCCTCCCTGCTCCCTCCCCCTCCATGCCCCCGCCATCCGCCTCCTCCTCTTCTTCCTCCTCCTCCTCCTTCGCCTCCTCCTCCTCCTCCTGCTCCTATTCCTCCTTTCTGACTCCTCCATTTTCTCCTCATCCTCCTCCCTCGTCTCCCTTCCTCCTTGCTCCTTCCTCCTCGCTCCCTCTCCCAAGCCCGAGCCGTGACCGCAGCCGTGATGCCGCCGGCTCGGGCCGACGCGCGAAGCCTGCAGAAACCGGGCGACCGCGTCACGCTTCCTGGCGGCCCAGTGGCGCGCTCCCCCAGCCGCCGCCACCGCCACCGCGGCGGACACGGCCCTCAACGCCTCCTCCCGTCCTTCTGGGGGCAGCGCAAGGCGGACCAGCGATTCTGGAGTTTCTTCCACACCCGCTCGCGCCCGCACGGCGGGCCAACGTACGCAAACGACATCTATACACCACCACCGTGCCAAGCGAGGGCCATCCTGGCTCTGGCATGGTGTATCGCACTCCTGGCCGAGGCCATGAGGGTCTATACACCATCCTAATTAGGGCCCATGACGGCCCTGGCCTGGCACGGTGGTGGTGTATAGACCCCATCGTCGGACAACGGTTCTTGCGCTTCGTCCACACCCCCTCGCGCCCGTTCGTGTCCTTTCTGGTGCGGGTCCTGGTTCTGGCGGGCTTGAGCCACGCCGGCGCCATCACCTCCGCCGCGCGGTCTGCCTCCGGCTCCTCTGGAGCGCCCCCTCTCGACGAACCAGCCGCCTCGGGCTGATCGGTAAAACAGAGGCCTCCTGGATGGGGTCGGAGCAGATGGGGTCGGAGGATCCCGCCGCATCGCCGATGCATCGGCGACGTCGGCGGTGCATCGGCGACGCCGGCGTGGAGAAAAACGGGCTCCGCATCGAGCCGCATCGCCGATGCATCGGTGATGCGGCGCGATCCTCCGACCCCATCTGCTCCGACCCCATCCAGGAGGCCTGGTAAAAGTGGCGAGTCTGCATCCGTCCCTGGAGCCGCGCACTCTGGGAACTCAGGCAGAAATGACGGCAAGCGGCGGTGGACAAACCTCCCTTTAGTGAACCTCCCCTTGGTGAAAACGGCCTGGGACCGAACCCGACGGACCTGAACATGCAAAAATGACGGCCGCGACGCCCTCTCGCGAACCGAAAACGGCCAATTCCTTAATCGACGTGTCAGGGTAGGAGGTCTATCCACCTCCGAGTCAATAGGCGAGTGCACGCTGCTCGCAACTCAGTCGGGACCCCCCAGCAAGCGTCGCACTGGGAAAGTCCCCGCGCCTGTCCCCATGGGTCGCCCCCGGTCGCACTCCCGTTCACCACGCAGGCCCATCTGCGACATAACATAGGTCTCTCTCAGCGCAGGGCACAATCTGCCCTCCCTTCATTGGGGGCAGGCCTGAAGGCGACAGCTTCTCGTCCGTTCACATTTCGCCCAGGCCAACGCGTGGTTCGGACGAAGCGGACGGGCTTTGGCTACCGAAGAGTCACTCCGACAATTGGCGCGCGCTCCTCACTCCACGTCCCGACGGCGATATCAACGACTACTTGCAAGCTCGCGCCGCGGCGTTATCTTCCGAGCAGGCGCTCCAATATGGCGCACTGCTGCCAGAGGATCGCCCGCCTCTCGCCATCCCCTCGAGCTCGCAGCAGGGCAAGGAGCCTCACCAGGAGGGTAAGGCTTGTCATGACGGCCTTTCCTCTGCGCGCCCTCCTACGTGCCGGAGCTGTAAAGAACAGGTCTGGCCAGTCGTGCGCAGTAACAACGGTCGTTCTCACTGCACGGTCTGCAAGCTGTGTGAAAAGCCGCAATGCGCAAACTACGCGGGATGCACCCACGACGGACGCTGGCGGGGCGACCGCCTCTGCAAAGTGGGCAAGGGCTCCGTTTGCAAGTGGTGTTCGACCCAGTGCGCAGTACCAAGCAAGCAGGACTCGTGGGCAGAATGGTCCTATCGCCGTTCCGAGGCCACGGCTTCTTTCCCGAACCTGACGGCAAGAGATATGTCACGCCTTGGCTCGCGTCGGCCTGCTCAGCTTCTGTGAAGCTTTGGGGCGCCCGGGGTCGCCCCCAGTCGCCGCCCCAGCTGCAGGCTACATGTGCTCGCGTTCGGCAACTTGCAGTGCAGCTCTAAATGCGTGTGGCGCCATTTCCGCGTGCTTGGCAGTTGCTTGTAGGTTTGTCTGTCTGGGCCTTTGCACTGTCCCTTCTCTCGTCTCCTCGTCGCCCCAGCCATGAGATCCCCCCACGACCCCCGTCCTTCTCCGACCCGTTCTGCAACCAGGATCGTTGCGTTGATGCCCCGTGGCCCGAAAACGGTAGCCAGGCGCCGAAAACTTCGAAAAGCCTCCGTCTTGACCTCTCCTGTTCAAGAGGCTGGACGTCTGGGACCTGAAAGTTTGCGTGTGATGTCTCACTGTAAACTCGCGCCACCACCGCAGACACCCAATGCCCCACCACCAGCCGAAGATCTTAGCCTCCTACTCCGCATCATCACCATCAGTATCACCCATGCTCCTCCTCCTCCCCCACGAGGAAAGAGGAGGAGCAGGACGAGGAGGAGGACCCCAAGAGGAGGGGGAGGATGAGATGTACTGCCCCACCTTTCTCCCCGCCGCCTCTGCATCGTCTGGGCTACACTCAACTGGACCACTCTCACGGACCGACGGACCGGCCGAGGCCGAGGAGGACCTCAACCTCAGAAACACAGACGTCCGACACTCACTCTGAGTGCTCCCCCGGAACTCTCGGCCCCATCGCCGTCTGACTCGGGTGCGAAAGTGGGGGCGAATAGCCAAGGTGAAGAACAATACATGCACAGTCAACCCGTAGCATAAGGACGCACGATAAGGATGCAAAGGCCATAGAGGGTCATGTCGACACTTGGCGAGCGGGGCTCAGCCAGCGAATGCGGCCAAGGCCAAGGATGGGCCGCATGGGAATCAAAGGCAATCTTGGAAAACCACTCATCCTTGTTATGCGGGTTGGCAATACCCCAAGGGAGAACAATACGTATACAATCAACCCGTGTAGTAAGGACGCACGATCAGGATGCACGGACAACCTTGCAAACTTGTTCATCCTCACTATGCGGGTTGACTGTATCCATAGAGGCCTCCTAGATGGGGTCCGAGTAGATGGAGTCGGAGGATTGCACCGCATCGCCGATGCATCGGCGATGCATCAGCGTCGTCGGCGATACATCGGCGACGCAAGCGAGAAGAAAATCGGGCTCCACATCGAGCCGCATCGCCGATGCATCCGCGATGCGGTGCGATCCTCCGACCCCATCTACTCGGACCCCATCCATGAGGCCTGCAGTGGAGACCCATGCCAAGAAACACGCTGCTTGACTACAGGGTGCCCTGGGTTTCTTGGGTTTCTATGGTTTTGCAGTGGACAGTGTGACGTGCCCACACCATCTACTAGAACCCCATCTGGGAGGCCTAGAGGCCCCTGTCTTCGACCAGGCTCCCGGGGTGAATATGTGCAACGCCCGCCCCTGGTCTGCCCGCCCCTCTCGCCCGCCCCGGGGGCCCAAACAAAAAACCAGCCCCCGTGGAGGCCGGAGACTGGCGAGAGACCTCCGTCGGACCTCCTCCCGGCGGGCCTCCTCGCCGTGAGCCTTGGCCATCGACTTCTCCGTGAGCGCCTCGGTTCCGGGTAGAAGGATCTTTCAGGATGGGGTCGAAAAAAAAACATTGAAGGAACCGAACTCTATACACCAACACTTTTTCCGGCCCCGCACTGGAACTCACACAGAAAGCGGTATACGGGATCATGGTGTTTACATGTTGTGTTGTTTCCCCGGGAAAGCGGGGAACCAAAAAATGTTTGGTCAGGCAGGGGTGGCGGAGCCGATCGAAATCGGAGAGAGGGAGCGGGCGGAACTGTACACCGTCCCCCGACCCTCAAAAAGTCCCGGGATTGATCAACAGCCCGCCTCTGGTAATGTATACGCTCCAGGTTCCGAGAAAAAGCTCACCCTGTGGCGCACGGCGCGTGGTAGCCACGTGTTGAAATTGCACGGCGTGCGTATCCCGCAGGAACAATTGCGCGAACTGTTGCGTACCCGTCGGTTGGAAAAGGTGGGTAGAAACAGGAAGTCGGAAGGCGTTGGAAGTAGATTGGGTTTCCGCCCGCCCCCTAGCTGAAGAGGAAAGGAAAAAGCACTCGACGAATAACGTAGAAAGGCGTCAAAAGTCGCTTGCAAGCAAGGGGGGAAGTGAGAATGGGAAGGCCTTCTCAGCAGGCGACTGGGATTATCCGAAGGCCCGAGGCCTTCTGAGAGGTTGTTGTTTGGTGTCTTCGGTGAACGTTTAGAAAACCTCTCCGAAGGCCACGGGACTTCCGAGCCTCCTGAGAAGGCATCCTCCTCCTCACTCCCATCGCGTGCATGCTGTTCTGCTGGCGAATGCGAACCAAAAGCTGTGTAAGAAGCAACAGCGGGATACATTTTCACAGATCATGGCCAGCAGCAGAAATCCTGCTTCTCACGCCCCCCTCTCGCTCGCCGCCGATAGGATCTGGAAATCCAGAAATACCAACTTTCCACGACCGGCGGGTACATTTTGAGACCCCCTCTGCAGAGGACCCACGAGCCCGATTCCGAGCGCCTCCCCCCCGCGAGGGGGCGCCCCTGCTAGCCGCTTTCGGGAGGGCTGCCGAGGAGGCATATCCTCGACCTGCGGCCCCTCCCCTGGCAGGACGAAGCCAGGACGAGGATGAGATCGGATGGGGATAAATCGAGCATCTCTGAGATCGGGCGGTTCTGGAGCATGTCTCGGGCGCCGTGGCTTCCACAGAACGTTCCGGAGCGCCCTGAGAGCGTTCCGGCACGCTCTGGAACGGAGTTATCCTCGTCCTCGCCCCGTCCGACCAGACCCCGTCCTTCTGCCCACTTCTCGAAGCCACGGGGAACCTCTGGGCCTCGTGCGCGAGGGGCTCGGGAGGCCGCGTGGGCCTCCCTTGTAAGCGATCGCTTCTTGCGATTCGGCTACAGCCAGGGTTATCCGGCGGGGGGGGGATGGGGGACGTGACGGCCGATAACCTCAGCTGTTCGCCGTAGGCGGAGACACCCCTGCCGGCGCGCACAAACATGGCGTGCCCCCTTCGGACCTGCGCAACCGACGAGGTCAGGCTACTCGGTGGGAGGGGCGGGTGGGCAGGCGGGCCCGATAGCCCAGGTCATCGCTGGACCCTGACAAGAGCGGCCTCCAATCCCAGGGTCCCAGGGACGCCTTGGGCCAGGCAAGAGAGAGCCCAGCACCGAGCCGATGCAAGTCGGATCGGCAGTCGAAGGAAATCGGGTGTGGGCGGAACTCGGCGGCCTAGTCGTGAGAAGCCGAATCGGCAGAGATCGGCAGGCGGCTGAGGCCTGCGTTGGGAAACCGAAATCCTGACTCCCTACGCAACCACCCGAACCCAATCCGAAGACCCGAATTTCGGGTTGCGGGGGGGGGGGGGACGGGCTTCATGTCTTTTTTGTTTCCATGTTCCCCGACCCCCCCCCACACACACACTGGAAATGGATGGCAAATCGGGGCTTTCGGGCTGGATTGGGGTGGTTTGGTGGGCGGTGAATATCCACATCGGCATCCGAAGTCGCATCGGAATCGAATCGAACAAGCCCGGCCGAATCGAGTCGGAGGAGTCGTCACGAGCACTGCCAGGATCACCTCTTTGGCAGCGCCCCAGCCGCGGCGGCCATCCCCTTCGTGCCCGCCTATGGGCCTGGGCGGGCGGCGCCCGTCTGAACGGCCAGGGCAACACGCGGGCACAACGGCAGGCAGCCACGAGGACGAGTCACACCAGCATACAAACTGGGAGCCCGACCACAAGACACCGTCCACAAGGGACCCAGTCCCGAGACCCCAGGGCGCCGAGTGGCTTTTGGCGTGGGGACGCCACGCTTTTCGTAGCAGGACCATCGAAACCCAGGAAACCCAGGGGACCCTGGAGGCAGGCAGGGTGTTTCCTGGCATGGGCGTCCACTGCAGGAAACGATTGTTTTTGTCATCCGCTACAGCGCCAGCGAGCGGCCTCGCTCCGCCCCACCCACCCACCACCCCCTGGCCACGTCACGACTCGCGCCGGAGGTCATCCAGGAGGACCTGAAGAGGTTATCCAGGAGGGCCCGAAGAGATCGAACTCATGGATGTTCCTTAGGTTTGTGAGGGATTCTGGGAATTGCGTTTTTTCTGCACTCCGACGGCTCACCCACGTGCGTGTCGCGCGTGTCCTCTGGCAGTACATCCTGCCGAAACATGGCCCCTAACGCGCCAAAGACGGCTGAAGATGCCTCCGAAAAAGGCCCAAGAGTGCTCCAGTATGCTCAAGCTGGCTGCAACACGGCCCATCGGCCCAAGAGGGCCCGAGCCCAGCGAGCGTAGCAATGCCCAATAATACGTGCGCTCCACAGCCCCCTCCAAACGAGGCGGCCCCGACACGCCAAAAGCATGCCGTACGCTCTTGCGGGACAAGCAAGACGCTGCTTCGCAACGCCGGCTCGGGGCAGGCTGTGCTGCCCGGAGAGGGAGGGAGGCAAGGAGAGGGGGAGGAGGGGCGAGGGACGAGGGGGGAGAGGAAAAACACGGCGAGGAGGCGCCAACCTGCAAGATGGGGGGGGGGCGGCAAAGGCAGCAGCAGGCAAGCGCGCACGTTGGGGGCGGGCGGGGGGCGGCGGCGGTCGCCGGGCCCGGGGGGTCGTCGGTTGTGGTCCTGGTCGTGGTCGCGGTCGGGGGTGGTCGAGGTCGTGGTCAGGGGCAAGGGGAAGGGGTTGCTGGGGCGGGGCGTTGGGGTTGCGGTCGGCTCAGACAGCGTCGGCCGCTCTAGCCGCCGTGGCCGCTGCCAGTCTGGCCGCAGGCGCCCTGCCGGGGCCCTGCAGCCTGCGGAGCACGGCCCGCGCGTTCTCCTTCTGGAGGAGTAGCGAGAGTCGCTGGGCGTGCGCCGCCGCCACGATGGCGGGGTCCCCCCCTCTCGTGGCGTCCGCCGCGCGCTTCGCTTCGCTCCGACGGCTCAAGGCGGCCCAAGAGGCCTCCAAGATCGCCCCAATATCGCCCACGAGACCTCCAATATGGCCCCATGACGGCCCAAGGGGCCCCCAAGACGGCCCCCAGAGGGCCCCAACAGGCCTCCAAGACGACCAAGATGGCCTTCAAGACGGCTAAGACGGCCCAAGATGCACCCAAGATGGCCTAAGATGGCCTCAACATGGCTCTAAGAAGACCCAAGATGGCCTCCAAGACGGCCGAGATGGCCTCCAAGACAGCTAAGATGGCCCCAAGAGGCCTCCAAGACGGCCCAAGAGTCCTACACCCTACACGAGGGCCCGAAGAAGCGAAAATGAATGATTGTCCTTGGTGTCAAACAGATTTTGGCATTTGCGCCTTGTCGGAATTCCCACGGCCCGAGACGGCCCAAGAGGCCCCCAAGGTCGCCCCAAGATCACCCAAGAGGCCTCCAAGACAGCCGCATGACGGCCCAATAGGCTCCCAAGACGGCAACCTCCAAGACGTCCAAGATAAGATACTCCCCAAGACGGCCATGAAGCGCCACAAGAGACCCCCAAGTCGGTTCAGAGAGGCCCCCAAGACGGCTTCCGACGGTGCCAGACGGGTCGGGAACGCCCTAAGACGGCCAAAGAGGCCCCCGAGAAGCCCCCAAAGGCCCCCAAGAAGCCCCTAACAGGCCCAGGGAGGCTGCCAAGAGGCTCCCAGAACGCTCCCAGGAAGCTCCGCAGAGGCCTCCCAAGAGGCCTCGCAAGACGGTTTCCAAGAAGTCTCCTCCTCCTACTCCTCCTCCTCCTCCTTCCCCATCATCCTCATCATCATCCCCATCCTCATCCTCCACCAAATCATCATCATCATCATCATCATCATCATCATCATCATCATCATCATCATCATCATCATCATCATCATCATCATCATCATCATCAGCATCATCATCATCATCATCATCATCATCAGCATCAGCATCAGCATCATCATCATCATCATCATCATCATCATCATCATCATCATCATCATCATCATCATCAACATCAACATCATCATCATCATCATCATCATCATCAGCATCATCATCATCATCATCATCATCATCAGCATCAGCATCATCATCATCATCATCATCATCATCATCAGCATCAGCATCAGCATCACCATCATCATCATCATCATCATCATCATCATCATCATCATCATCATCATCATCATCATCATCATCCTCCACCCTCTCCTGATCCTCCTCCTCTTGCTCCACCACGCGTTCCCCGAAGGCTTTCCAAACCGACTCGGGCAACAACTGGCCCGATAGCTTGGCCAAGCTCTAGCCAAGCTGTAGGCCACATAGGCGCTTCCAAAGGGGCAGGGGGAGGCGGTGATTCGCCGTAGGCGTCTTCGATAGTAGTGCTTACTTCAACCTCCCGCTCGACGCGGACCGTCGGTGGACGGCAGCTCAAGGGCAGACTCTGAGCGCCCCCCCTGCGGCCAATCTTCACGGCGCCGACTCTTCAGCCAGGCCTGGCAGGAGCAGCCAGCAGGACAGTGGGACGAAGGACAACTGGGCTCCTGACAGGCCTGAAAGAAACGAGTCCTGAAGCCCGCGGGCTTTCCCTCGAGACCCTCTTCTCATCGCGAGCCGTCTTCTGACGGCCCCAAGGTCTGGGAAGGACCCAGGGAGGCCGCGATCGTCTCTCTGAATCCGTTTGCTGCATGGTGACTGGTGCTCGACGTGGAACCCATCAGGATCAAAACCTCCGACGTCGTGATTGTTTCACCACGTGGTCCCCTGGAAGACTGGATCTTTTCCCCTGGGCGGCTTTCTCATCTGGAGGTTTTGACGGACCCAGGCACGGTAGAGGCCAAGCCGAAAATCTACAAAAAACGCCCGCCGTGACGTTCCCCACGCGAGCGAGTGTGTGTTTGCCGTTTGCCCCCTCGCTTGTTTGACACGCCGCCCCTTTTGCTTACTGTCCCGCACGCCCGCGACAGGCTGCGCCCGCCCGACTCGCCAGTCAGGCCCGCCAACCAGGGTCTGCCAGCACGACCAGGCCGTTGTCAGGGCTCGCCCGACGGAAAGAACAAGTACCTAAATGGCCAGGGCCCCGACCGAGGAGCCCATGAAGGACCGCCCGCCCCTGCAGGGTTTGCGCTTGCTGCATGGTGGCCGGTGCTCGACGTGGGCTCCACCAAGAGGACGACGGCAGCTGGGAGGGCGAGCGCCGAGGTGCCCCCAGCGGGGGTATTCTCCGCGTGGGAGAAAGCGGTGCCGCTCAAGGCTCAGGGGAAGAGTGCATGAGCGATGAACGGACGAAGGAACGATCCGCCATTGCCGGGAGGCCCAGCGTCCCTGCAAGGAAGGCAGGCGCGCCTGTAGCACGCAAGGCCGCCTGAGGCGGACTTGGAACATTGAAGCCTCGCTCAGCGCCATGCGCACTCCATAGAATACAGAGAAGAGCCGGCCCCCATCTCACTTCCCCCCTCGGCGCGCCCCCGGGAGGCCGAGAATTGGCAAACTTCTCCCGTCGCGATTTCCTCGCAGCGCGAGGGGGTCTCTTTCACGGCCTCGTCTCCTGGAAGTGCAATATTCTTCGCGGACGAGGACGGCCCGAATCCCAGAGGGGAAATTACATGCGCGCACGCGCCCTGAACGTACCGCACGATGGCCCGGAAGATTTCAGTCGCTGCTGCAATCGTCGGCTGCGGAATGGAACGCTGCCCTCGTGCAGTCTCTTGAATGTTGTAACGGGGCCGATGCCTCCCCTCCCTCTTCCTCCCCTCCTCCCCCTCCTTCCCCTCCTGCCTCACTCCCTGATATACTGCAGTCTGCAATGGCTGCGTTCCGGCGTACTTGCACCCTGCATGGGCCCGGTTTCTGCGTGAGTTCGTCTTGGCCCTCTATGCTATGTAGTGTTCTGCCGATGCGCCGTCCAGGCTCGAGGCTTCTCGCGTGCACGGGGGCGAAGAGGTCTAGATGGTCCTCCCCGGTCAGGAGCAAGGTGAGGGCCTGGGACCTGGATCGGAGGGCCGACCCGCCTCCAGCGGGGCAGGCCTGAGAGGCAGGTCGGAGGAGGGAGGGGGCGGGCAGCATAACAGAACACGCCCGCCCGCACTGACAGAGAAAGCGGCGGGCACCCCCCACAGATCGCACCCCGAGAGAGTGGAGAGGAGAAGCCTACACATGCGTGCATGTTCGGAGCTCCGCGCGGAGTTCTCGGATCCGCGCTGGACCCCCCTCCGTGGCCCGCGGAGCGTGCCAGGAGCGACGCCCGAGGCGCCGCCAGGGGGGGTCCAGCGCAGGTCCGAAGGATCCGCCAAGAGCTCCGACTGCTGACGATCATGCAGTGACTCTTCTTCTTACTCTTCGAGAGAAGAGGCCTTGGAATCCGCCGCGCGCTTGGTGCCCGCGTCCGCCATCAGCGCCTCGTAGTCCGCCTGGGCGTCCTCGCGCCGCGGGCCGCGCCCGCGTCGCCTGGGCCCACGCCCTTGGGCGAGGGGGGCGCGCTTCTCTTCGCGCCCTCGCGCCCCCCTCTGCCCCGAGGTTCCCCTTCTGGGCCTGTCCGCTTCCCGAGCCCGCCCTGGCGGCGCGCCGACGAGGGGTGGCGCGAGAGGAGGGGCGGGGGGGGCGCGGCGTTCCAAGAAGGCGGGGGGACTTTTGACGAGGCGGGGGCCCCATCGAAAGGGCCCCGGGAGCTTCTGAGAAGGCATCTCAGACCCAGAGGGGGCCCTTCCGAAATGAGAAGGCCGCTGCCTGCTGAGAAGCTCCCAGCCTTCTTCGAATGGAAAAGAAAAACACATCTGCATAAACATGGAGAGTCGGAAGTCTGCACAATTTTCTTGATCGGCGCTGACCCCCTCCCTGGCGCGCGGAGCGCACCAAGGGAAACGCCGGAGGCGCCGACAGGGGGGCCCAGTTCCGATCCAAGACATTCGCGCGGACCTCCGAGAAACTATGTTTATGTCCTTTGTTGTTCTTCGATGCTGAAAAACTCCCCGCTTTCGGAACCTGTCTGCTTATCATTCGCGATACGGGCGTCGTCAGGGAAGGGGGGTGTCCCCCCGATCACACCACGGCGGGAGGCCGCCGTGAGCAGCGGAGCGCCCCTGCGTGCATTGCCGAGGCCTGCGAGCACGACGTCGCGTTGACAACCATACTAGAGGGCAGAACATCCATCCCCATAATACTCACCCCGACAAGCGAAGCCGTTTAGTAAACGCACCCAGAGAAGGAATCGAATAGGGCAGGGCTGTGTAGAAAAGGCCAAGGCCGTTTAGTAAACGTCAGCTGTCGGGTCCCAGTGGCTTTTCCTCCCTTCACATACGGCGCACGCAGGAGAGCAGCGCACCGTGCTTGCGAGGTGAACGGGGGCGGACTAATCAACCAAACACTCGTCGCCGCCGGCCTCCCGGGGGCCTCCGGAAACCTCTGGAAGCTTCCCGGGACCCGACGGCTCCCCCGACTTCCACAAAGCCGCCAACCACGAAATGTGCAGAAACATGCGCGCTGCCTCATCCTCCTCCTCGTCCTGCTCCTCCTCCTCCTCCTCCTCCTCCTCCTCCTCCTCCTCCTCCTCCTCCTCCTCCTCCTCCTCCTCCTCCTCCTCCTCCTCCTCCTCCCCCTCCTTCTCTTCCTCCTCTTCCTCCTTCCAGTCCTCCTCTTTCTTCTGCTCCTGCTCCTGCTCCTCCTCCGGTACGAGATTATCTAGACAGACCGAGTCGGGACGAGAGAAGGTGTGGGAAGGGAGCACGGTCCACTCGAGGAGAAGAAGAGGTGGCGGAGGATAATAATAATGCTCCTCACGCTTGTTCTTGTTGGAGAGAAGAGGCGAGAGATGAGACAATGATCGGCAGAACGCGCCCCAGAACGAGTCCAGGAACCGATTTCGAGACACGCTGGTGCGGCACGAGGGATGTACAATAGAAGGAGGCTTGCCCACGAGCGATCGAGAAGGCCGGGCCAACCTCATCCACGCCGACACGACGAGCCAGGGACTCGGTGGTCCGTCCTTCCCAGCCTTAGGTCGGGCATGTGCTCCTACAAGCAGATTCTGTAAGAAAAGTGACAATCCAAAATGCGCAAAACTAGTGAACACATAATTAGTCGAAACAAAATCTCCTGACTATTTCTTATTATTTTGGAATCCTCATCCTGCAGAAGGACATGCCCGACTTAAGCCTAACCACGCCGAGTCCTTCTCCTCCGTCTCCGCCTCGGTGGTAGTCATGTCGATCTGCAAAGGGGCGTGGCGGCCGCGACGCCGAGCTCGGAGAGGCAACACAGCGTGGATTCACATGGCGCAAGAAAAGATGCGCTCTGCATTCTCGGATGGCACTGCGCAGACCGCCCCAAACTACGACACCGTGCTGCCCTTTGCTTCTGGCACCGCGTGCCCCGGCCCAACTCGGAGGCGGCCGGGGAGTCTGAGCTGGCTGAGACTCGAGACAAATCAGTCAAGAAGAGGGGAAAGGGACAGATCCGATCCAAAGCGGTCCATGGACCCCTCCGGTGGTCCACCCAGTGCAGTTTTCACCCCGGATCTGGCTTGGAAATGGGCCCCTGACTGTCCGAGGCCAAAAACCTTGTCGAACTCAGCACCTCGAACCACTCGCTGGAACCAATGCTGGGCCACCTCCGACCCCCAGCCGGCACCAAACCCAAACTACGATACAATGCTGCCCTCTGCTTCTGACACCGCGTGACCCAGCTCTACCCAGGCTGTTGTGTGTTTCTCCCCTCAACAAACACACCAACATTGCCCAAACATACATCTGCACTAAGCGAACCCAGAATCACCTTGGGTCCAACCTGCAATCGGCGTGCCAAGACGCGAGACCTTGGACAGTTCAAAAAAAGGAAAAGGGCGGAGCCACGGCAACTAAGCAGGGTTGTCCTGCGCATGCAGCCGATACACGGACCCCAGATCCCGTGCTACGACAGGTTCGTGTCGTGCCGCCTTCGGCGTTGGTTTCTGCCACCGCGGGGATCGGTCAACCTTGAACGATCGGCCGTCTCCAAAACGTCCGATCGTTCCACATCGACCGATTCGAGGCCGCTGGCGACGTTCAACGTTGAACGCAGGCGGCGGGGTCGCCAGCGGTCGACTCGACGCGAATCTGTCGTATACACCGATCCTGGACCATTCCTGACAAAGATCGGTGTACATGCACAGCCCTTGTCCCCCGAGCCCCAGAGGCAGTCCAGGGAAGGCCTCGCCGGGCAGGCGTGGAGCTGGGCCGAACTGCGAGAGCGGGCCGGGTGGGACACGGAGCGGGCCGCGCCCGAATCAGCGCGGAACCCGGTCGGGACGCGAACCTGCCGTTAGCGCTGTGAGCGCCAGCTCGGCCCGCCCCGCCGCGGCCAGCCCGCCGGGCGCGACCGCGGTCCTCCTCCTCCTCCTCC
>CAUYUJ010020976.1:91712-146859 GCA_963575745.1 Prorocentrum cordatum | reverse complement strand
CTCCTCCTCCTCCTCCTCCTCCTCCTCCTCCTCCTCCTCCTCCTCCTCCTCCTCCTTCTCCTCCCCTAGTCATCACCCCCTCTCGGCCGTCCACGATGCCTGGGCCTCTGGGCCCGAGTCGGCCCCCGAGCCGGGCCCCTGGAGTGCGCTGGAGCCGGGATGCCCGCGCGGCCATCGCCGCTGCATCTACGCGGCCACCGAGGGTGGCTGCCGGGGCCCGCGCCGTTCTCTCGCGGGGCTCCCGCGCTGGCTCCGAGGGCCTGCAGTGAGGGCCATCTCGCCGTGGTGCCGCGGACACGCGGCTGGCTCAAGACGTCGCTCCCGCCTCGGCGCCCGCGGGCTCCCAGCTGAGGACGGCCCTACCGCCTCCTCAGCGCCAGCCGCGCCCCTGGCCTGGAGTGCTGCTCCGGCCCGAGCTGCGGCCACCCTCCTGACCTGGAGTGGCGATCGTGCCCTTGCGCTTGCCGCTTTCCAAGCTCAAGCTTCTGCCACAGTTCCAGTCAGGACAGGTGGATCCACCCCATCGCCTGCCACCCAAACGCTGGGCGCTCGCACTTCGGAATTGTGAGTCCAGCGGTTGCATGGGGAAAGAAGACGTGGAAGGGGGACGGGGAGGGTGGGGGGGGGGGGGGGGCAGGAGCCCGAGGGAAGGGGGGGGAGATGAAGGGGGGGGATGGGGATGAGGATATGTCTTGTTGAGTGGGACGGGGAAGCGATGGGGAGGGGGAGGAGGAGGAAGATGAGGCGGATCAGGAGGACGCAGCGGGGCAAGAATCCTACCGCTTCTCTCCTGGCCAAAGGCCGCCAAATATCGTCCATGTGAGGCCCCCCCCGTGGACCCCGTCCGGGTCCAGTTTTCGAGGTGCCCCCGAGGCTCCAGAAGACCCAAGAGGCCCCCCCCTCTCCTGTCCTCCTCGCATACATGAGTATCGTTTAACCGATCCCCGTCCCCAGCGGCGTGGCCTGGGCCCCACTGGCCGATTTACCGTATCCTCCCCAACTGGGGTGGTAATTTGGGGGGGTCTCGAAGTGGATGGGGATGGGGATGGGGATTGGTTAAACGATACCGAAAACAGGGTCGGCAGCACGAGCCGCTCGGCCTTCGCAATCGGCCCTGTGAGCCCCCCGTGGGCCCCATCCCGGTGCAGTGCTCGAGCCGCCTCTGGCCGGGGCGGCCTCCCCAGGAGAGGTGGCGGGGACGCATGGGAACGTCGCCGCTGGAGCCCGAGGTGGAGCTCCCTATGGGGCCACGAACCGCGTGAGGGGTGTGCCAAGAGTGGGTGGCGGCCACGGAGGGCCCAGGTGGGGTTCCCCATGGAGCCACGAAACGCGTGAGGGGTGTGCCAAAGTGGGTGGCGGGGACGCATGGGAACGTCGCCACTGGGATAATGTGATGCCTTCGGCATGCGGGCCCCCGACCGCGCAACCAGGAGCGACTTTCTTCCCCTGGATCGTTCTCTTGACGGTCACAGGGCCCGAAGATGCCGCACCCCGGGAGGCGAAAACATCCCGCCTTGACGTTCACAAAACGTTTGAGGTCAGCGCCAAATGAAATCCGGCCGCAGCGACGAAAGCCCCCCGCAAGCCCAAAAGGTGGAAAACATGACAGCACCAACAAGAAACTCAAGCCCCGATCCTGGACCCCCGATGGGGAGGAGGAGGAGGAGGAGGAGGAGGAGGAGGAGGAGGAGGAGGAGGAGGAGGAGGAGTAGGAGGAGGAGGAGGAGGAGGGAGGAAGGAGGAGGAGGGAGGAGGAGGAGGCAGGAGGAGGAGGAGGAGGAGGAGGAGGAGGAGGAGGAGAAGGACCCCTAAAGACCTGGACCACTTCCCAGGGACCAGCGTGTTCCGTCCCGAGCCGTCTCTTCACAGCCCCGGGGCCGAGCAACCGGTGAGAAGCTTCCCGCCCGCGCCTCTTGCCCACGGCGCCGAGGAGGCCTGCGGGTGCGCCAACCCCCACGAGCTGCGAGCCCGGAAGCGCGGCAAGGTCGCCCGGGCCCCCCCGGCGGGGGCGGCAGCCGCACAAAGCCGAGCGGCACCTCCAGCGTCCTGCCGCCCTCGAGGCCCACGACGCACCTCTCGCAGGGCGGCGCCCCCGGGGGGGAGGGATGGGGCCACGGCATCCACGGCGGGAGGGAGGGGGTTGCGGGGGGGCGGACGGTGGAAGGGAGGGCAGGGGGAGGACGATGGTCGGGAGGAAGCACAGGAGGGGAGGGGGGAGGCTGATTGCTTGGGGAGGGGGAGGATCCGCGGCGAGGGCAGGCAGTAGGAGGATGGGGAGGGGGAGGAGGGGGGAGGAGGGGGGGAGGAAGGGAGGGAGGAGAACTGGGGTCCGGTGTCATCGCTGCTGCTGTCCCTTCCGCGAGAAGGAGGAGGAAGAGGAGAACGACTGCGACATGGGAAACTGGAGAAAGATGGAGGAGAAGGAGAAACGAAAGAATTGGAGAAGGCGGAGAGAGGAGCATGAGCAGGGAGGAGTGAAAGGAGTGTGGCGTTGATGAAACTCTGGAAAAGGAAATAAGGATGGTGAGACGGAGAAAAAAGAAGAGAGCACATGGTCCTGCCAGGCATAATCGGACAAAGGTGAGCGCGAAAGAAGGAAAGACCACATCGCACGAACAGCATCATAACCAACTGAGCGCTGGGCCGAGGCACAGCATAATAAGGACACATGATTCCACAATACAACCCTCACATGTACATGGATGGGTACAAATACACATACATAAGTGTATATATACACACATACACGAATACACCCCAGTTGTTGCATGCGCTTGAGGGACCTGCAACAATGTTCAGAGGAGGCGTTGAGGGCGACCACCGTAGCCTCCTCCCAAGCCTGCGGCACATGATCACTACAACATGGAAGTGCCAAAATGGCAGGTAAGCAGTGCTTGCGTTAGTGGCGACAAGGACACCATGCGGGCATTCAACCACCCTCCATCGACGAAGACGCGCGAACAACATCCCCTGCTTCCAGCATGACTCGAGGAGCAGGCCGACCTGGCCTGCTCATCCGCACTCGATGCAGCCGCATACACACAATGACCCGCCACCGTGCCCCCTGGCAAGTTGAGGCGGGGTAGAATGCCAAGGGCAATCGAGATTATCTAAGCGGTCGAAGGATAGGTCGGGCATGTCCCCCTACAGGAGGGTTTTGCGCGACAAATGAAAGAGGCCCCCCAAACTACTGAACTATGCCGGCAAAGCAACCTAACAGCGATATGTAGGAGCAGATCTGGAAGCATTCCCCTTAAGATTCAGATGAGAATCCTGTTGTAGAATTCTGCTGTTCTCGCAGTCGTAGTCGCATTCGCGATGGCAGTCGCAGCGGCAACGGCAGTCGCAGTCACAGCCTCAGCCTCAGCCTGCCTCAGCCTCAGCCTCAGCCTGCCTCAGCCTCAGCCTACCTTAGCCTCAGCCTCAGCCTGCTTCAGCCTCAACATCAGTCTGCCTGCAGCCTCGGCCTCATCCTCAGCCTGCCTCAGCCTCAGGCTGCCTCAGCCTCAGCCTCAGCCTCAGCCTCACCCTGCCTCAGCCTCAGCCTGCCTCAGCCTCAGCCTCAGCCTGCTTCAGCCTCAGCCTCAGTCTGCCTTCAGCCTCGGCCTCAGCCTCAGCCTGCCTCAGCCTCAGCCTGCATCAGCCTCAGCCTCAGCCTCAGCCTGCCTCAGCATCAGCCTGCCTCAGCCTCAGCCTCAGCCTGCCTCTGCCTCAGCCTCAGCCTGCTTCAGCCTCAGCCTCAGTCTGCCTTCAGCCTCGGCCTCAGCCTCAGCCTGCCTCAGCCTCAGCCTGCATCAGCCTCAGCCTCAGCCTCAGCCTGCCTCAGCATCAGCCTGCCTCAGCCTCAGCCTCAGCCTGCCTCAGCCTCAGCCTCAGCCTGCTTCAGCCTCAGCCTCAGTCTGCCTTCAGCCTCGGCCTCAGCCTCAGCCTGCCTCAGCCTCAGCCTGCATCAGCCTCAGCCTCAGCCTCAGCCTGCCTCAGCATCAGCCTGCCTCAGCCTCAGCCTCAGCCTGCCTCTGCCTCAGCCTCAGCCTGCTTCAGCCTCAGCCTCAGTCTGCCTTCAGCCTCGGCCTCAGCCTCAGCCTGCCTCAGCCTCAGCCTGCATCAGCCTCAGCCTCAGCCTCAGCCTGCCTCAGCATCAGCCTGCCTCAGCCTCAGCCTCAGCCTGCCTCAGCCTCAGCCTCAGCCTGCTTCAGCCTCAGCCTCAGTGTGCCTTCAGCCTCGGCCTCAGCCTCAGCCTGCCTCAGCCTCAGCCTGCATCAGCCTCAGCCTCAGCCTCAGCCTCAGCCTCAGCATCAGCCTGCCTCAGCCTCAGCCTCAGCCTCAGCCTGCCTCAGCCTCAGCCTCAGCCTGCTTCAGCCTCAGCCTCAGTCTGCCTTCAGCCTCGGCCTCAGCCTCAGCCTGCCTCAGCCTCAGCCTGCATCAGCCTCAGCCAGCCTCAGCCTCAGCCTGCCTCAGCATCAGCCTGTCTCAGCCTCAGCCTCAGCCTGCCTCTGCCTCAGCTTCAGCCTCAGCCTCAGTCTTCCTTCAGCCTCGGCCTCAGCCTCAGCCTGCCTCAGCCTCAGCCTGCATCAGCCTCAGCCTCAGCCTCAGCCTGCCTCAGCATCAGCCTGCCTCAGCCTCAGCCTCAGCCTGCCTCAGCCTCAGCCTCAGCTTCAGCCTCAGCCTCAGTCTGCCTTCAGCCTCGGCCTCAGCCTCAGCCTGCCTCAGCCTGCCTCAGCCTCAGCCTCAGCCTGCCTCAGCATTCAAAATGCGGCCCGGGAATGGAGTTCTGGGAACTCGAAGAAAACGAAGTGGCCTACAGCTGGTTCCGGGCATTCAAAATGTAGCCCGGGAATGGAGTTCTGGGAACTCGAAGACCACGAAGTGCCCTACAGCTGGCTCCGGGCATTCAAAATGTGGCCCGGGAATGGAGTTCTGGGAACTCGAAGACCACGAAGCGGCCTACGGCTGGCTCCGGGCATTCAAAATGTGGCCCTGGAATGGAGTTCTGGGAACTCGAAGACCACGAAGTGGCCTACAGTTGGCTCCGGGCATTCAGAATGTGGCCCGGGAATGGAGTTTTGGGACCTCGAAGACCACGAAGTGTGTAACCGCTGGCTAAAAAAAAATCCCGGCACCCTCCCCGCGCCCAGACCGCCCTGGGGCGTCATGATGCTCTCTTTTGGCCCTACTAGAAAGCTATCAGTCTTCGCTGTTAGGAAATGATAACACCAAAAAGCTCAACAAATCGTCCTCAGACCATTTGTTGCTTATTCTTGAATATTCCTCCTGTAGAGGGCCCGACGTAAGTCTAAGGCACCCCCCTCTCTCTCTCTCGCTCTCTCTCTCTCTCTCTCTCGGGGGGGGGGGGAAGGGCGGTCCCCGGCACTCAGGGAGCAACCAGGCCCGGGCAGGGCAGCTGGCGGCGGCTCCCTGGTGCCAAACCACGCCGGCGGCCCGCGCGGGACAGGAATGCCAGAGAATCAAGTATCTATTAATACAGCACTCGGAAGAGCAAGGGGAGGGGGAAGCGGGAGGAGCGACCGGCCGGAGGGGGGGGAGGAAGGGGCAAGGGACGGGGGGCGGACGGCAAGCGGCGGTCGAGGTGGTGGTCGTGGTAGCCGTCGTGGGCGCGGGGGCGGTGGTCGTAGTGGTGATCGTGGTGGTCATGGAGGTCGTGGTGGTCGAGGTGGCAGCGGTCGTTGTCGTCGTGGTCGCTCGCGGTGGTCGCAGAGGTCGTGGCGGTTGGCGAGCGTAGTGGTGGTGGGCGGGATTGCAGTAGTGGTCGTGGGGCGGCGGTCGTGGTGGTGGCCGTGGTTGTCGTAGTGGGCATGGGCGGGCGTGCTAGTAGTCGTCGTGGAAGTGGCGGTGGTCGCGTCGGAGCTTGTGGTCGTGGCGGTGGGTTGCTTAAGTCGCGCTCAGCAGCATTTCAGCGCTGCCGAACGCGAGGCACCGCTGAATCTTCCTCCACGTGGTAGAGATAACAGCGGACCTGTCGGCATCAGGCAAGTCCCGACCGTAGGAGCGCACGAAGGCGACCAGCTCGTCCGCTGGCCGGCCCCCGGTCTCCAAGACGGCCGGGATGAGTTCCCCTCCGGCCGGGGGGTTAGCGCGCCCGCTTTTTGTCGACTGCCTGAGCCGCCGCCGCCCCGTCCGTGCGAGCTCTGGCCTGCCTGCGAGCGTTGTTGTCGCTGTGTTCGCAGGTGACAGACCAGTCCACAAAGATCGGGGCGTTGGTAGCGGGGTCGCGCGTGGCCACGTCGAGGATAGCCTCCTCCCAGGCCCCGGTGTCGGGGTGCTGGCGGTCCCAAGCAGGGACTCGCTGCTCTGTCGTGGCCCTGCGGCCCGTCTGAGCGTAGTGCCAGGGCCCGCTCCAGTCTCGTAGGGAGTTGTGCCTGTAGTCCCTTCTGTCCCCACACCCGCACTTCCGGGCGTGCCAGCCTTTGGCGTCCAGCAGCACCCCGCAAAGCGAGCCGTCTTGTTTGCGGTGCTGGCAGCGAGAGCCCGGGGCGCACACGTCGCAGCTCAGACGCATGCGCAGGTTGCCCAGGAAGTGGTTGTCTGGGAGGGGCGCGTCGCCCTCCTCGCGCGGCAGGAGCCAGGCCCCCGCCCCTGGGCCCCCGCCGCCGCGCAGAGCGAGTTGGCCGTCCTCGTCCAGCCTCCGGAGAAGCCGCGCTCTCTTGGCGAAGGAGGTTTTCTTCCCCCAGTACCCTTGTTGCTTGGCCTTGGGTTCGGCCAAGAGAGCTGCCCAGTCCAAGGGTTCGGCCTTCGCCTCCTGCCGGTCGAGCTCTGCTTCGGCGCGGCGCCAAGCGTCTGCTGTCTGAGGGCAGCGTGCCCGGACGGCCTCCGCTGAGGTGGCTCCGAGGCAGCCTGCCACGCTCCGAAAGCAGAAGGCCCAACTTCCGAGGTAGGCGCGGGCGGCGGTCTCCCGGGCCGAGGGGAAGCCGTTTGCCGCCGTCTTTGAGGCGGAGGGTGAGCCACTCCTTCTGCTCATTGCTCAAGGGCCCAGTTGGCCCAGCGTAGGCCCCGAAGAGCAAGTCGTCGAGCTCCCCCACCCAGGCGGTCTCGTAGTTCGCGCGCAGCAGGTGGGTGCAGCAACCCTGGGCGTAGGTGCGGAGCAGCGTGTGTGCCCCTTCCGCCGAGAGCCCGTTCTGGCGCAGCGTTCTCCAGTGGGCCAAGAAGTGCCGCGTTTTGTCCAGGACCTCTCGACCATCGGAACTGGCCAGAAGGGGCAACCTGGCGTCGTCGTCGTCCTTGTCGCGGTCGTACCACGTGACCGGGTTCCCCAGGACGGTCAAGGTGGCGGCCCGGAGCGGCGCGAGCTGGGGAGGGATCGCAGTGGCCGGGCTGGCGGTCCATACCTTGGTCTTGTCCGCGTTGAGCTCCAGGCCGGCCCGGGCCATCTCTTCCCGCACGACGTCGTGTGCCTGGGCGGCGGCCTCCGCTGGCACGACCACGAGCACGTCGTCGAGGTAGGAAAAAAGGCGGGAGGCGGAGCTCAGCAGTTGCAGGCGCTCGTGGGCGCGGGCGAGGGCGTCGGCGATCCCAATGGCGAAAAACGCGGGGCTGAGCGGGCAGCCCTGGTCGACGCCTGTCTCGGCCGACACGGGCATCGGGGTGCCGAGGTCGTCCCAGAAGACGTGCGTCGTAGGCCTCGTCAGCCAAGCGTTGGCGACCAACAGGAGGCTCGGCGCCCGGCGGCCCACTGCGTCAAGCACCGTTTGCCGGGGCAGGGCGTTGAAGGCATTAGTAGCATCAAAAGCCAGGACGGCGGCCCCCGGCATCGCTTCGGCCAGAGCGGTGACGCATTTGTGGACACGCTCGCAGCCCGCCCTCGTGCCGACCGCGAACTGGTGGGGACCGCAGGCGTCTTTCAGCTCCTCTTTGAAGACCTCGCAAGCCGCTTTCGCCGCCAGCCTGCGGAGGACGCTTCCGCAAGCCACCGGCCGCAGTTCCCCATTCTTCCTCCGCAGCGCCACCAGCCGGGCTCCCAGGTTGGCCGTGGTGAAGTCGGCGGGGAGGACGCCCAAGAGGAAGCCCACAGCCACCCGGCAGTTCGCCTCGAGCGCGGCGGAGTCGGCAAGAAGAGTCCTCCAGTGCTCGAAGCGGGAGCCGTTGAGGCCTGGGCCAGACCTCCGCAGGGATTGCTCGATGGCCTTGCGCACCGCGTGCAGGAGCTTTTCTGTGGTCTCGTCGTCGGGGAGCTGCGCTGCAGTGGCGGTGGCGGCAGCGCCCTGTGGGAAGAGGTTCTGAAGTTCGCCGTGAGCACTGGCGTCGGTGACCACCAGGGCCGAGCGAGTAACCAAGGACATGGCTTTGGACACCAGTCCCTCGGAGAGGAAGGTCTCCACGTTCTTCGCGGTGTCCTGTGGTCGGCCAGTGCGCCGTCGACCGGCAGCAGCCGCCCCTGCAGCGGCGGTGGCGGCCGCCTCGCGCCACAAAGCCCCCCAGTCCCCACGCCAAGCTATGCGGATCCACGGTGCGAATGTCCACCCCCAAGTCGTCGTACGAGACACCGTCCCACCAGTCCAAGTTGAGGAGCGTCTGCGTCGAAGCCCCGTCGGCGTCGAGGCCGGGCTGCCGAATGTCGTCGTGGGCGTCGTCGTCGTCCCGCGGGGCCCTGCGGCTCGGCGTCTGCGCCTGGTCGGCTGTGCGGCGGCGGAGGCGTCCAGCGCGTGATTCGGCGAGGTGCTCCGCCCGAGTAGGGCGCCCTGGTTGGTCGCAGGACTGTTGCAGCTCCGCCTGGGCCTCTGGCGAAAGGGAGGCGCTACCCTGGACCAGGTCGAAGGGGCCGAGCCCGCCCTCCACGCAGCTGGGGCAAAAGTAATTCCTGTGGGCTAGGCTGCGGGACGTACGATAGACCCGCAAGTCTCCTTTGGAAAAAGGCCTGCGGCAGGCGCTGGCCTGGCACGCGCAGGAGCGGCGGTGCGGCATAACATCAACAACCCACTCGGACTCTGCTGCTGGACCCGCGTGTGGTGGCGGAGGCTGCGCTGCGGGAGGGCCCGCCGGCGGTCCGCCAGGAGCAGGGGCGCCCTGGGACGGGGCAGCGGGGGCACCCTGCTGAACCGGCTGCGCCTGACCGGCCAGGAAAGCGGGCGCAGCAATTGCCCGAACCAGTAAGACAGCATGACTGGCGAGGGCAACCCTCGGAGGCAGGGTGGCGTACCCAGCGGGGCTGAGGGCGACTGTGACGGTGATGGTGAGGCCCTCGCAAAAGGGTCGGCGGAAGTGCACGTCCGAGGACACAGCGTACACGCACAAGCAGGCGGCGAGTTGCTGCGCGGTGCCTCCGTGGACCACCGCTCCCCAGCATAGGAAGTGCAGGGGGGTCTGCCCAGTGCACGTGGCGATGAGAATGAGTGCAGGGTGAGCTGGTCCGTGGAGCAACGGGCCAAGAACCGCATGCACCACGTGGGTCACACAAAGGCCGCTCAGCACTGAGGGAAGGTGGAGCGGCACCATCACGAGAAAGCTCGGCAAGGCGCCCAGCATATTGTGCACAAGATCCAACACGGGTGCCACTGCGGCCGGCGCCGAAGGCCGGAGCAAATGGACCGTAGCGCAGGCCAGCGGGCTCGAATCTGTGCACAGGGCACCTCTGGCTGAAGATGCACAGCTGCGGACGTGGAACAAGAAGAACAGCTCTCCGCACATCTCCCTGTGTTCACGGGGCCCTCTCTGCCGAAACTTTTGCTGGGCGGCCCGACGCCTCACTGGGGCCCTCTGCACGGCTTCCCTCGGGACCGTAGGCGACCCGAGGAGGAGGAGGAGGAGGAGGAGGAGGAGGAGGAGGAGGAGGAGGGGGAGGAGGAGGAGGAGGAGGAGGAGGAGGAGGAGGAGGAGGAGGAGGAGGAGGAGGAGGAGGAGGAGGAGGAGGTGGAGGAGGAGGAGGAGGAGGAGGTGGAGGAGGAGGAGATGGAGGAGGAGGAGGGAGGAGGAGAGGAGATGGAGGAGGAGGTCGAGGAGGAGGAGGAGGAGGAGGAGGAGGAGGAGGACGGGTCGCCTAAGCCCTTCGGAGAAACCCTCCAGGGCCCTCCGAAGCACTCACGGCCGCCAAGGTGACCCGACACACCCTCGAGACGCAGTCTTTTTGAAATCAGCGGGCGCACGAGTGCGGAAGCGGTCGGGCGCTGGTCGGGCCAAAGGCGGGGCGAGCCGAGGCAAGCTGGGAGGAGGAGGAGGAGGAGGAGGAGGAGGAGGAGGAGGAGGTGGAGGAGGAGGACGAGGAGAAGGAGGAGGAGGAGGGGGAGGAGGAGCGGAGGCGAGGACAGAGCCGCGCAGATCGTACACACGAGAGCCCACGAGAAGCGCCCAAGAGGTCCCAAGAGGCCTCCAGCAGGCCCCAGGATGCTCCCAAGATGCGCTCCAGGAACCCCCTCGACGAGGCAAAAACACGGATGATCTTCAGGCTGCTTCGACGATTTTTTGATCTTCGGGCAAAAACCGATCTTCGAGGGCCCAAGCGTGGCCACTGAAGAACTCCAAGAGGGCCCCGAGACGGCCCACCCCACGGCTGTCCCGAGAGACCCCCTCGGCGGCCAAGAGGGCCCCGGGGGCGGCCCAACAGAGCCCCAAGACGGCCCAAGAGGGCCCCAAAGGACCCCAAGGCTGCCCCATGGGACCCCAAGGCAGCCCTACGACGGCCCAAGTGAGCCCCATGAAAGCTCCTCACAAAATGGAAACGAGCGAGAGGTGACACATGTGACGGCCTCCGTGGCGGTGGTCCAAAGATCGCCACAAAGAGTATGTCGCTGGCACGGTGAAGGAGTTGCCGCAGGCAGCTGGCTATCGTAAGCACGATGCCGGCGCGAACTCTGAGCACTGAGCGCACGTGCGTCAAACACTAGCGACATGACATCAAAGCTGTGTACACAGATGCTGGGGTAGAAGATCACCGACCTTGTCCTCGTGTTCTGTCAATGGTCAGTACGCAATCCTCCCTGATACACGCAAGCACGCAAATGCCACCCACTATCAGAAATGCCTCTGTGTCGAGGAACTCCACCTGTGTGCCTGCACGCGAAGAAGACATGAAGAATACTTCAAATTATTCGCACCGCAAACACCCAACGCGCACAAGCCAACACTTCCGCTCCTTTCAACACTTCGACAAACATCCCGCGGAACCCCTGCATTCCGCAATCAGGCCGAACGCCATGCGGACGGAAGGGGTGACGTCCGTTTCGGAGAGTTCTGCAAATGCCACATCGTCTGTGCCAACTGGTTTTTGCAACGCCTGGGCTCCCTTGATTTTACCTTCTTCGGATGCGTCCGTGTCACTTCCGGCTGAGGCTAGATGGCTTGCTGAGGGTAAGGCGAAGTTGCATGCTCTGCAGCGAATCCGACGCCATCGAACTAAGCTATATGTTCGAGCTGGCCATCCGTATCAATGAAACGCACTGCCTGGTAAAGTGGGTTCTAGCCGTGTGGAGGTGAAACATACGCGGTGTAAGCTATTCGTTGTGAGCCATGTAATCTAAGCAGTTTTGTATCAGTCGGTGTGAACTTTTTTGAGTAAGCTGCGCGTTGAAAACTATGTTGTGTGAGCTATGCGGTGCAAGCTGTCTGGTGTGAGCTAGGTGGTGACATCCTTGCAATATAAGCTATGTACTGCGAGCTATGCGGTGCAAGCGATGTGGTGCGAGCTATGTGGTGCAAGCTACGTTATGTAAGCACTGCGGTGTAAGCTTATTTTATAAGCTAGATGGTGTAAGCTATGCGGAATGGGCGATGCTGTGTAAGCTATGAGGACCCAGCTGCGTTGTGTTAGCGAGTTGGTGTGAGCTACGTGGCGCGACCTGTGCTATACAAGCTACGTGGCGCGGCGCCCACGAGGCACCCACGAGCGGGCATGGACGCGAGCGCGGGGAAACCTACACGGCGCAGGGCTTACCCACGGGGTGCCCACGAGCGTGTGCGGGCGCGAACGTGGCGAAACCCGGGGAAACCCACACAAAGGGATTAGGCACCCGCGGCGTGCCCACTAGCGGGAGGTATGGGCGCGAACGCGGCGAAAACCCTGGAGCTCTGCCCAACGACTGAAGGAAACGAAATCAGACCCCCTAAATGCAAGCACTGTTTGGGGAATCAAGCGAGCGCCGTAAACAAAAAAACGATTGCTTGACAATCAATGGCTACCCCTCGAGAGACCATGAGAAACTTACGACTGCCTTCGCCTCCGTGGTACACCAACTTGCAATGAGGACCCCTCACTTGTGCAAGCCAGCGTAGCCTGCCGAATCATGTCCCGTTTCGAGCCGAATCCTAAGCGCAAACCTAAACAACTGGACGCAGCACCAAGCTAAATGGCATTGAGCCCTGCACTCGCACATACCAGCTGCAGCTAAGGGTCCTTGCATGGCGGCTGCTTGGCGCCACGGCGCTATAGTGCGAAGAACTTGAATGATGATATCTGACTTGGTCTGGCTACTCAGGCTGGTGGGACTGATCCGACCAGCCTGTAATGTGCAACTGGTATTCCTGATCTGGCAGTCTGTCTCGTTTGGTTGGTTCTGCTCGGCCTGGCTCGTTGATATGGTCGCAGTGTTTGTGATAAGGGAGAAGAGTTTGACGAATGCTACGGCTGGCCGGACCAGTCATAGCTGCTCGGCCTGGCATGGTTTGGAAAACGGGAGGAGAGGAGGAGGGATAGGCTGAAAGAGGGAGGGGGAGTTGAAAGGACGAGATGGGAAATGTAGAGGAGAGAGAGAGAGAGAGAAAGAAAGAAAAAAAACATGAAGGGAGAAAATGGGGGAAGGGGAGACAGGGAGCAGGGTTTGCATGGAGAGCGGCCTGCCCGCGGCGCCCCGCCGCTGCCCGCGACGGGCCCCGACGGCGCGGCGCCGCAGCTGTCGAGCAGGGCTCTCGCTCACGAGGCTCGTCCAGGATTACTGGGCCGAGGACCACGCATACTTTTGTCCCCTGGCGAACACCAACTATGCCCAGCTGATTAGTCAAACGCAGCAATGCCAACCCATGCAACCAGAATGCGGCCGCCTGTAATGAAGCACGGGGTTGGTACATTTCTTATAGTTCACAGCTGAACGCAGACGCGGTGGATCTACATCGCGCGCTCGATGGCCCAATCGCTGGAGGCGGAGCAGGCGACGCGCTCCTCGTCGGCTGCCGACTGCGACGCGCGACAGCAAGGGGCGCTCCCAGGCGCGCAGTGGTCGCTCGGCAAAGAGCCACCCGTGGGCGTGCTTCGCGGCGTCCTCCCGGCATCGGAGCACCACCGCCTCGCGGCGAGCCCCGAGGGGACGCATGGCCCCGCGCCGATGCCCGGGCGCGGGAGGCGAAGCCTTGGACCCGAGTTGCTGGCGGTGCCGCGGGCGCCACTCCGCTGGGCTCGCCTGCGCCAGCGGCTCGCGGCGCGCCGCCACGACGCGGGCGCGAGCCACTTCGGGCACCGCCAGCTGCTGGCGGCGGGTCGGGCACCGAAAGGAGGCGCGAACGTGGGCTCGCTCCGAGCAGCTCGGCCTTGACGCGTCGCCTCGCCGAGCGGCCGAGAGGCGTGCCGCGGCCCACGCGGCTGCGCAGCCCCAGTGTGAAAGTGGCGGCGGCACTCCAAGAGCAGAACTAAATCTAAGTTCGTATCCGCCATCGTGCCCCCATGGCTCGTTAAGGTGTGGAAGAATGTGCACGATCTGTGTGGTGAGGTTTTCTTACATGTTATGAGAGGACTGCCCCTCCCTCTACCAGCAGGTTCTTGCGTGCACCTCACCTCCTGTCCGAGGCCACCTCCTTTCGTGCCCGCTCGAGGCTGGTGCACATCCAGCATGGCAGCTAATGCCGAATCCCTAATTCCATGCGTGCCCGATCGAGGATGGTGCAATTCCCGTATGGCAACTGATGCATGAATTATCATTGCGTGCGCGCCCGCTCGAGGATGGTGCACTTCCCGCATGGCGGCTAGCGCCTGAACCCTCATTCCATGCGCGCCCGCTCGAGGATTCTGCACATCCTGCATGGCTGCTAACTCCTAAACCCTCATCCCACACAGACCCGCTCGAGGACCCTGCACTTCCCGCATTCACAGGCGCTGCTCCCAAGCGCTCCAGGGACTCACAAGCCACGATCCCTTTTCACACACAACAGATATGCGCCCCGAGCATACAGGACGGCCCGTGCAGGCAACCAAGGACACCAAGATGGCCCAAGATGCCTCGAAGACGGCCCAGGATGACCCCCAGGCGGGCGAATGAGTTGTGCAAGACGGCCGAAGATGCCTCCAAGGGGGCCCACGTTGCCACAAGAGAACCTCCAACAGGGTCAGAAGAGGCCAACATGATTGATGCCCCTTGGGTTTGGGGACAGTGTTCGCAATCTCGCCTTTCTGGCCGCCGTCAGCTCATCACGGCCCAAAAGGACGCCACCATTTGTTTTTCCCCCCGAGGACGACGTCCCTCCTCCTTCGGGCCTGCCAGCGGTGGGCGCTGGCCATCTCAAGCCTCGGCGTCGCCCTCCAGGGAGGTCCCGACGTTCAGACTGCACGTGGCCCGAATGACGTAGTCGGCGGGAGGACGCCACCATGGCCCAAGAGGCAAGAGGACGCCACCATGGCCCAAGAGGCATCCATGACGGCCCCAAGAGGCCCTCCCGTGGGGCCCAGGACGGCCTCAGAGAGCCCTCCCATGGCCCAGGGCGGCGCCAAGACCGGCCCCGCGGCGGCCCCCAGACGCCAACCGCGCGGCCAAGAGGGCCCAAAGAAGGCCCAAGAGAGCACCAGGCCGGCGTAACAGGGCCCCGAGGCCGCCCAAGAGGGCCTTAAGGGCCCTTAGGGCCCCCCAAGACTGCCTCACAGGAGGCCAAGGCATCCCCAAGAGGGTCCAAACGAGTTTCATCATCATCATCATCACCATCATCATCATCATCATCATCATCATCATCATCATCATCATCATCATCATCATCATCATCATCATCATCATCGTCATCATCATCATCAGCATCATCATCATCATCATCACCAGCACCAGCACCAGCACCAGCACCAGCACCATCATCACCATCATCACCATCAGCATCATCATCATGACCACCATCATCATCGTTATCGTCATCGTCATCATCAGCAACATCAGCATCGTTTTCGTCATCGTCATCGCCATCGTCAGAATCACCATCATCATCATCATCATCATCATCATCATCATCAGCAGCAGCATCACAATCAGCAGCATAATGATCATCATCATCAGCAGCAGCATCATCATCACCATCAGCAGCAGCATCAGCAGCAGCATCAGCATCATCACCAGCAGCAGCATCATCAGCATCCTCAGCATCAGCATCATCAGCATCATCAGCAGACACATCATAATCAGCATCATCATCGTCATGAACAGCAGCATCATCATCAGCAGCATCATCATCAGCATCATCATCATCGTCATCCTCATCGTCAACAGCAGCAGCATCATCAGCACCATCAGCAGCAGCATCAGCAGCAGCATCAGCATCATCACCAGCAGCAGCAGCATCAGCATCAGCATCATCATCATCATCATCATCATCATCATCATCATCATCATCATCATCATCCTCAGCATCAGCATCATCAGCATCATCAGCAGAATCATCAGGATCAGCATCATCATCATCATCATCGTCATCAACAGCAGCATCATCATCAGCAGCACCATTATCATCATCAGCAGCAGCAGCATCATCAGCATCGTCATCATCATCGTCAGCATCATCATCATCCTCATCAGCATCATTATCAGCATCAGCAGCATCATCATCAGCCTCACCAACATCAAGATCCGCATCAACAGCATCAACGTCACCAACACCATCGATCATCAGCATCTCACAACCACCACCTCCATAACCATCAGCGCCATCCTCGTTACATCTGCACTAGCATCATCAACAACATATTCAACATCATCATCATCAACATCATCAGCATCATCAGCATCACCATCCCCTTCTTCGTAGATTCATTTTCACCTGAATCTGCAGATTCAGATTCATCTTCATCTTCATCATCATTTTCATGGCCATCATCATCAGCAGCATCGTGTGAATTGTTATCGTCATCATCACCATCGCAATCGCAATCGCCACCATCATCACATCACACATCACATTACATCACGTCACATCACATCTCAAGCATCAGCATCGTCAGCATCACCACAATCATCATAATCAATATCATCAGCAGCATCAGCATCAGCAACAGCAAAATAGTCGATTTCATTGTCAGCAAGATCACCATCATCATTAGCAGCATCATTATCAACATCATCACAATTATCATCACAATCATCATCAGCATCGTCATCGTCACCGTCATCGTAATCGTCGTCATCATCATCATCAGCATCATCATCAGCATCATCATCAGCATCGCAATCAGCACCATCATCCGCATCATCCTCATCATACTCATCACGGCTCCCCCAGGCCTGGAGACACGAGGTGCCACACGCAACGGCCTCCCGCGCCCCTCGAACAGCCGCGAAGCGTCGCCGCCGTCAGCGGCGGCGGCGCCTCGCGAGGGTGACCCTGCAGGACCACGTTATCATGTGTTGGCCCCGCCCACGGCGCTGGGCGCGCCAGTGTTCGACGCGGGTGTCGCGCTCGGCCCCGTGGGAGCTGAGCCGGTTCGCCGGCGAGGTCGGCCAGGAGGGGCCCCGTCGGCACGTCGGCGACCACCGACTGAGTGGCCCGCTGCACGCGCGGTCTTTCGCAGCTGCGCGAGTTGGCAGGACCCTCCCAGGGCTCCCACGGATCCGATCCTGGCGCCATCCCTGGAGCCCGCGCGCATCTGGCAGCTTCTTCGTTAGATTGACCTGCTGGCGTCGCCATGCCTTGGGCTGGCGGCAGGACGGGCCTCTGAGACACGGCCGACGGCGCGGCACTGCTGAACACCCTAGGTCGACGCAGGACTTGCGCAGGCACATCGACGCACGCGTGACCATGCACCGTCGCGAAGGAAGCCGCTGACCAAGAACCATGGGCATAGCCAGCTATCTGCGCGGAACCGTCGGCTCTGACGAAAAGCGGAGCCGATGCTAGGCTTAGACCGCGGCGATTGGAGCGACTGTTGAAGCGATAGCTTCCGACGCCATGAACGCTGCCCCTGGGATGCCGCCCAAGGGCCTGGCGTCGGCGCTTGCGCCGAAGCTTGGGTTTCCGCCCCAGGCGCCAGTGCTTCCAGAACCAGCCCACGGGCAATCGGCTCTGAAGTGGTACTCTGATCAGCACATGGTGCCCGTCACGGTCTGGCAGCCGTGTCCTCGCTGAGTTCGGCGTCGGCCCTTGTTGTTCCCACTGGGTCGTTGTACTTTGCCCGCAGAAGATGTCGTCGATCTGGCCGTCTGAGGCCCCAGCCAGGAAGCTGTAGCACTGGACTCTAGTAGCTCTACCTTTGCCGCATTACCCTTGCTTGCACATGCTCTGGGATTCTTCCCCAAGAGCATGTCGGCTGTCCCGGTTGTTTCTGCATGTGTCTCCTCCACTGCGTCTTACGCCTATTCGTTTGCAAGAACAGGTCGGCATCTGCCCGTGCGGGCGACAACCCTCTGAACTCTTCCAGAAAGTAGTCCATGGATGCTCCATCGCCTGAGCTGGTGTCCTCCTCCTCCTCCTCTTCCTCCTCCTCTTCCTCCTCCTCCTCCTCCTCCTACTCCTCCTACTCCTCCTCCTTGTCCGAGCTGGCGCCGCCGAAGTAATCAGACGCCCGACCAGCGAGCTTCTGCTCTGCGGCCGGGAGAGCGGCCTTCAGGACAGCGGCGACAGGCCGAGCGCCGCTCGTACCACCTCCAGATAAAGGGAGATACGCTGATGGTCCTGTTTTCCACCACCACCACCACCATAAGTTGGAGGGGGGGAGGAGGAGGAGGAGGAGGAGGAGGAGGAGGAGGAGGAGGAGGAGGAGGAGGAGGCGGAGGAGGAGGAGGACGAGGAGGAGGACGAAGAAGAGGAGGAGGAGGAGGAGGAGGAGGTGGAGGAGGAGGAGGACCCCCTCTCCCTCCAACTTATGGTGGTGGTGGTGGAAAACAAGCCAATCATACGCCGCACTCGCGGCCCATGGATCAAGCCCTTGTTCGAGACGAGGGCCCGCGGTGCGACCGCCATCGGGTTGGATAGGTTGGTCCTCGGTCATGCCAAGAAACCCTGCAGACGATGGCGGTGGCATCAGGACACTGGCGATCTTGTTGGGCGCGTGCTCCACGATGCATCCGCCCGGCTTGATCATCGTCGCCGGGCCAGCAAATGCCTGCTCACTGTGGCTGGGCATCGGATGTCGCAGAGCTGGAGCAATCTCACGAGCTGACAGGACTAGGGAGGCCAAAAGGTACCGATACCGCTACTCCCTGGACCTCTCTTGGGGTGCGTTCTGACCATAATTCCGAGGCGAATCCAACCGTGGCGACGAGGGCCTCCGAGGAGGCCAAGAAAGGGGAAAACGGTCTAAGAGTAGAGGTATGGATACCTTCTCCTCCTCTGATGGACATTGGTGTAGTCTTCGTAATACATCGCAGCTCCGCCGACGTGCGTCACTCGAAAGTAGCCATGGACCGAGGAGGGACGGATGGACCGAGGAGGGACGGATGGACCGAGGAGGCGATGTTCACCAAGAGGTAGGTCACGGCATCTTGGGACTGGCCGTTGATCACGCCACCCTGTGTCATTATCCTGGAAGCTCGTGGAGCGCGTAGCGAGACAAAGCGAGAGCAACGCATCCGTGGCTTCGCCCCGCCCACACGAGAATTCGAAGACCTCTCGCGCGGCTCGGAGGCGTGGCTCTCCTCTCCGAGTGTACCAGACTGCGTGGCCACGGCATCCTGGTACAGTCAACCCGTATCATAAGGACGCACGAGAAGGATGCAAGGGCCTCGGACGGCCATCTCGAAGCTCTCCGGGCGGGGCGCGGCCAACGAAAGTGGCCAAGGATGGACCGAGGAGGGAAGGATGCAAGGGTACCCTTGGGAAGGGTGCCCATCCTTACCATACGGGTCGACTGTACTGGCCGTTGATCATGCCGCCCTGTGTCAGATCCTGGAAGTTCGTGCAGCGCGCCAGCTTGCGAGCTGCACCGACCCGCTGCAAGAGGATGGCGGCGGCACTGCTAGGCACTGCGCAGGCCTGTTGCGAGGACACCCCGCGCCAGGAGGTCCTGGACCCAGTCACGGAACGGGTACAGTGACTCGCGTTTGGGCTACCAGGCTTGGTGGCTGCCGAAAATTGGCGCCGCCTCGGCCTCCGCCCTCGCATCCTCCAGCCTGGCCAGCTCCGCCTGGCATCAAGCAGGCGAGCCATGCCAGGGTGACTACTGTTGGGAAACGATGGCATCTCATAGCGGTAACATGGTGAGCTTACCAAAAGCTCCACCACGATGGGAATCCTACAAGCGCGTTGGACTCGGGCCTGCAGGGGGCAAATGCAAGTTTGCTGCCTGAGGTGGCCCCAGAGGCGCCAGTGCCCTTGTCGACAGCCAACGGGCCAAGGGAGGTTGAGGTAAGTGCTCTGGCATGCTGTAAATCCTTCGTCGAGCGAAGGGAGTTGAAAGTGGACAGGAGGAAGAGGAGGAGGATGAGGAAGGAGGACGACGAGGAGGAACAGCAGCAGCAGGGGCAGGAGCTGGAGGCAGCGGGAGGAGCGGGAGGACCAGGGAAGAGCGGAGGAGGGCGCAGGAGCGGGGCAACGACAATGAGGAAGGATTCGGACCCAGAAAAGTACCCTGCGCTACGGCGAAAGCCCCATTTCGGGGGCGCGCAAACATGGATCGGGGGAGGTGCCCTCCCCAAAACGCGGCCAGTGCCGCCTCGCTCGGCGTCACAAATCGACGCCCTCTTGTTCCACGTTTGCGATCGCCTGACAATTCTGAACGACGGAATCAAAGCGCCGATCAAAAAACGAGGCCAACGCTGCAGCGGGAGCAGCATCTTGAAACACCGAAAGCCTTCCGACCGAATGCAAGCCAAGATGGCAAGTCAACTTTTAAAGCTCCTCCGTATGAAGATACACAGAGGGAGGCAAGATACTTTCAGCACGTAGTTGGGGGAGAGAGGAGCATTCAGATAATTGGCTGTCTCCCTCCCCCTCTCCCTCCTCCCCGGGAGTCCTCAGAGGGGGGTATTCCTCCAGCGTTGGCTCGAGATCCAGTCAACGGCATACCTAGCAGCTCCTTCCAAGGATCGCATGGACAGGCACCGACAGCGACGCGACCTGCAACACATACCGGGTAATATGCGATCTAGACGGTCCGAGTGCCCACACGAGGCCGCCAGCAAGTATCAACCGATGGGCCGGAAGGTGGGTGCGAGGAAGGGCCGGGCAGCCCAGCGAGGGCGCCAAGCGAGGCGCAAGAGACACGCTGGAGAGTGAGCTTGCGACGGCGGGCGAACACCTGGCTTGCTGAACAAGTCGATGTGCTCCAAGTTCCTCCCGCAAGCCGCCCGTGGTTCCATCACCTTGTCCTTTGCATGCTCACACAACCTTGCTCTTGTTGTTCTGCCCTGGTAGCATGACACGTACGACGAGGGCGCCCTGGGCAAAGAGAATAAGTGTTTCCTGCGTCGGGCAGGACACCACTCAAACCGACGCCCCTGGGCCCCTCGCGGACATCGCCCCACCGTGTTTCCGACAGCCGCGTCTAGCCGTAGCGACGAGGCGAACGGTAGACACGAAGAGGAAATAAGTAAACCAATTCGAAATGGAATCGCAATCAGAATGGAAAGACGCGTCTTGTACATCCAGTTGCACAATACTCGGGTCCCGCAGCATGTGGTAGCAATTACTACCACTCTGGTCATCGCTCCCTTGCTTGATTTTTCCTATTACCATGAATAGTGGCATCAGTGCGATTGTGATCTGAGTGTCACGCTCCCACACCCTTCACTCATTAACCCGCCTCCTGCCCTACTTACGGATCATCGGACTCACCGAGACTTGCACTCCGTCACGCCCAGACACAATCATAGCCTTGTTCGCATTGAGACTTACTCACACTCCGACCCGTTCATACTCAGTCACTCGCACTCAGACTCGCTCACACTCGGTCTCCCTCACCTTCGGCCTCACTCACGCTCAAATTCACTCATTCCCTAGTTAATTCGCTCAAATTCAGAGCCACCTATGTTCAGACGCACTCAAACTAACTCACTCCTACCCAGACTCAATCGTACACTTACGTGTTCCTCCTGCGTGCCGATGGAATGCAACCAGCGAGTCAAGTACAAATGAGACCGGCCGTATGAAAAATGCTTCACCATGCATTCAAGCATACACACATACATACACACGCGCATACATGCACACATACACACACTCACTCAGACGTAGGCCCACTACCACTCAGCATCACGCAAAGCCAGACTCACTCATGCCCAACCGCCCATACTAAAACCCCATCACACTCGTGTCCACCCATAGCCAAACACTCATATTCATACTTACTCACTCACTCACTCACCCACCCACTTACTCACACACGCACGCTTTTACGTCAGCGGCGCAGGGGATCCTCTGGCGCGAAAAGCACATGGAAGTGCGAACTGCGATCGAATATCATCGAAGGCACAGTATACACACACTCATTCACACACACACACACATCACCCGGAGCACCAATGGACACCGCGGTGTAGCAGGCATGGCACTGAAGCCATCCAAGGGGGTTGTCGAACAGGGGTCGAGCACGGGACCCGTTCGCACTCTCGGTTTGCGGGGACCTCTCCTGCGAAACGCCAGTTCCAGCCTATGCGAGACGCTAGTTTCAACCCAATAGATGATGTCTTCTCGGAGCCCCATGATCGCCGCGATGCGTTTAACATGGTATTTGGCCCCCCCCAAGGGTTTTCGTCGACCAGGGGTGGTACACGGGCCCGCTCGTGGCCAGATTGCCCCGACCACCAAAAAAACGCCCATTCTCGCCCAGTGGGCGAATCTCTCCTCAGAGCCGCATGGCCAACGCTGTGTCCCAGGCATGGCCCTCGGGCTGCCGAGGGGGCGCTGCACAGGCCCGCTCGCGCCCAGAGCGCGGAGACCTCTCAGGCGCAACGCCCGTCTGGGCCAGCAGACGAGTCCCTCCTCAGAGCCCCGTGACCCCGCGATGCAGCAGGCATGGCACTTGTGCCTTCCGACTGTCGAAGACGGCGAGAAGGTCTGGCTCAGGAAGGGTGACTTCGACGGCTGCTGGGGTGCCTCAGGTCGTGCTGGAGTGCCGAAAGGTTTGGCTGGGGGGACCGCGAGTCCAGCGAAACCAACCTTGTCCAACGAGCCTTGCAGGCAGCCTCCGAAACTGGGCGTGTTGACCAAGGGCTTTCCGCGAGCCCGTTTTCGCGACCGGGCTGCCGGCACCTCCTCTCCACAGAGAAACGCCCGGCCTTTGGCCCAGCGGACAGGCCTCTCTTCTCAGAGCCCCTCGGAGCCCCATATGACCCCCCCGATGCAGCAGGCACGGCACTCAGGCCTCCCAAAAGGGCGTCGACCAGGGATAGTCCACGGGCCCTTTCTGACTACCTACCAGACCACCCCAACCCAACCCGAAGACCCGAATTTCGCCCGAATTTCGCCCGAATTTCGGGTTTGGAGGGGGATGGGGGTCATAGGTGTTTTTCCGATGTTCCCCGACCCCCCGCACACTGGAAATAGAGGACAAATCGCTTGGGCCGTCTGGAAGCCCTCTGGGCCAGTTTGCGACCCATGTCGGCTCCCCTTCTCGCTGTGACGGGCCCTGAACAACCTCATTTTCCCACGGTTTGCAAGGAAGCTGTGGTGAACGATCCCGGGGAAAATCCAAGGGGTCGGCGGATGTGGCGGAAGCCTGAAGAATTATAGAAAATCGTCCCCCGACTGTTATTTGTTGACTAGTTTGGAAGATTCCCCCTGTAGAGGGACGCGCCCGACTTAAACCCAGATCGCCCCCTGCATGTAACACGCGAGAATTCTCGTAGCACAATCCGCTCGCACCCTGGCCCGCTTGTCACCGGCGGCACACTTGTCGGGTGTTGCCAGAAGTGCTCCTGGACCAAAATGCCCCCAGCGTTTCGCTCCATTGTGGAGCCCCTGGGGCCCTCTGGGCCTCGTGAGGGGCGCTCTGAAGGCCATGGGGGCCTCCTTGGGAATCCTGGGGGCACCTTGGGCCAGGTGCACTTCTAGCAGCACCCGAAATTGTATTCACTAACGCACAGGCCCAGTTGCACTCGGATTCGCTCTCATTCCAACACTCATCAAGGAAAGCGCTAAAACATGGATGTGGAGACCTCCGCATCGAAGGATTCTTACTCGTCGTCAATCGTCGTCGCCACCCTCCTCGGCCTCTGACTCCTCGGACTCTCCGTCGTGCTCCTCCTCGTCCTCCTCTTCTTCTGCCTCTGCCTCCTCATGCTCAGCTGCATCCTCCTTCTCCAGATCCGCCTCCCCATCCCGAGATCCTCTCCTCACAACCCGCTCCCTTCCCCTTGCTCTGCTTGACTCCTTCTCCACGCTCTCGTGGTTCCCACCAGTGCGCTTAGTCTGCCAGTTTCCCATCCTGCCTTATCCTGTCCCAGTGAACGCTGTGGCCAGGCCGATCGTCCCCTGCGGCCGTTGATACTCGACACCCAGAGACAGCTCAGTAATCTGCAACAAGCGGGACCCGATCTCGTACTTCAAAGTGAGCGGAAGCCTACCCCCACTATCATGCGCAATGCGTGGCCGATGACGTGCAAGGAAACATACAAGCATGTCCAGACACGAGCAGGAAGCGCCGCATGTAGCTCATAAGGAGAAGGAGGACAGAAGGGAGAGGAGGAGGAGGAAGAGGAGGAGAATCAGGACACTGAGGCGGGTGGTGAGGAGGAGGAGAACAGCATGGAGGACCAGGGGAAAGCGAGGATGACCAAGAGGAGTGCGAGGAGGGGAAGAGTGGGGAGGACGAGGAGGAGGACAGGGCTCTCGAGGAGGAGGAGGAGGAGGAGGAGGAGGAGGAGAAGGAGGAACGACGACGACGACGAGGAGGATGAGTAGGACAAGGTGGGAGAGGACAAGGACGACTAAAGGGATGACGAAGTAAAGAACAGCGTAGAGGGCAATGAGGGCAGTGAGGAGGACGAAAGAGAGGAGGCCGACGAAGAGAACAGGGACCAGGGGCACGAGGAGAAAGAGGTGGAAGAACTGAAAGCCCCTGGTGTTCTCGGGGCCACGGTGGGGACTACCAGGAGCGTCTGGGGCCGTCTGCGAGCCCGCGTGGGGCCTCTCCGAAACCTCCTGGGCTCTTCTTGGGGACGTCTGGGCCTTTTCGGACTGCCTGGGCATGTCTTGGGAAGCTTTGGGAGCTCTCTTGGGGCGCCTCCTTGGGCCGTTTTGGGGGGCTCCCCTTGAGCCATCTTGGGGCCTCCTGGCGCGCCGTTGGGAGCCGCTTGGGGCCCTCTTGACGCGCTCTTGGCGCTCTTTGGGCCCGCTGGAGGGCTTCGGGGGGCTCCTTGGGAACGTCTTGAAACCTTCCAGCAGCGCTTCAAAGACGATGTTGGTTCAGAGCCCCCTCTGAAGCCGACTTCGGGATGATGTCTCGAGCGAAACGACCATGATTGGAAAAAGCTTGGCATGAACGGGAAACGCGTGATATCGAAGAGCTGCGCAGTGATTTTCGACAACAGCGTAAGGTAATCCCACCAGCCCTCTGGGCGTCGGTGGTTTAGAGCGTTTCCTCTTCCACCCCTCCTTCTTCCCCTTCGGGGAGGGGTTTACCCCTCCCCCTACCCCCTCCCCACTGACCTGGACAGGGGGTTCCGCGGCGCGTTGGAGCGTCCAAGATCGACCCCTGGGAGGGCTAAAATTCGACACCCCTCACGAGGATCGTGGCTCCTGAGGGGGGGACTGTAATTAGGGAACCCCCCTTCGTTGATCGATCTCCTCCAAGATGGCTCCGAGGCCCCCCAAGAGGCCCCCAGGAGGCCCCCAAGAGACCCCCAAGAGGCCCCAAGAGACCCCCCAGAGGCACCCAAGAAGCGCCCAGGAGGCCCCAAGAAGCGCCCAGGAGGCCCCCAAAGGCCCCAAGATGGCCCCAAGAGGCCCCAAGAGGCCCCCAGGAGGCCCCAAAGAGGATCCCGAACGGCCCACAGAGGCACCCCCGAGGCACCCAAGACGCCGAAAAGCCCCTCAGGACGACCCTCTACTCGCCTGGGCGTCGTTTCTGGACGGGCTGGTGGGGATACGCGAAGCGTCTAGAATTGATGGAGTTCACGACCTGCGCCAGTTCAGACGGTGCGCTGATCTAGCGTGGGTAGTGCACTGCTCCTGGTATTGATCCTGATCCTGCTGCTACTGATCGTCCTCTTCCGCCTCCTTGACCTCGTCGTCCTCCGAGTCCTCCGGAAACAGGCGGAGTCCACTGACCGCACCAGTACAGACATGGCGTTGAACTCGCGCAGTTCATAAACTGCTCCGGTTCTCGATCATTAGTCGCCCCCCGCCTCGTCCAAGAGTGACAAAAACAGGGCGCGAAAATGAGGGAGCACAGCTAGTTGTCCAGGCGAGACCGACGTTGAAAAACTGCCCCTGCCGGACCTCCCACCGAAGACAAAAGCGTAGAGCAACTCGGGGAGTTCCGAACTCGGGTGATGCCCGGGAACACTGGAAAACACGCAGGTAATCAATGGTTCTTGATGTAACGTCGTAGACCCGTGCTCGGGGGCGCGCAAAGGTGGATTAGCGATCCGGTCGCCAAATCCATAGATCGAGGCAAATGCCCTCCCCGAAATGCGGCTGGTGCCGCCTCGTTCGGCGGCGGGAAATCCGCGACTTCCCATGGAAACTGGACCCGTCGCTATTCCACGCCCCCTCAATCCATGCCTGCGATCGCCCGACGTGCGACGGCAGTTTTGAAAATATCTCGCCCCCTTGTCATCGCCCCCTGACTGAGTCTGGACGGCGGGGGGTCAGAGGGTCGCTGCTGTCCCAAGATGGCTCTGTGGTGGCTCGAAGCTCCGCAAGATTTCATCCAGGATGGCCCAAACTGGCCCAAGATAGCCCGACATGGCATTTAGATAAAATCCCTCCACGAGGCCCCACGACCACAGCCAGACAGCTCCAGGTGGCCGCGGAGCCTTGCTTGCTTGGCATCGCTTAGGAATAGGCTGGTGGGGACCCATTCAAAGCATCAAGGATTTCATTTGCACACTCATCGGCCGAAAATCACTTCACCTGCGGCCTTCGAAAGATCAAAGGGCCTCGGAAAGTCCCAAGAGGACGCCTACACGGTCAAAGACGGCCCCAAGAAAGCCCCAAGATGGCTCAACAGGGCCTCCGGAGAGACCCAAGACGGCCGAAGATCCCCTACACGGCCAAAATGGCCCATAGAGGAGCCCGAGATTGCCCAAGAGGGCCCCAAGACGACCGATGATGGCACCAAGGGACCTCCAGTGCCCCATTAAGATCCCAAGACAGCCCACAAACTGTCCAATCAAGTAGCCCGCGTGCCCTGGCTCTTGCACCAAGGAGCTGCGAGGGACAGGAGGCTTTCGCCTCCTTCCTCCAGGAGTTCCTTCTGTGCCCAGACGAACGACGAACGACGAACGAACGAACAACGACGACGACGACGAAGGAAAATAAAGAGGCCCGAGCTCTAGAACACAGCTGTGCAAGAGCAGGGGGGAAGTCAGGGACGCCGAGGAGAACGACGAACGGGAGGCCGGGGGGGAGGGAGGACGACGAACGGGAGGCCAGGGGGAGGGTGCGAGGGGGGCTGGGTCCAGAGTGGGTTAGGGAGGCCAGGGGGGGGAGAGCGAGTGGAGCTGGGGAGGGCTGGGTCCAGGACAAGGCCAGGACGGCCAGGAGGGAGGACGAACGACGAACGAACCAACGACGACAACGAAAATGAAGAGGTCCGAGCTCTAGAACACAGCTGTGCAAGAGAAGAAGCCCTGTGAGAGCTCCCCAAGAGGTGGAGATGAGAAGTGTCACATGCGACTGCCTTCTAGGCGGCGCTCACAGGGTCGCCACATGCTTCTTCTGCACATTGGCAGGACTTTCCGCAGGCAGCTGCACAACGCCACAGTGGTTGCACCAAGGGCAGCTTGCGCCGCAGCGCACGGAGACATACGACCTGAAAAGGAACTGCTCCAGATACGAGAACATTGCGAGCAAATCACCCCGGTAACACTGAAGGCCATTCGTCCGCATGATCCTACTATGTCGGCGACACCAAGTTGGCACCGTCAACATGGCTCGCAGTATGCTGCGTCCCAGCACGTAAACACCAAAACAGAACACGATTCGATGTAAAGTGAGGCAGCACACGAGCAGCTTGTCACGCGGAGATGGTGAAGCGAATGCCAATGGCATGTATGAGGACTGCAGCTGCGCAATATTTTGGAATTGATTCACGCGCGCCCGCGCTTGCCACAGCTTCGTGAGTCCCACCAGCCCTCTGGGCGTAGGTGGTGTAGAACAGATCCTCTTCCACCCCTCCCTCTTCCCCCTTGGGGAGGGGTTTACCCCTCCCCCTACCCCCTCCCCTGGACCTCGACGGAGGGTTTCGCGAGCGGTCGGACGGCTCTTTTGGCCCCAAGATGGCTTCAAGAGCGCGTCAGAGAGCCCAAGATGAGCTCCGAGATGGCTCAAGATAGCGCAAGATCGCTCAAGATGGCTCCTAAGATGGTTCCAAGAGGCCCCAAGACGGCCCCAAGACGGCCCCAAGACGGCTCCAAGAGGCCAAAGAGCTCCACAAGGAGGCCCCGAAGAGGCCAACATCGTCCCAAAACCTAAGGAAAAACAATGTGTTTTGCTTTCTCGCCTTTTCGCTTCCGATGGCCTTCCGAGGCCTCAAGATGGCTCCAAGATGGCCCAAAAGGGCCCCAAGAGAGGCCCAAGAGAGCCCCAAGACGGCCCAAAGAGCGCCCAAGAGCGCTCCAAGAGCGCCCCAAGAGGGCCCCAAGAGGCGATGTATAGGGCTCCCGAGGGGGGAGGCTAATTGAAGCTCCCCTCTTGTTTGATCGACTCCCTCCAAGATGGCCCCAAGAACGCCCCGAAGGCTCCCGAGAGCGCCCCAAGAGCGCCCCAAGAGGCGCCAAGACGTCCCCAAGAGGCGCCCAAGACGCCTCCAAGAGGCTCCCAAGAGACCCCCAAGAAGCCTCAAGAGGATTTCCGAAAAGGCATTCAAGACGCTTCTGGCTCTTCGGTTCGCCGTCCTCGTCCTCTTCCTCTTCCTCAACCACCTCTTCCTCTTCCTCCCTCCTCCTCCTCCTCCCCCTCCTCCTCCTTCTCCTCCTTCTCCTCCTTCTCCTCCCTCTGCTCCTTCTCCTCCTTCTCGTCCTCCTCGTCCTCGCCCTACTCCATATCCTCATCATTCTCCTCCTCCTCCTCCTCCTCCTCCTCCTCCTCCTCCTCTTCCTCCTCCTCCTCCTCCTCCTCCTCCGACGACGACGACGATTCCTCTTCCATCCTCCCCCTCTCGGGGTCTGTGACAGCTTCCCCCGCCCTTTGTTATTCTGCATGCTCCCCGACTTCCCTGATCACCTCAACTCCCCTGAACATCGTTTCTGGATGGGCTGGTGGGGATACGCGAAGCGTCAACAATTGTAGCGCCCACTGAATGACAACCCAACACACGTGTAACTGGCCGGCCCGCTCTCCCCGACCCCTTGCCGGGGGAGTATTGTGGTGAAGTATCTGTCTTCATTCAACAAGTACTGCTTAAGCCATGTGCCAATTGTCGTTGAAGTCGAAGACTTGCTGCTGTGAAGCTTGATTTCCTGCCATCTCAACGGCGATGTTCGCGGAGAGAGCGTGCGTTAATGGCGTCAGCAGGAAACCCTTGCGCATGGCAACAATGAGTGGCGCGCTCAAACTGCATGCAGACGTGCTACAGTCAATCACACAAACACTCCAACAAAATCCAGAAAAGTGATAGCCTGGGCATGCAATAAACGCATCAGAGAGACGGTTGCATGTGCGCAGGTGGGCTGACTAAGTTTGCGAACGAGCTTGACAGTACACTCGGCGCTGATGGTCGTGCAACGTCTGGCTTTCTGATGTTTGCACGCGCGCAACTCAAGCAAACTATCTGCTAAACCAATATTCCCTACCTCGGCTCTGCCTACAAAGTTCTTGCTTTGTTTCCTTAAAGGGGCCGGGCAGTGTAAAACGCCCCGGGCGGTTCCCCCAGTCCCCGCCCCGCGGTTCCCCCAGTTGCGCCCCCTGGGTTCACCCAGCTTATCTTAGCTAAGCTAAGCTAAGCTTAGCTTAGCCTAGCCTAGCTTAGTTTAGCTTAGCTTATCTCATCTTAGCTTAACTTAGCTTAGCTTAGCTTAGCTTAGCTTTCCTAACCTAGCTTAGCTTAGCTTCGCTTAGTTTCGCTCAGCTTAGCTTAGCTTAGTTTATATCATCTTAGCTTAGCTTAGCTTAGCTTGGCTTAGTTTGCCTTAGCCTAGCTTAGCTTAGCTTAGCACAGCTGGACTTACCCTAGCTTAGCGCAGCGCAGCAAAGCGCAGCGCAGCATTAGCACAGCATAGCATAGCATAGCATAGCATAGCCAAGCATAGCATAGCATAGCACAGCACAGCATAGCATAACATAGCTCAGCATAGCATAGCATAGCATAGCATCGCATATCATAACATAGCACAGCATAGAGCAGCATAGCATAGCATAGCATAGCATAGCATTGCATTGCATTGCATTGCTTAGCATAGCACAGCGCAGCGCAGCATAGCACAGCATATCATAGTACAGCGCAGCATAGCATAGCATAGCATAGCATAGCATAGCATAGCGCAGCATAGCATATCATAGCATAGTCTAGCATAGCATAGCATAGCGCAGCATTGCATAGCATCGCATATCATAAAATAGCGCAGCATAGCATAGCATATCATAGCGCATCATAGCATAGCATAGCACAGCCTAACACAACACAGCGCAGCCGAGCGTAGGTGTAGATGTAGATGAAGCTGTGAGTCTCGCTGTTGATGTTGATGTAGATGCAGATACAGGTGTAGATGTACATGTAGCTGTCGGTGTAGATGTAGATGCTGCTTTCCTAAATGCTCCAACTCCTAGGTAGGTTCGTACTGGGATAATTTTATATTTTAAACCTGAACCTGCAGAGGCACCGCACCAAGCGTGCGAACTGGGAGGTCACGCGCAAGAAATTCGCACAAAACCATGAGATGTGGGCCCACTTACCTCAACCACCACTCTCCTCTCAATTCCCAATCAATTCCCCCGTCATCGTCGCACTTTCTCCAATCCACCTCTCCACCCTCTTTTCCTCTGACCTCATGTTTTAGAGCGGCGTCGGACACATGCCATGTGTATGAAGTTGTGCCGCAGAGGCTACGTGCGCATGGAGGCACATACTCTAGGATAGAATCTGCCCGTCGCAGAATGACAGGTGCTCGTAGTGTCAAGATGGGTGGCGCTTGTGTGGGGCTGCACACCTATGAAGCGATGGTCACATGCAAAAAAGAGGGATGGCCAGACCGACCAGCACAACTGGGTGGCTGGAGTGGCCAGACGGGCGTAGGCTTCGCGATCAGGGTACTCCAAGCCAGGCAAGAACGAAGAATTCCTGCGCCTTCTGCAAACAGGCAGGGAACTTCTCGGCTGGGGCGTCGCGACCTAAAAACGCACACGTGAACCACGCGTGCTGTGCAGAGTCGAATCTCTTTGAATCCCCTTCTTCCCCTTCGTGGAGGGTTTTTACGCATCACTGCTCCTTGCTAGTGAACACCCTCCCCCCCTCTCGACCGACCGCCGACTCAGAGCAAGAAGGGCCCCCCCCACCATCCTTGTCAAAAGGGCACTGCAAAGCGCAGGGGGCGACGGCTGTGGAGAACACATAGACCAATCGTTTGGCCAGAGTTCTGCCCAGCGAGTGGCTACATGGGCGCTTCCAAGAGGCAATGGACGGCGGTGATTCGCCGTGGGCGTCTTTGAAACACGTCCTGGGCGACGCCAATACCTTCATTGGATCAAGATGTATGGCTTTCGTACTGCCATGTTTATGGTCCAATCGTGTTGCATTCTACTTCGCCCAGGCATGTGTTATGGCACGCCCTGGCTCTCGCGTGCTTTAACGGACTCGTCCTCGTGAATTCTGATGTTGGCGCGGTTGCCTCCGAGTAAGCACCCGTGCAGCGTCCGAGACTGCGAATGGTGACGCCCCCCCACCGCAGGAGGAAGGAGGGGGGGGAGGGGGGGGGAGGGGCAAAGAAGCGGGGACAAAAGGAAAGGGAGAGGAGAGAAGAAGGCGGAGGCGGAGGTGGAGGAGGAGGAGGAGGAGGAGGAGGAGGAGGAGGAGGAGGAGAAGGATCGGGGGGGACCTTGTGCCAGGAGCCCATAGACGAGAACGGCTTCCACATGGCCACCTGCCAGCCCAGGGATGGCGCAGTCAGACGCCATGGTGAGCCGGCCGAGGCGGTGGGGGGGCTTGGCAGGGCGCTGGATGCACAACCGCCCGCTCTGCGAACAACGCGTGCCCACCTGGGATCGCTGCCGCTCCCGTCGGCCCACCGAGGGCGCCGGCCCATTCGTCTCCGAGCGAGACATCTTGGATCCCAGACCCCCGACGTCATGATTTTTTCATGACGCGACCCCCGGAGGTCTGAACCCTTCCTCGGGACCGGTTCTTCACCCCGAATCGATTTTTGACGCTCCCGAGGCGCGGTAAGGGCCCCCGGAGGCAGAAAACAGCGAAAAACCTTCCGTCGTGATCTTTTCATGACCCGAGGGGGTCTGGGATGTCCAAAACGAAGACGCGGATGGTAAGCGCTGGGAGGATGTTGCCATGCGGCACCCCACGGCTCCGGACGACTCCGCCGTGCGCGTCGCTGCGCGGAGGCCTGGAGGGGCCTCGCGTCGAGCCGTGCGGGAGAGGCACGAGCGGTATCCTGGCCAACGGCCGACAGCGCTCGCCGTGGAGGCCGCGGGTCGGCTCGGCACGGAGGCGCGCCAGTGGCTGATCAACCACGCGCGCGAGCTGTCCGCGAGGGGGGTCCTGGCGCTCAGTCCAGGAGGAGGAGGGGAGGAGGAGGAGGAGGAGGAGGAGGAGGAGGAGGAGGAGGAGGAGGAGGAGGAGGAGGTGGGAGGGGAGGAGGAGGAGGAGGAGAGGAGGAGGAGGAGGAGGAGGAGGAGGAGGAGGAGGAGGAGGAGGAGGAGGAGGAGGAGGAGGAGGAGGAGAGGAGGAGGAGGAGGAGGAGGAGGAGGAGGAGGAGGAGGAGGAGGAGGAGGAGAGGAGGAGGAGGAGGAGGACCTTTTGGACCTTTTGACCAAACACAAGGTCGTGCGGGGAAGGGGGGGGGGGAGGGGGAGGAAAGCGGACCCCGCACGGGGGTGCTTTGGTGCAGGCGGAACCCCACCTCACCGCCACACCCCCGCACCTCCCACTGGCCAGCGTGCCCTCCGAGGGAGGGCCCGTTAACCAGCGGAGGCGGGCGGCCCACCCTCCCCACCCTCGGGCACAGCATCACGAGCGCACAGCCTCTCCAGGCCGCCGCGTTCGCGCGCATCGAGGGCAGCTTGCACAGGCTTCGGCACCCCCTCTCTTCGGGGGTACTTGCCCCCCTCGATGCGGCTTAAATTCTCTCGGCCTTTGCGGGGCATGCCCTCACATTTCGCCGCGAGGTGGCGTCCGTCGACCGTGGCGTACCTGCCACAGGTGGTGCAGAAACTCATGAGATACCGCTCCCACCGCTGGACGGCATGGGAGGGGTGCACATCCCTGCCCGCCGCCAAGTCCCCGCCACTCGCCCCCACTCCCAGGACAGGGAGGCCTCGGCACTGGGTCTTGGCGGCTCCGATGAGCCGAGTCACGGGCACAACAATATCGCACTGACTGCACCTCCAGGAGCCCCCGGCTTGCTCGAAGCGGTGGCTGGAGGTCTGCAGCGCGAGCTGCCCCCTCGAAGGGGGGGCTCTCCGCTGCACAGAGGCCCGCGCTCCACTCCATGGGTCAGCCTCCGCGGCCAAGGCCAACGCTCGCCTTGCGCGCGCTCTAACCAGGGTGCCGATCGCATCCCAGTGGTCAGTCTGAGGCTCGCCCGCCGCCGCCGACACCGCCCGCCCTCTCCCAGCCGCCGCCTGCGCCTCCTCATCGGCCAGGGCGCTGCCCTAAATTAGGCAAGGATCGATCGGGTCGCTGAGAGAGGTGGCTTCGTCCATGTGGGAGGGGGCCCATTTCAGGTTCACCTCCGACGACCGAGCTTGGAAAGCCACCCGAATTCTAGACCACGGATCTTGATGTGTGCCACTCTGATGGAACTGCCGACCCCTCCCCCATGCTTTCATGAGGGGCTCGTGGTCAGTCACGAACAGAAACCGCTCGGGGACATGCCCCAACGCGATGGCAAACGCGAGCAGCTCCGCCCGAGGGACCGTTTGACGCTGACCCCCTACAGGGGTCGAAAAGCCCCACGCCAGCCTCCAGCCCCCTTGGCCGTCAGGCTGCATGGCGATCACCGCAGTGCCACACCTCCGGCTACGCGGGTCCGCACTGTGCCCCCCCCGATCCGTCTCAGAAAACCACCGCACACAAAGTTGGGATGCGGCTCAACCTCAGAAATCGGGAGCGGCCCCAGGGACCGAAGGTTTTCTTCAGGAAAAACCGTGAGATGGGTGTAGCTCTTAGGAGGCACTCCTCTTTAAGCCACAGCACTGGGCAGCTCTCCCATTGCACCTGGGCCTGCTGTCTGATGCACTCACTCTTCTCGAATTCTTCAAAACCAACATTGCAGGGGCACTCCCACACACGATGGAATAGAGTCTCTGTGCCCTGCTGGCACCTTGGACATTCTGTGGCTACTCATATCCTAGGGCCGCCTGTCTTTCTCGGGTGAACTGTCTCCCTGACACAGCCGCACCCTGGAGGCCAATGAGCTCGTAAGCTTCCTTTGCCAAAAACTTGCGGGCTTCGCGGCTCGCCAAGAGAACGCCCCCTCCCCCAAGCCCCAACCCCTCACCACCATAATGAGAAGCAGCCTGGGTCCAAAACTGGGGCGCAAAATCCTGGACCAGGTCTTCAAGCAATTCGGTGAAATCTGCATCCCCCTGCTCGAAACCAGCCTCGTTCGCGCACGGAAGTCTCAACGCCTCACTCCCATTCTCAGTTGGACGGCGCCACGAGTCAGGGGGGGGGGGGGGGAGGGGCGGGGCCCATCCAGCCTCGCAAAGCGTGGCGACCACCGCGCTGACGGGCCCGCGCACCCTATTCCACCGAGTTCTGGCAGGCCAGAATCGAGGGGTAAGATGTTTCCACGCCGCTCGGGTACGGTCGTGGAGCTCTGGCGAAGACTTCCAAACTAAACAAAACTCGAGGACCAACTGGCGGCGCAGCTCCAGACCAGGATCTTTGGCCCCTAAGTGCATGGCTAGCACCGTGGTCAGACACCGACCCGAACCCGTTCCAGCGATAGCCTGGCCAGCCTGTCGCCTAAGGTTCCGAATCTGACTCGGGCTCACGCCGTGCACTTGGTGCCCGTACACCGCTTGGGGAAGGGCCCCTGTGGTCCAAAGAGACTGCGCTATCTTCGCTAATTTAGCCGAACGTCTCAGCTTCCTGATGCTACGGAACCTCTTGGTGGCCTTGACAAGCCTACTTTCAGCTCGTGTGAGAATCCTAGCTTTGCCTACAGTGGCGTCGCACCCTAAATCGACTGCTGACGTCTCGGCTGAATGTGGGACCTTGGCTGCCTTCAACAACTGACTGATCCTAGCCCGGACGTAAGGCGATGAGGCCAAGACAGTGGTCTTATCCGAGATGACAAGCCGAGCATCTCGCAGACCTTCAGTCAACACTCCCGCCGAGGCTGCCAAGGAAATCGCTGCACTCTCTGCAGTGCCTTCGGCCCTCGAGACCGTATCGTCGATAAAAGACCACAACCTACAAACCTTGACCTGCCGATGGGCACGGTCCAAAATCGGAAACAGAAACAGTTTCGCGAGCGGCGCCCCCAGGCAGGACCCTGCGACGAGGGAGCGCGCGGGGTAAATAGCTCCACTAGCTCCTCCTTGGCTCCTCAAACACCTGGGCGCAAAATAGACCTGGGACTCTAGTGCGACAACCAGGGCAGGGAGCCCGACGTCTGACGCCGTTTTGATTAGCATCACCAGGCTCAGCGAATCATAGAACTTTTCTATCTCTAACAGAAGTGTCGCTACCTGGACTCCTGCTAGCACTGCTGTATCATCAAGCAAGCTGCGCAACAATGCAACTCGCAACGTTGAGTTGCCTTTGATAGCCGCGCCCCAGAACTGGTCAAGGCCTGAGCTCCAAGCCTCGACCAGCCCCGATCTCACTCGGCTCCAAAGCTTTATAACATTCGAGAGCATGCCGATAGTTCGGTCGCCTCGTTGATTTGGTTTGGGCAAGAGAGCAGAAATCGTGGCAAACATCTGTTCTGGCCACGCTCCTTCACATTCGACGAGATTTAGAAGGGCGGCCAATTCTTCAACTCCCTGCTCTGGCAAGCGCTGCACATCGGCCACACGGAGAACGTCTACACCTGGGGCTTCCTTGGCGGGGGGGCGATACCAGAGAGAGGAGAGGTGGGAGGCCTCGATGGGGCCCAAGGGGTCCTCGCCAGCCCTTCCGAGCGCTCCCGAGATGGCCTCTTGCAGGGCTGTTGGGGTATCTACAGGATCCGTCCACCTCTGCTGCCACGCAGCCTGCTTCTCGGCCACGATGGCCGTGGGATCCGAAACGACCCTGGGTAAAGCGATTCCAGGGGGACAGGCGGGTCTTGCTTAACGTGTCAGTGCAGGATGCCTGGCTTCTGTTTCCGCTGCTCCTTCGCCCAGAACCCAAAGGCACGGCGAGACGAGGCAATCCCTCGAGCGCGCGCGCAAGCTGCGAGTCTATCCGCAGCCTCGACAAGCGCTGGAAGATCAGCTTCGCTCTGGAGGCCGAGATCATATAAACACGCGATCGTGCTGCCGCCAAGCACCTGCATGTCTTTGCCCACAAATTCAGACATGTCTGGCCCGCCAAGCTGCTCACATTGCTTACGCAGCTTGCTCATGCACTGCCCTAGTTGTCTCTCATCTTTGCCTGAGAGCCGTAAGGAAACAATATCTTGAGGAGCGTGGTGGAAGTCGCCCACCATTCAGCGGGGCCGTTTACAAGCTGGGTTGGCCTGGTGTGGCCCTCGCTTGGTGCCAGAACAAGGAAAAGCCCTGGGCCCGCCCCTGGAACGGCCCCCATTCCTCCTTCTCAACTCTGGACGCCGTCAGAATGGACACCTCCACTCTTGCGACCCAGCGAGCGTAGCAATCGTTGACTCGCTGCGTCGCCTCGGGCCGCGACGCATGCAGAAAGTGGCGAGCAACTCCATTGCCCTCCAACTCCAGGCCAGCTGGCGGCACGGCAAAGGAAGACGGCTCGCCTACAAGCAAGCTAGCCTGCGCCCACACCTCAGTGGAGATACGGTACTCGACTCCGTCCTCCTGAGGTGCATTCGGCGCTGGTGGAGGATGGGTAAATCAAAAGCCTCCCGCAGCTCTGGAGCCACTCTGCCGCGCCGAGCTAGCCGTGCTTCTTCTCGACGTAGTGAGCTCTTGCTCGTGGGGTCGGCTTCCTTATTGGGCCTATCCACTTGCGGCAGCTCCTCGGGCAGGCGCAACTTCCTATGCCAAACCGGCTGCTCGAACCTCTCGAACGTGACCGCGATGCCGCAATGGGTCTTCCATGGCACTGCGGGCACTGGGGAAAGGGTCACCCTGTCCTTCAGGCCCCCGCTGACAATCGCGACATCGATCAAGGAGCCCTGCCCTTTGTCGCATGTGATTGCACAGGGCGGGGCCAGCACCACCCCTCGAAGGAACTCCTGGATGCGGGCCTGCGCGATCTGCGATGGGGAATGGTTCCAGTCGCCCATGATCACGTGCGGGTCCGCCAAGCTCCCCACGAAAGAGACGAGTGCCCTCAGCGTCTTATCGTTGGGCCCCTTCGTAAGCCCGAACTTGGGAGCGAGGTGTGTACAAATCATAACCACATTGCCACCATTCATGCGCCGGACGAGGGCCGAGCAACCGCGAAAGGGGCTAGCTGCCCCGCTAGCGCGGTACTTGACGAGGTGCTCGAAAGAGGAGGTCGCCACATGGGTACGTGCCAGGATGGCCTCTCCTGCTGATGTGCCTGTCACTGATCGCCCACTCGTCCTGGCAGGCGTGGCGACCATCTTCCAACCGTCCTTCCTCGCCGCTGCCTGCACCTCAGCGGCGCGCTCTTCGTTGAGATGAGTTTCGACGAACACACAGGTTAAACTCCGTCTGGCTCGCCGCGGACTTGTGGATCGCAGTGCCCCACTCTGTGATGTTACCGCACAGCGCCGAGACACGGTGACGTCCATCCCTTGGCTGGTGAATCAGCTTGGGCAAGTCCAGCTTCGTCAAGGAGGCCACCTGCTCTCGCTTGGTCTCCGCCTTGGGCCAATTCTGCTGCTGCTTCGGGGAGGCCACCTGCTCTGCCAACGTCGCCTTCTCCAGCACAGGCTCGGCCAACTGCTCCATGCCATGTGCTAGAGGCTCTTGGATGTCCCCTGCTTGTACACTATCGAGGTACTCGTCCAAATCAGCAAAGGGATCGCGCTCATCTGCAGCTGGGCCTTCGCGCTCTCCCTGAGGGCTCCACCCGTCGGCGGCCCTGGAGACGCGCTCATCGGGAAGGGGGGTCACGGCCACCCGCGCGTCCGCGGCCTCCTGCATCCGATGGTGGGCCTCGTTGCTGCTCTCATGCCACGTTTGTGAATATTCCTGACTGTTCTCCTTCGATCTCGAAGGGCGTCCTGACTGTGTGTTTTTCGAAGCTGCATTTAGCGCCAGTGGGGATGAGGATGTTGCTGTCGGCGATCCTGCCCACGTCGATGTAGGTGGAGCCGTCGAAGGGGTACCAGCGCCCCCCCTCTCGTCAACGTCGTCGCAGTAGTACTCGATGGGCCCGTCTGCAGGTGCTCGGTCCTGGAACGCGGAGCGGAAAGCCTCGATGACCCGACGCTCTGCATCCCATATCTCCGAGACCGCCTTCCGCCAGGTCGCATGCTCAGGCTGTGCGGCGAGCGATGCCAAGTGCATCAGGGTAGCACGTCTCGCCGGGCTCCCTCTTCGCCAAGCCTCCGTGCAAAGCTCCTCCGCCTGCTGAAGGCTGCAGTGCGTGGTCTCCATGACGTAGGACACGCACCATCGCATCCACTTGTGCTCGCCGTGCTCGCTGGCGCCCAGGCGTGAGATCCACTGGCCAGTGCAATGCTTGAGCTGGTCGGCTGCTCTCTGAAGCGCCGCGGGTCGGCCCCATCCCATGGGCGAGCTGCGACCTCGTACTCGAACGTCATGTGCAGCGGGGCCTTCGCTGTCTCCCTGCAGGCTCCACCCGTCGGCGGCCTGGGAGACGCGCCCATCGGGAAGGAGGGTCTCGGCCACCCGCGCGTCCGCGGCCTCCTGCTTCCGGTGGTGGGCCCCGCTGCTGGTAGACGCCGAACTGTAAGTACTTGCGGCTTGCTCTGCCCTTGAGGTGAGTGCGGGGCCCGAAGCCGCTCGCTCTGCCTCGTGGGTGAGTGCGAAGCCCGACGATGCGGCTAGCTCTGCCGCACGGGTGAGCGCGGGGCCCGTAGCCGCTCGCTCTGCCCACGCGGTGAGTGCTGAACCCGTTGACCTGGACGTCGATGCTCGTGAGCCTGCCAACTCCAGCAAGTCAAAGCCCCTGCTTGTCGCCCTTAGCTGCTGCCAGCAGCCGCTGGACCTTGCCCTCAAACTTCGGTTCTTCGCCAGCGGCGCCAGCAGCGTGATCGCCAGGCACAGGAATGCACTCAGCAGTCCGCGCAGCCGCACTGCCCGCTGCAGGAACGGCACTGGCGGCCTCTGCCGCGGCCGCCGCGGCAGGCGCCTGAGCCTCCGCTGGGGGCTCTCCAGGCTGCTCGGCAGGGGGCGCCTCCTCGCGCCGCTGCCGCTTGGCCTTGAGACGCTGCCGCATCTCGTCGGCCTCCTTCCTGCACTGGCCAAGATTGCTGGCCGTCTCTCCGAAGATCTCGCCAATCTTTTGCTTGAGCTCCGCCGCGAAGCGCGCCTGCAACGCCAGAAAGGCCTCTGTGTCGCCCTCGTCCACCTCGAGCCCCTCCAAGGAGAAAGCGGGCCCCGCCTAGAAGTGGACCTCATCGCTCTCGAGGAGGGCAGTGAGGTTGAGCGTGGCCGCTGGCTTGGACGCCCCGCTGGGAGCCACAGCTGTGCGCTCCTGCCCGCGCGCGCGCTGCAAGGCCCGAAGGGCCTCCTCAGCCCGCTCCTGCGCACGGACAGCCTCCTGAGCCGCGTGCAAGGCCGCCTCCTTGCGCTCCATGTACCAGTCGTGCGCCTTGGCCTCGGACTCCACCGCCTTGTCCAGGGCCAGCTTGGCCTTGCAATCCTGCGCACACTGGTGCTGGTACTCCTGGTTGGGGCCCCTCTGCACCACAGGCGGTGGCAGCTGCTGCTTGAGCCCCTCAATCGCCGTCGGGTCGAGATGCGGAGCCGCCACCTGCAGCGCCTTGAGTATCTGCTCAGGAGTCTGGACCTCTTGCTTGTGCTCGTCGACCTGTGCGCCGCCCTTCTTGCGATGACGGCGCGACTTGGGCCATTCGCTCCACTCCTTCCAACCATCACGCTGCTCACCGCGAAGTGCTGTCTGGATACGGTTGTCCCAGACTCCCCGCGATGGTTTCGATGCTGGTGATCCCGTACGCCACGGTGGCTGCACTCCGAGCTCCATCTGCTTGCCACAGTTGAAGCACGTCTTGCGACCTTTCCACGTCCACTTGTACTCGCATTACACGCATTTGACGAACCCATCTGCCTGGACCATGGGCTCGACGGTGTGGAGGCTAGCGAACCCCTCGCCCCAGATACGCACTCCGCTGGGAGCCGCTGGTCGCGCACTGGGGAACGAGGGACCTCCGTGAAGGACGAAAGCTGCCGCGGGCTAGCGGTATCCAGTTTTGCCAATGCGGGCTCCGCCCGCCAAAGCATAGCCTTGAGCCAAAATGGCTACGGAGGAAGAGTAGGAGGAGGAGGAGGAGGAGGAGGAGGAGGGGGAGAACGAGGGGGAGAACGAGGAGGAGGAGGAGGAGGAGGAGGAGGAGGAGGAGGAGGAGGAGAAGGAGGAGGAGGAGGAAGAGGAGGAGGGGGAGGACGAGGAGGAGGGGAGGGAGGAGGAGGAGGAGGAGGAAGGAGGAGGAGGAGACGGAGGAGGAGGAGGAGGAGGGGAAGGAGGAGGAGGAGGAGGAGGAGAAGGAGGAGGAGGTAGGAGGAGGAGGAGGAGGAGGAGGAGAAGGAGGAGGAGGAGGAGGGGAGGAGGAGGAGGAGGAGAAGGAGGAGGAGGAGGAGGAGAAGCGCGCGCCAGTGGCTGAGACGAGCAGCAGAGCTGGCTCGCGCCTGCCAGGCCGGCGAGCGCTGCGCGGCGCAGCGCCGCGCGGCGCGGCAGGCGCGGCACGGCGAGGCGGCCCGCGCCGAGGAGGAGCGGAGGCGGGCGGCGGAGCGCCGCGAGGCCGAGGAGGCCGAGGAGGCGGCGGGCTGCGGCGTCTGGGCGCTGGCGCGCGGGCGCGGAGAGGCCGGGGACACGGGCGCGCGACGTGGCCCGGGCGCTCCAGGGCCCCCCTCGCGCTCGGGAGCCTCGGGGGCCGCGCCTGAGGAGGTGGAGGAGGAGGAGATAGAAGGAGGCAGGCGCTTGCTGGGCCCTGGAAACGACAGGGTCGCTTTTGTTACCGTTTTCATTGTGCCGTTTTTGTTGCCGGTTCCGACGCCGTTGTTGTAACAATTCCGTCGCCGTTGTTTTACTGGTTTCAGCTCTGGTTCCATTCCTGGAGCCGTTTTTGTTACCATTTCCGGTCGCCGTGTTCTTCCCGTTTCCGTCTTCAAGAAACACTTTCGGAAACGGTGATAAAACGGCCCTGCCGTTTCTAGGTCCACTAAGGGCAGGCGCATCTCTGCCCATCTCGGCGCACTCCACACGGGGATCGCGCCCGTTCGGCAGACCCCCAAATGGAGGTTCAGCATCAAAGCTGCAGGAAGCTGCTTTGGGGTCGGCTTTTGCCCCAGGACTCCCAAACGAGCGTGGCCGTGCGCGGCAGTCGCCTAAAACGTGTCTTGGCGCAGTGCCGCCGCCCTGGCAACAGCTCGGGGAGACCCTGATCAAAACAAGCCTCGAGGTCAAAATGGCGGTTGCATGTCACATTTGTGGACATAACGGGGGTTGCGGTCGGGGAAGGAGGGGCTGAGGTCCCCCGCAGCGTGCCCCTGGCACCACGGCGCGCGCTCCGCCGGGGCCGGAAGCGCACCATGGTGGGGGGAGGGGGGGGCGTTGCGTTCTAGGGGCGGAGAGTGGGCAGCGTCGGCGAGAAAGAATGTCTCCACTGAGTCTGTCAAGGATCCGCGACCCGCAGTGGAGTAGTGTGAACGAGGGCGGCAGCCCCACACGTGAGGCCCGACCGATAGCATGGACCACGTCCAGCGAGCATCGGAGCCAGACGATGGCGCCGTCGCGCGTGCACGTCCTCCGAACCGTGGTCCTATGTTTGCGACCGCCGCAGACACTGCAAACCAGTTCGCCACTCTCCAAATACTCGTCGGACAGCTCGTCAGAGTCCGCGTCGGCTTTCGGCGGGACGACCAGCCGCTGCCACTGCTTTTCCAAGGCCCCAAAGGCGTCGCGCAGGAGCGCGTCGGAGAGCGCGCTACTCGAGGCAGTGGGCGCGCACGAGGCAGCAAGAATGCTCGCCGCAACACCAGCGGGCAAGCACCTGGGCTTTGCCGAAACCAAAGCCACCAGCTCCGGCAGCAGCGCGCGCCTGCGCATCCTGGGCACGGGCAGTCGGCCGAAGCAGCTTGTCCAGCACCTCCGTCTGGTTTCCCCAGGGCGTCACGCAGGAGCGCATGATGCCGCACAGCCGCTTCGGCACCACCCCGATCGCCGACTCGATCTCGTCATGAACCTTTTCCAGCTACTCGTCGAAAGGTTGCGCGCAAGCGGGTGTAGCCGAGGCCCCGTCCAATCCGGCGCCTCGTCCCACAGCGCTCCGCGGAGCCCTGCGCTGCGCGGTCGTGTCGTTCTGCGCCGAGACCAATCACACAGCGAAACACAACGCACCCTGCAGCGTGTCCTAGTCACTACTCACGGCGGCGCAAGCCGAAGCAGCAGGAACAGCAGGCACGGTTTCCTCAGCGTCGGCGCACTGCGAATATTTCGGCGACGGTCTCCTTCTCGTCCTTCCGCTTCTCTTGTCGGCGCGGCTGCAGCCTGTAGAGGGCATGTCAGAACTCAGGAACTGGCGCCTACCACTTGCCAAGGATCTTGCCGAGTCCGGGCGCCACTCGAGGCAGCAATGCGCCGCTCGAAGGGCCTGCTTCCCAATGCGTTGCTTCGTTGGGCTGGCTTCTTCGTGGGGCTTCGGCGCCCAGGCCCGCGCGTCCTTGCCAATGGCCGAGCGCACCGCGAATGTGGCAGGCCGAGCCGCGCAGTGGGGAGGGCCAGGATCACGCGCACCATCAGCATGAGCCACGATCGACTTGGTGACGACCTGGGCACCTCCTGCATGTGCACAGGGACGATCGGCCAGCCGCCCCCCGGGCGAATGGGGGGAGGGGTGGGCATGACGCACAGCAAGACGCAAGCATTCAACAGCACTCGAGGAGATACGATGAGACGGAGATGGGACGAGGAGCAGGCGAAATGGGCGTGGGGGTGAGGGGGAGGGCACACGTCGCACACGATGCTGGGTCTGCAGAAATGCATGCAGGAGACGAGTGCGACGGCCACGCGGAGGGAGGAAGGACGCGAGAACAATCTCGCCGATGTAAAAAAAGCTGCAGCAGTCAACCCAGCAGACGAAGCCGCAGACCCTCATGGAGATGCCGCTCGCTTGAGAATCGAGGAGGAAAAAGCGCAAGCACCCGACGGCCGACCCAGCGTCAAACGGCGCACGCCTTTTGCGCGTGCGTCGAGCACGTCGTGCCCGGCCTCCCGTTCCAGGCCTCCCTCCCGGCCCGTGCCACCCAGATCCAACAAAAACACTTTCTCCGTCGGCGGCGAGGCAGAGTTGGCTGCACCCGCGAAGGAGCTAGACGGGGACACCGAAAAGTGAATTGGCCAGCGTGGCCAACAGAGACACACAAACTAGCACGAGGAAGACAAAGTGAAGCATCGACATCAGGGTGGCAGAAATTCAACGGGCGGCGCACAAGAAAATCCTACATCCTCTGACGGGGACCGTGAATGTCCACGAGAGGTGGGGAGCAAGGGGTGAGGCAGGTCGAGCGCGTGCGAAGCGCAATCGGAGACACAACTTCTGTCATGAATGCGACGCAGCAGCGTATCGAAATACTCCTCAGCCTGGTCACTCTGCTCCTTAATTGCGCGGGTCTGTCGTTGGTCTCCACAACCCTGAGCTCAAAGTACCCCCTTGTCACAATGGCCACTTCAGCAGGCCTGTGGCGCGGCCACAACAAGGATTGTCCGCAGGCCAGTCGTTCTGCTCCATGCTCGTGTCGATCTCGGTCACGCGAGCCTCCAGCTGGTCACTCATGGCCTGCTTCTGCGTCAGCACGGCCTCGTTACTCGCCTGGTAGACGCTGCCAACCGTCTCGTGGCTGTTGCCGTTGGCGGTCTCAAAAGACATTGTCACTGTGCCCATGATCTCCAGCAGCTTCGCGTTGTGCCGGTCCATAGTGAAGAGCCCAGAATCTACAGCATGTAGCGCCTGGGAAGTTGGTCGTCTGCTTCTCTAGGCTCTCGTCCGGTGTGAGCATGTCGACCAGCTTCGAGCCGACGTGCACGGTGAAGACTTTCGTCGTGGTCTGGGCCTCTGCCAGCATCATCTGGTGGTTGTGCTCAGTCTCGGCCCTCGTAATGAAGCATGGGGGAGCAGCATCCAACTCCGAGTGGCCATTCTGCGCAAAAGAGATGACTGCCTTGGGTTCGGCGGGCGCCGCGTCCACGACATCATCCCATGCTTTGGGGCAGGCCATGGTTGCACACCAGCTTCGGCTGCTCCAGCTTCATGGTGGTCTGGAGCGCGGTGTTTCGCAGCGTTGCCCTGCTCGAGCACGTGCCGCATCAGTCCCCGCTCGGAGTCGCTCATCTAGCCAGGCTTGATGGCATCATGTGCCACACGATTGCCCGAGGAGTGGGGCAGGCTAAGCCGACGGTCACGAGCAGCATCTAGCGCCTTGCCTTTGACGATGTGGTTGATGTCGCTGTAGTCCTCTCCTGGTACCTCTACAAACCTGCGACCTGGTCTGGAGTGCGCAGTCAGGTATATTTATATTTTCTAGTCCCTCACCTGTTTCTTTTTGGCCAGCGGGTGATTATATGTGTCGAGAGCAGGTTCGAGCTCGATCGCACGGCGACGAAACACTCCGGGCTCCGCCGACGTGCAACACAAAACGAGACCATCACTCTGCGCAGATTAAGCGGGCGGGCTCGGGAGGGAGCCTTAATTGCTGCGGAGCATATTCTGTCAACAGACGGCCTTCAAAGCCCAGGGAGGACGAGAAACTGAGATTAAATCAACGATTCTAGTCCCTCACCTGTTTCTTTTTGGCCAGCGGGTGATTATATGTGTCGAGAGCAGGTTCGAGCTCGATCGCACGGCGACGAAACACTCCGGGCTCCGCCGACGTGCAACACAAAACGAGACCCTCCATATTGTAGCTAAATCCAGCACCCGCCGAATTTACGATCTGGCCTAAGGCCGCTGGGGTGGGAGGGTTCGGGAACACAATAAAAAAATTTGGAATGCCCCTTACATCCTACACACCGATATTAAAGGACAAAGCCTTCTTCCCAAGACCGAAGGGGTCCCAGGAAGTCAGTGCCTCAAAGGCCTACCACGAATCTTTTCGCTTGAAAAATCGTGCGACGGAGTCGAGCCGTAGAGACTAACAGGCTTAAATCTCTCAACCTCTAAATGCGGGTGACCCGGGCTCGGATCGACAGCTTCTTTGGCCGAAAGAGCCTGAACGCACAGACGGGCCAGAGGATCCCCGGACCACCGAGATTTTTTGAGCGCATCCAGCAGCGAGCGACGAGGATGGGCCCAGAAGGCCCGTCCCCTGGAGAGGTCGACCCGGGAAAGAGAAGCCCTACTCTCAGTCAGAACATGCTGCTTCGTGTATCTCTGGACACTACTCAGAGCGGACCATCTTCCCCTCCTCCTGCACGACTCCAAAGACCCATTTCTATAGACGAACTCGGCCGCTCCGGAGTGCCGCAGGGAGTGCGGAGGGCCGAGGTCCTGCAGACCTAGGCTCAGGGCGGCCTTGCCCCAGTGCCTCCGGTACTCGGAGGTCGTGAGCGCGAAGACGAGGCCGTCGCCGGGGACGCTCCTGGCCAGCGTCTCCACGATGGCCGCGGTGTACGGCGACGCGATGAGGAGGCCCTGGTTGGCGCCCGTCTTGACCATCTCGCCGCGCTCCCGGCTGCCGAGTCGCACGGCCACCTGGTCCCCATCGGAGATAACATCGGACCCGCGGAGAAGATACCAGTCCTGCTCCCTGCCGAAGATGTCGTACGAGTACAAAACTGCGATGGCAGACATGATGTAACCGAAGTCGATGAGCTTGAGGATCATCAGCGCCACGATCTCCCTGCAGATGGCCTTTCCCTCTGGCATCATACGGAGCGCCTCCCACGACTTGAGAGCCCTGGCGCTGAGCGGCATGGCGTCCTTGTGCTCAGGAAAGATGTGAGCAAAGCCCGAAAGGAGGTGGCCACCGTGAACGTGAGGCAGCTGGAGGGTGTAGCACATGAAGGACAAGTACTGGGCCATGGCTGCGTCACGCTGCTTGATCGTGTCCAAAGGTATGGCGTCTTTCTGAGCAGCTCGAAGGAAGCGACTGACCCAGTTGACGTAGATCCAGTTGGTATTGTCATCAACCTTGTGGATCAGCAACCTCGGAGCTTCCTGGCCTAGACCGTCAAAAGGATTCCTGTCCGCAGCATTTATCCAAGCTCTGGCGCCTCTCCTCTTCAAGGGGACGACATCAATTCTCCTCACAGGATAATGATCACCTCCAGGAAGATCATGGACCTCCGTCCTGAAGCCCTTCTTTCTTGATCGTCCAATGCGCGCCGCAGAGCCGTAATCAACTTCCCCAGGGGCGAGGTCTCGCTTCACAGTGGGCCCTGCGTCGACGAGCGCAAACTGCACGAGGGACAGCAGACAGACAACCTTGAAGCACCACAGCGGAAACAAGGGACGATGCGTCAGAGCCGCCCCACTTTTGTCGAGGCCGAAGTAGCACACCTCGGTCTGAACCTTCTCAGACGACCCAGAACCTTCTTTGGGACACCCTTCACCTTCATCAAAGCCTTCCCGGCCGTGCCCTTGTCGATGCCGAGGGGACCCCCGCGAGAAGGCCCGTCGGCGACATTGTTGGGACTCGAGACCCAGCGGAAAAAGGGCCGCATCCCACTGACGAGTTGCACCGCTGCTGCTTGCCGACATGGCCGAAGAAGCGGACGAGAACTTGAGCGGCCCTTGGCTAGGCAGCCCAAAGTGACTAGGGAATCGGTGATGATGAGGACCCTCTTGTTCCAGTGTGCAGGTGCTCGTGAAAGTCGTCGAAGGATGGCCACGGCCGCCCGGCACTCGAGGACATTCTGGTGCTCGTCCTTTTCCCACTCCTTCATGGTGATGAGATGCCAACGCGACTGCTTCCTCCAGGAGGGGCCTACCTCGGGGGGCGGCCCCCCTTTTGGCCTGGACGGACGGGGCGGCAAAATCCGAGAGCCCTCGCCAGGCAAAGTCGGCAGCGGAACCAAATCGGTCAACAAGTCGGCGTAGGCCCTGCAGAGGCGCCAAGGGTATGGGCACGCAACCTTGGTCCAAAGCTCGTTGGCCACGGAGAGGTAGCCCGGCGTGCCCGAAGGCACTCTCCCTCGCAGCTCTTGGTGAGGAAGACCCGTGGCCGAACAAACCCCTTTGTGCATGTGGCAACGCTTGGCCAGAGGTGAAAGGGCGTCGCAGTTGGTCACAAGCCTGGTGGTCTTGCGCCAGTCCTCGCCATACTGACAGTAGTCGAGCGTTATGGTGAAGACCGTGGGGAGCTCGCACAGGTCCTTCATCGGCTCGAACTCCCAGGCCAACGAGGTGTAAGGGTTCTCGATCACGAAGTAGATCCCGTGGTTCACGCAGTAGACCGCCAACTCGACCGCCACCAGCATCAGGTAGGTGCCAGTCCTGACCGCCTCGCGCTTGTCGAACGAGAGGCCAGGTACGCCCAGCAAGTGCCGCAGCGAGCGCAAGGGCGGCGATCGTGCCCTTGACCACGTGGCGCAGGGCGGGCCCATGTGGATCATCCAATACAGGCCGGCACGTACCGCCCGCCACAACTTCGCCAGGTTCTCGTCGATCGTGAGGTCGAATCGCGCGCCCATCTCGACGTCCCAGGTGTCGGTCCATAACGATGTCAGCTGACCGACGATGAGCGCCAGCCTCCCAGAGCCCGAAAAAAGCTCGAGGAAACCAGGGCGTCCCCGACGTGACTCCCTGCATTGCTGGTGCTCGTCGGCCTCGGCGTCGAGCCCCTGCAGCGCGAAGGCCTCCTCCTCCACGCGGCTGTACTCGTCCTCGATGCTGGTCGCCCAACCCCTCATCTCGCTCAGCCTCGCCTCGGCCCGGAGCTCGTGCAGGTTGGCCTTGGAAGCGACTACGCCGTAGCCCCACGACGAAGCGTCTGACATGAAAGCCCAGTCGTGCCACCCCGCCGTGAGGTCCGTGAAGAAGAAGATGGAGAGGGACACGATGGCGGAGATCTCGTCCTTCACCTCGCCCCATAGAGGCGCGTCGGTGGCGTCGCGGAACTGGAGCACCCAGGCGTAGATCGCGTGCGGAATGCTTAGGGCAGACCTCGCACACATCATGGCCCACGTCGCGAGGCCCAGCCATGACTCGACCCCTCGGGGGGGCACAACCTCCGCCGTGAGCAAGAACTCGCCGATCAGTACCAAATCCTTCATCTTCTCCTCCACGATGTGCAGATGGCCGTGCTCGGAGAGGGTGACGCCCAGAGTGCGCTCGAGGCCGCACCCGAAGCGCTCCTTGTGCGAGTCGAGCCCGTGCTCCCCCAGCTTCTTCTTGATCCGATCCAAGTCCCCGGACACCTCCAGGTCGGTTTCGGCCTGACCCTTGCGCTCCAGCCTCATGCCTCCGTAGTCGTCGATGAACAGCCAATGGAGCATCCCGAAGTCCGGGAACTGCGGCGCGGCCGACGCGGTCTGCACTCGCGCCGAGCCCCCCTCGAACTCGACCTGGTCCACGACGTCCTGGAGGCAGCTGTGGGCAAAAAAGACGGCCCAAGAAAAGCCCATAGGGAGGACCTTGAGGGCCACGCTCTGGCCATCGTCGGGCCTGCCAAGGCCAGCCGCCTCGCACTCGGGCGATGCCGCGTCCCACAACTCGGCGGCGGAGACGCCCTGGAAGACGAAGAAGGGCCAGAGCGAGGGCGGTAGCGCCAACCGATAGAAGAAGTCCGGAACGTCGCCCACGAAGGATGTGACCTCGAGCTCGCCCTTGATGTCCTCGCTCAGCTCGATGGCCGCGAGGGCCGCAGGGGAGCCCATCGGCGTCCATGGCGGCGCATGAAAGCGGAGATTGGCCCTCCTCATGTCCCAGACCAAACGAGAGGAGAGCACACCCTGGTCGTCCATCTTCTTCACCACCGTAAACACGCTGACAAACTCTTGCACCTCCGTAGTCCAGGCCAACATCTTGCCCGCCAGGAGCTTTCGCAGCAACTTCACCCGCACCTGCTTGCTTCTCAACACTGGATCCGAATACGGTCGAATCGAATCGTACTTCACCCAGTCCACCTCGAGGTCGTTCTTGATCATGGTTTCCAGCGGGCAGGACAAGTAAGGCCTGGCCGTCGGGGAAGCAGCGCACAAGTCCACGGGCTCGGTGTCGCCCGGTGGGGCCGCCACGTTCTCGACCACGAGCGGGCAAAGGTCGCCTCGACAAAGAGCGCCCCGCTGGATCCCTCCCGTAGCCGCAGAATAGAAACCGCCAGAATCTCGCGCCAGGCGGGCAAAAGCCGCCTTGCCATCGGGGAGCCGCCCCCAGGCCCGCCGACCCCACCACAGACTCCACGCCCTCGAAGTCACAGCCCTCTGGGTAGCCGTGGCACTCTCCCAAGCCTTCGAGGAGCCTCTCCAACTCGTCGATGCCAGACCTGACAACGACCCTCGCGTCATCGCCACGATAGCGTTCGCCGAGCGGTTCACCCTCTTCAAGGTGAGGAGCAGCTCGTCGTCGGACCCCTGCCCGAAGCACACCGGCAGGAAGCCTGGGGACCTCGGCACTCCGCCCAAAGGATCGCGAGCACGAGCGCGCGCCATGACGAAGGCGGGCAGGCACACAAAGAACGGCTCCAGGCCAACGCCACCGATGATGAAGCTGACCGTCGTGAGCTCCAGCACGTGCAATGCCAAGGCACTGGGCCTCAACGCCGAAGATCACGAAGAGCGAAGCGCACAAAAACTTGCAATTGAACTTGAAGAGCTTGGAGAGCAGCGATCGGCACCCAGCTGGGACTTCCCGCTCCTCACTTGCCGAAGGTGAGGCCGGTGACCGTCACTCGTCGTCGCGGGCCCCAGCGCCCGGTGCCCCCCCGCCTGCCTTATCCAGGTACTTCGCGAAAAGGGCCTTGCGCTCGAGCCGCTTCCTGACCTCCTCGTCGGCTTCCTCGATCATCAGGTCGTCACTCTCAAGGGCGAGGGCGTCGTACTCGTCAGCTAGATCCCAGCGAACCTTTGAGCGCCACTTCTTGCCGCCCTCGCCCTTGGGTTGCTTCCAATCGCTCATCTTGGACACCTGCTCCCAAGCGCGGAAGAGGCCGTAGATCCGCCTGCAGATGACCTCCACCGCCTCGGAGTTGATCATCTCGAACTTCGTCGCCACCATGCGGTCGAGGATGGCCGCGAGGAGGCGGAGCTCTCCCGCCACGTGCGAGGTGCTCATCTCCTTCGACTTGATGTACTCCTTAACCTGGAAGGTCGCGGTGGTGTTGTGCCTGTAGAGGCGCGACAGCACCTTGGGAGCGATGCGAGCCTCGGAGGGCCCGATCTTCCAATCGGTGACCTGGAACTTCTTGAGCTGCTCCAACATGCTCAAGCGCGGGTTGTCCGACTCACGCTCGAGCTCCTTGAGGTACTTCTGTATCGACTCCTTGGGGGAACCCCGAGCCGCAGAGGTGGCGACGAGGCCAGCGGCGGCTTCAGGTCTCTCCTCACCCGCATCTCGCTCCACAGCGCCTTCATGCTCTCGGAGCCGATGAAGGAGCGAGTCGATCCCAGTCTTCACGTCCGCTTCGTCCGCAGGCGACTCGCCTGGCGGAGCCGGTGCGCTCGAAGAAGAACCCGCAGCCGCCATGGTCGAAGACGTCGGGCCCCGAGGAGGACGCACCGGACTTGATCAGCTTCTTGAGGTCGTCCATCTGGGACTGAAGGCTCGCCTGCGAGCTGAGCAGCATGGCGAGGGCCCCGTCGGGGCCGCCCCGCAACGAGTCCTCGTCAGAGTCCGAAGCGGCCGTGCCCTCATCAGGCGAAGAAGAATCGGAGTCGGTCTCATCTCCAATCCTCGACCACTTGCGACCGCGAGCCCGACGACTCCTCACTGTGGGCCAGAACACCAAGAGGAGAATGAAGAGAAGCCCCAGCGCGATGATCGCCAGATCGTAGTCGCCGTCGTCGTACTTGGTGCGGATGCTCTGGTACCGCTCGTCCATGTCGTCGAACAAATCGCCAACCTCCCTGACTCGCTCGATGCTGGAGCTGACCAGGTCGCCGATCCCTAGAGCCGACCAGGCCTTGTAGGCCACAAGGCATCCCAAGCCCACGACCCCGAAGGTGCGATGCGTCCAGACGGCCACTCCCGTGGTGAAAGCGTTCTCGGCAATCCAGTACACCATGTTCGAGCGATTGCTCTTGCGCCCCTTGCCGGTCTTGGCCGCCGCCTTGGGCTTCAGTTTGGCGGCCGCCTTCTTGCGCCCGAGGGCCCAGTCTCCCCAGCCTGCTCCACGTCGACGTCGAATGCGGAGGCTCTCATCCTCCAGCTCCTTCTTCTCGTCCCCCGTGACGCCCGGGAACGGAGCCCAGTCGATCCCCGCGCGGGGCCTCGTGAAGACCTTCTGCTTGTCCCTCAAGTCCTTGGTCTGCACACGCCCTGTCGGATCCACGATCGTGTAGGTCCCCGGCTCTCCTTCGACTGGGTCGATCACGAGCGCCGTCATGCCGCGTCGCCCAGCCACATCAGTGAGAAGATAGACTCGATTCCACTTCTTCCACGCCATCGGCTCGACGTCGTCGTAGTACAAGGACGTGTACCCGTCGTAGTCGCTGTACCCGCGGCTGGGCTCCACTTCGATGCCGTCGAAATGCTCCACCTCCTCGAGCTCTGGATCGCCGGCCTCGTCGTCGTCCCTGTAGTAGCTACCAGAACCCGGATCCAGGCCGAAGAGGCTCCTCAAAGCTCGCCGCCCTCGACTGCCAGCGAAGGAGAGGGCGGCGAACGACAACCACAAGCAAGTGCGCGTGATGCCCGCGATGGCGCGCGCGGCGCCGACCCGAAGGTCCGGGAAGAAGGCACTCGCTCTTAGCCTTAATTGCTGCGGAGCATATTCTGTCAACAGACGGCCTTCAAAGCCCAGGGAGGACGAGAAACTGAGATTAAATCAACGAATAGTTCCCCACTCTTAGCGGCGTCGTTGAGCTGCAAAGAGGGGCGTGCCAAAAGCCAGCTCCGCCATCCAAGAGCGGCAGCCCGCGAAAGATAGCACCAAGCAAGCGTGGAAGATCGCCAAGACGTAGAAGTAAGCCAGCACCACTCATCCATCGCCATTGTACAGGCAAACCACGCAAGGAGGGAACGCACGTGCGCATGTTGGGACCCGCAAGATCCCGAAACTGTTGGGCTAATATAGGTACGCTTGTGAAGGGTGAGGAGGAGGAGAAGAACGAGAAGGGGGAGAACGATAAGAGGGTGATGGAGTAGATTATGGACGGAGGAGGATGGAGGAAGACAGGAAAGAGACGGGGGGAGAAGGGAGGAGGGAGGAGAACGAAGGTGAGGACGTCACACTCTTACGCACTACTTTACGCAGCACCCACTCCATGCTGCACAGCAACTAAAGCACCGTGTCTACTACAACCAGCAATAATTCAACAATCATGCCAGCAGGCGTGGTTGTACGGTGGGGCAGCGCGAAGGTATCAGAACACGTCGGCGCACTTGCTTCTTGTGCGTGCACGCGAAGTCCACAATACCAACGAGACGACGTCCTCCTGGTCAAACAAGTATAGCTGGAACACCTCCCACATTTTGTGCGCCTTGGAGGAGAACCGCATGGCCAGAAAGCCTGCGGCGAAGGGGGGCGAGGAGGCCGCAAAACAGGAGACGGGAAAGGGGGGTGGCCGAGGCTGAATGCCGGGATGGGGAAGAACGAGGGCGAGGAAGGGGGAGGGCGAGGCTGGCTGCAGAGCTGGAGGAGAGGTCCCGAGAGTGGCTCGGGGAGGAGGGCGCGGAGGACGAGAGGGGAGGAGAGCGGGCAGCAGGGGGGCCAGGGGGCCTCTGCCACGCTGGAGCTCCAACGGCCTACAAGAACCACCCAGAAACCACGAGGCACATTCGGGGCCAGCATCTCACGCGCTTGTACCCTTTTTCTGCTCTTCTCCGGTCGTCCCTCTGCTGTGCCGCGGGAGTGGCCAGGAGAAGGAGCAGGAGGCGGCGGGGAGAGGCGTAGAAGGGCTAGAGAGGGGTGCAGGCTAGTAGAAGGCAGCAGCAAGGACGAGGTGGAGGGAGTAGAGAGGACGGAGGAATGAAGACGAAGGGAGAGAAAACGGGGGAGCGAGGAGAGGAGACGAATAAGGAATGATGGGGAAAGATGGGGTAAAGAGAGGAAGAAGTGTGATAGCGGAGGGAGGAGGAGGGGGGAGGAGGACCGAAAAGGGCGTGAGACGGCGGGGAACTGGGCGGGGGGGGGGGCAGGGGCAAAGAGGAAGGGGGGGGAGAAGGAGGAGGACACCGCACCGGCTGGCGGACGCCGCGCTCCAGAGGCGCAGGGAGCAGGACGAGGAGGAGGAGCAGGGAGAGGGCGGGGACGAGGAGGGGGTGGAGAAGGAGGAGGAGGAAGAGGAGGAGGAGGAGGAGGAGGAGACATGTGTGCATGGGTAGAAGCTGGGGATGCCGGGAGACAAGTTGGTCCGCAGCACAAGAGGGGGGCCCGAAAACGAGGAGAAGACGAGACGAGAAGACAGACCCCGGGGGCCGGGCGGGCAAGCAGGGAGCTAGGACCACGGCTGGCGCGTGTCGCTGGGCGGGGAGGTCGCACGCCCCCCTGGGAGCCAAGAGACCACGTGGCGCGGGTTGGCTCCCCGCCCTGCAGACCCCAAAACCCGAAATTCGCGGGGCCGTGTCGACCCTCTGCCTTTACGTTTCCCCTCGTCCGCCCCCCCCCCCATGCTCCCCTTCCCCCCCGCTCCTTCTGTTCTCATGTGTATTCTCTTGTAGCAGCATGCTAGATTACTACGCGCTCCCGCTGGCGCAGTGGGCGCGCGCCCTGCACGATGGAATCTGCACAACATCCACGTGATGAACAACTTCTGCCCAGCCGAAATTGAAGACTGACGCATCGCGCGGAGCAGAAGCGGGACGTATGGGGGCAGCAGAGGAGATGGGAGCCAGAGACTGGCAGAACGAACGGTGAACGATTGAACGAGAGTGAGGGAGACGAGCGGTCCTACAGTGTCCGTGAGTGCGTTGCTGAAGTGGAGGTCCGCGGTGCGGATTGTCGTTGGTTTTGCGGTCGTCGCCCCACGCCCCGACACAGTGTTAGCGGCCAAAGACACAGTGTTAGCCAGCGCGGACCCCCCAAAAAAGTTATTGCACCGTGGATGTGCAAGCTATTTGGTGCAAGCTACGATGAGGGCATTGGATCCGCCGGCCCCCTTGTGGGGCCACCAGGCTGTAGGCGCGGGATTCGCAGTTTCCTGTACCAGTTGTAGCTTGTAGTTTCCAGTGTTACAGTTCTGCTTCTTGCTGGTTGCTGTAACTAGTTGATTGACCGCGCAAGGGGGGGGAGGCCCAAACCAGATATTTAGCACCTCCTGGGCGCGTTGTCTGAATTGCTGGGGGGGCTCGAAATCGACACCCCTCACACAGATCGGCGGGGTCAGGGTCCAAAAACACACGGGATTTGCCACATTTCTGAAATTCGGTCGCAGATCCGCGGGGTCAGGGTCCAAAAACACACGGGATTTGCCACATTTCTGAAATTCGGTCCCACCCCTCAAGCAGATCCGCGGGGTCAGGGTCCAAAAACACAGGGATTTGCCACATTTCTGAAATTCGGTGCCACCCCTCACGCAGATCTGCGGGGTCAGGGTCCAAAAACACACGGGATTTGCCACATTTCTGAAATTCGGTGCCATCCCTCACGCAGATCCGCGGGGTCAGGGTCCAAAAACACAGGGGATTTGCCACATTTCTGAAATTCGGTGCCACCCCTCACGCAGATCCGCGGGGTCAGGGTCCAAAAACACAGGGATTTGCCACATTTCTGAAATTCGGTGCCACCCCTCACGCAGATCCGCGGGGTCAGGGTCCAAAAACACAGGGATTTGCCACATTTCTGAAATTCGGTGCCACCCCTCACGCAGATCCGCGGGGTCAGGGTCCAAAAACACACGGGATTTGCCACATTTCTGAAATTCGGTGCCACCCCTCACGCAGATCCGCGGGGTCAGGGTCCAAAAACACAGGGGATTTGCCACATTTCTGAAATTCGGTGCCACCCTTCACGCACATCCATCGCAAGGCGTGGTAACCCAAACTGCGAGAACGCGGCCTTTAGGGTCCATCGCAAGCAGTGTGGTAACCAAGCCCGAAATAAACATCCATCGCAAGGCAACGTGCGAGAACTTCGGCCCTTTAATCGCAAGGTGTGGTAACCAAGCCCGTAAACCATACACGTCTTACCAATCGCCAGGTGTGGTAACCCCTCTTGTGATCAGTTGGTTTTGCTGATTGCGAATCGGCTTCGCATGAAGTTTCGATACTGCTTCACGACAGCGCCAAGGCCTCATGACTTAGCTCTTCCATGGCCCATTCTCCGAGAGAGGGGGCCGGCGGCAGGGGGCGAAGCCCTTACGGATAAGGAACCATTCGATTATGAACCCAATGTTTGGAAGCCGGTGGGGTTCCAATGGTACGCG